>BTHU01000010.1:83387385-83772385 GCA_036184795.1 Tokudaia tokunoshimensis | reverse complement strand
TTCTTGCTTGCTTGCTTGCTTGCTTGCTTGCTTGCTTGCTTGCTTGCTTGCTTGCTTGCTTGCTTTCCTTGTTCCTTCCCTCCTTCCTTTTCTTTTTTCTTTTTTCTTTTCTTTTTTCTCTTCTCTTCTCTTTTTTCTTCTCTTCTCTTCTCTTCCTTTTTCAGAAACTGCCATATGAATTTCTGCAGTGGCTTCATCAATTTATCCTCCCACAACCTTGAATAATTGTTTCTTTTGCTTTGCCCTTAATCCTAACTAGCATTTGGTTTCTTTTTCTATTTTTCTTTTTTGACTTTTCTTTGATATTAGCAATTCTAACTGGAATGAGATGGAATATCACTTTTATGTTTGTATCTTCCCTCAAGTCTAATGATGTTTAATACTTTTATGATTTTAGATAGTCATTTGTATTTTTCTTCAAAGAATTTATTTTAAATAAAGAATTTATTTATTTATTATCTAACTTATTTAATATTTAAGACCAGGTAGTGATGGTATATGCCTTTATTTACAGCACTTTGGAGGGAGAAGTAGATGGATCTCTGTGAGTTTGAGACCATCCTGGTCTACAAAGAGAGTATCAGGCTAGTCATGGATACATAGAGAAACACTGTTTCAGGAAAAAAAAATCTACATAGTTCACTGGTCATTTATTGAGGAGGTTTCCCTTTGTGTTTAAATGTATCACTCACTATACATCATGTGTATTAGTGACCTCTCTGAATTAAGCTGGAAATACCTTCTTGATATCCTATATCCTATCTCTGTTTTTTTGGTTTTTTTTTTTGTTTTTTTTTTTTAAGCTGGCTTCCTTACTTTGCAACAATTGATTACCATCATTTGTCTCTCAGGTGTATCTGTGTATAGCAATGAGGTATGCTTCCTGGAAATAACACATAGTTGGATTTTAATTTTTAATTCTTACAGTTAGTAGTCATCTTTTAATTTGTTGGTTGAGATCATGCATGCTTCCATTTGTTATTGAGAGGTATTTTCTGTTTCCTGTGATTCTTAGAGGTCAAATTTTGTCGATTATTGGCAGTTCTTTTTTTTGCAATGTTAGAGTTAAATTTTGCTTGTTTGTTGTATTAGATACAATAGATTCTTGTCCAAATCTCACATGTTACTCCTATCATATTATGTGTTACTTGCTATGTTTTCAAAAATGAGAATGTCTTTTGTCTTCACCCATTTATAGTAGTCATTAAGCATTTGTTCTCAATGCTGGGTTAGTTGTAATCAATTGCCTTAATTTGTGCTTATCTTGAAATAGTCTTTCTTCTACATCAATTAAAGGTAATTAGTCTCTGTTGCTGAACTCTCTGCACACTTAGAACACAGGACTTGGAATACTGACCTATCAGAATCTAACCCAAGATGTTCCTTCCTGCATTCAGCTTCCATGGTACCAGAAAATACTATGCAAAATGCCAAGGGAAGGAGTTAATTAAGAGTCCTACCTAGTTGTGATACCTGTGAACAACAATGGCCTGCAAGTCTAATATCTATGTGTAGTAAGTGGCACTGACATGTTTATAATTGGATGTCTAATTGGACTCACAGTCCACTCAACAAAAGGGAAGTTACGCTTGCCACTCAAAAAGTATCCAATCTGTTGGAATAGGTGTGATTTTAGATATTAGAAGAGAATCTACTGCCCCAACTTTGCCAGATAAGCATGATTTCTTACTATATTATAAAACAAAGTTTCTTTCTTATCTTCCTTCCTTCCCTTTTTCTCTCTCTCTCCCTTTCTTTTTTCTTTCTTTCTTTCTTTCTTTCTTTCTTTCTTTCTTTCTTTCTTTCTTTCCTTCTTTCTTTCTTTTCTTCCTTCTTTCCTTCCTTCCTTCCTTCCTTCTTTGTTTCTTTGTTTCTTTATTTTCGTTTTTCAGTTTTTAAGAAGATCAATGGAAGTTTTACAATTCCATTAAAGTAAATTTTTTTTGAGGGGCTGGAGAGAAGGCTCATCAGTTAAAAGCATTGTCAGCTGTTTGTCCGCACCTGCATGGCAGATCACAACTGTCTATAATTCCTGTTCCAGGGAAATGGACACCTTCACACAGACATACATGCAAGTAAAATATCAATGCTCATAAAATAAAATAGCATACATTATTAAAAAATTAAATCCAACCATCTGCACTGCAAGGAATTTCAGAGTGATATGAAGAAAAGCAAATTATCTTGACTATCTGTTTCTGTTGTTGTTTGTTTGTTTTTCTGATTCTTACAGTTGACCTTTCCAGTCATAGTTACCTAACCAGGGCACCTATATATTTGGCCACATTTGTCAAATCAGCTTCCCCTTCTTTGGCTCTTACAAAATACAGTCTCTTCCCAACTTTTTACTTTGTTCCCACCATTTCCACAACTTATATTCCTCACCTCAGCTGCTTCCTATATTTTGTGATACAAAATGATAATCTTGTGCCTTCTGGGTTTATAGTTTTTACCACACAAACTTCTAAATATCAAGCTACAAAAACAAAACAAAACCCCACAACAAATAAAAAACCCCAACAGAACAAAACAAACAAAGCAAAAAACACAAACAAAAACACTTTTATATTACAATAAGCAGGAAGGTGAAAGAGACTCCTGGAGTTTCATGACTGTTGTGGGTTTTCATGTTTGTGAAAAGATGGAGCATCTGAGAACTGAAAACTGAGATTGGAAAGGCAGAACCCTATCGATTGAATCCAATGATGTGCTGAAAGTGAAGAAAGGATAAAACACAGATGGAAACTGTGATGTCCAGGTTGACATCGAATTGAGCATGTTTTCTTTTCCTAGGTCTTACAGTAATTACAATGATCACATTTTTTAGATATATTGATTTTTAATTATATGCATGCATGGTAGGCCAAATAACAAGCTGGAGCTGGATCCTTTGGATCTGAGATTACAAGCAGTGTCAACATCATGACCTGGCCCTTGGCATCCATACTCTTTTTTCTCTACAAATGTAGCAAATATTTGTAACCATGAGCCTTGTGCTGCAACATTTAATTCATGACAAAAGTAGTTTTCCTTTTGTACTAATTTACTCTTCAGTTTAAACGACAGAAAGACAGTAGCCAATATGGAAACAACAGAAAAGATTTTAAGATGATTTTCAAATTTTCCTAAAATATATTTTGGTCATATTCTTTCTCTTCCTCCATTTCGTCCATTAGCTGTTGACTGTGCTAGCAATTTTCAACATCATTATCCTTAAATAATATGGAGCTGATATTTACAATGATAAATGCATATATATATATATATATATATATATATGTATATTGGAAAATAAAGTTTTTAAATTGTATAATTACATTTATGTGAAAACAAATTATACTACTTATTTACATATGTTTGCAAATATGTAAATAATAAACAAAAACTAATTCAGTCCTGAGAAACCTAGAGGTAGGTGGGGTTAGAATAAAATGGACAGGGGAATACCAGTTTGAAATTAACCTTAAATACAAACATTTCTTCTTTTTTATACAAAACGAAAAATAAAGAAAATAGTATCTTCCAAAAGTTACTGAGTGATTTCATAAAATAAAAGTGAATTAGAGAGCAAAATCCAAGTGATATTTTTCAGAATACTTTAAAGTGCTCTTTTGTCATAACACATTGTAGTCTAGGAAAGCCTAATAGGAAAAAAAAGTAACCAAATTGGGAGATTGAAATATAATAATATGATATTAGTATAGGATAATGAGAGAACAAAATTTCTTTATATCTATGAGATGACCAGAGACATCTCTGAGATGCAGTTCACAAAGAGAAAATTTCTTGAGAGAAGAAATGAATGCAGCCAATTATTCATCTCTTAGATGAGTGATGGGGAAATCAACCTTAAGCAAACCCTAGGAAGATAATCCCAGAGCCAAGTCTAAGAATTTGCACATAACCACTGTGTTAAGCAAAGAGGTTACTGACAGTGAAGTCTTGGAGTATGTGCACTGAGGCAGGAGAGGTAACTTCCAGTTTAGTAATCAATTCAGGTAAGATGGGGATCTCACATCAATCTGGAATGCTTAGAGACAGTCTCCTAGCAGCTCTTATTGGAGTATGGATTGTATCAAAGCAGGACTTCTTAAATACAGCTACAAACAGAAACCCAAGGAGCCCTAGAATTTCAGGACATCCAAGAACAGGAAAGATATAGAAAAAATATCTTCAGATTGGATCTGAGTATGGGAACATATACTTGTAATCCACACAGTGTAGATCCTGAGGCTCAGGACATATACAGTTCTACTTTATTGTGTGTTCCGTTCCTACATGACTGGTGCCATGATAGATAACAAGGATAATCAAGGACTTAAGCATGCTTTTCCTAGAATATAGGCCATGCTTCCCTAAGCATGGTGAAGCAAGTCACGGTCATTACTTCTTAAGATCCCCTCCCACCTTTGGAAAACTCCCTTCTGCTTCAGCCTCCACAGGGACACGGTTCCATCATTTCTGTTTCCAGAATCTTCCTTTTCTAGATACTGTCTGATTGAAGGGTTTTTAGGTACTCTTTCTACTGAGCCGTGTTGGGCTTTCATCACTAACAGAGACAGTGTGGGTCATGGTCAGTGCCAATGGTGAGAAAGTCAACACAATGCTAAACCTGATGTAAGCTTTCAAACCCTCCTCTTACGTAACTAAATTACTTTGATAAGGGGGACTTCTTATCTCTGAAAAATAGCCCAGTGCTTTTTAGCATAATGGTTATGTTAATGGATATATTCATGATAAAAGAGAAAGAGTAACAGTGTAAAAGTAAGTCAGGTCTAAGTGTTGGAAAACGCTGCTTCTGGTGTCTACGTGAGGAATGTTACCTCAAAGGAGGCGAAAAGGTTGCAGGTGAACTACAAACTAAGTAAAAAGCAGGTGATTGACTGGGTGAACAGGTTAAGAGAAATCCACCTCTCTGCTTCTCCACCTCTCCCTCCACAATCTTGTGCTAATTACAACTAAGAGGGGTGAAAATAAGGACTGGCAATTTATTTTCAGTTCTTAAAGTTTGCTCAACTCCCATCATGAGCATGACAATTTCAATTATTCTCGATTTCGGAGTGGGAGACAGGGTGAGATTTAGTATCATTCAACGTCTAAAGGTATATGGTTCTATCTTGTGTGGGATTTGGACTTTGCCTGAATTCCTGTGTCTGACACAACTCCCCACTGAAGTTTAAAAGAAGTCAGTGATAATTTCATTAGACATGTAGGAAGTTCATTGATTTAATTAATGAAATTACTACTGAAGTCTGTGTTTCAAAGATAGGTTACCAATTCCTTGACAGGTGATTTGACTTTCAACATTTGCAAGTCCTAGTAGAAACAAGAATTCTTTTAAGAAGCATGAGGGGGATGATTTGAAAGTCATTGCTGAAATTAGAGATGATGCAACTAAATATAAAGTAGTACTGAAATGTAACAAGGCTACTACCACTATCCACCTTTCATCTTCTAGGACAGTATTCCCATTGGCATTTCTGTCATAAATGACTTCTTTGCAGTCCACTGATGCCCCTTTTCCTTTGCACACCTGTAAACCTTCATGACTCTTGATCCTGTCCTTAAACCTAATTTCTCTTCTATACACACACCCATCATCTTTGTAGACTCATCTAGGTTTTTTTTTGTTTTTTGTTTTTTGTTTTTTGGTTTTTTTTTTTTGACTATCAGTCAAAAAAATATCTAAGCAATATCTTTAACATTTATAATATCACCCTCAGTGTTTTCTCCAAAATAAATCCCTGGTTAAAATTAAAAGGAATGAAACAACACCACTAAAGAAAACTGGATGGTTGATAGTCTAGTTCTTTGTCAGTCATTGGCAGGTACAATGATGCTCAGATAGCTGATTGTGGGTCCTTTGACATCGTAATGCTAGATTGACATCACTCTTTTTTGCACTCCAAATCAAGGGCTTGTATTCTTTGTCACTCTAGTGTGTTCAGTAAACTCACAAACCAGGTTTCTATTAAAACTTTAATATATTCATGTGTTAATATTTTCCCAATATATTTTGTATACTTTGGTATGTTTTTCTGGTGGTACCTTTTTAGATTAATATATATGGTATTTATCTGTCTGTGCCTCCCATTTAGTATTGAAAAGGGAGCACAACGCATGTATATAATGAGATGTAGTATTCTTTAGCCTGTGTGTTTTCCCTGAAAATGAAGACAGATAGTGCTATAAAAACTACTATCATCCTGGGTAAGGTGTACAGCCTGAGAATCATTGATCACACAATATGGAAGAATTTATAGTAAGAAATAGTCTGATTGCGACGTTCCCCAGTAATTCATTTGGGATAAAATTGAACAAATTTTTAAATCTATGTATTTACAATTTTTATTATGGCAGTGATATTTCACTATAACTGATATTTCATCTTCAACGAGGAGATGACACATAGGGGCTGTTGTTTTATTTATTTATTTATTTATTTATTTTTTGTATATGAGTACACTGTACAGATGGTTGTGAGCCACCATGTGGTTACTGGGAATTGAACTCGGGACCTCTGGAAGAGCAGTCAGTGCTCTTAACCGTTGAGCCATCTCTCCAGCCCTAGGGGCTGTTGTTAAATGATTATTATGACTTCATGGAGAATAGCAATCCTTTGGATAACACTATCTACATTCTACTTTGTCAATATTTAAATAAATGAAATGATATGAGTCTATGACTCTAGGTGTAAGGTTCTGTAGGTTCTCAGTTGAATTATTCACTTTCAGATGAAGAGGGAAAGAATTCCATAGGTATTGTGGAAGAAACATTGGGAATGGTCATCCTGTGCTCAGCTTAGGAAGGTTGGATGTGGAAACTTGGGAACTTAGGAAACTTGGCTTGTGTAAATGCCAAGTGTTTACCTCACTATGGTCTTTCTACAACAGGTGCAATCATAAGTGTTGGACAAATGGACAGAAAAGGTGATATCATCACCTAACTTGAACATTGCCTCCAAATATAGATACTTACTGAATATATACTACTTAATTGTAAATGGCAAAAGGCCATGCAACAATCACATCCCTCCCAGAAATGTTCACATAGGTTATTACAAAAAAAAAAAAAAATTCAGAAGGGTTGCAATAGTAAGAGTTTTTGTTTGTGTAGGGTCAATAAATACTTCATCCTCTGAAATCTTCAGTGATGTCCTCAATGTCTTTAACTAACCTCTCTGGAATTCAGTTTTCTCATTTCAGAGAGGAGAGGTGGCTTCCATTGTCACGTGACTCTAGGACTACGGATATGCTGCACTTAAACTCCCTGATGTCAAAATTTTACAAATTCCCTCTTTCCTCTTTTACACTCTTCTGACACTACACACAGATAACCCCAAACATTTGCAAATTCAGCAATGGTATCTTATTGTATCCCCCCAACTCCCTACTTAATAAGACTTCCTGGGCCTGAAGCTTGCTATGAAGTTACTCTCAAGACTTGGCTCTTATTCTGGTAATTTAATCTTCTTTCCTCTTCTTCATAATTCAATTTTGTCGACCTTTTCTTCAGGGGAATTTAAAATTTACTACCACAACTACTTAATAGGCTGCTTCTTGTGATAAGGGGATAAGAAATTTACTTTTGGGGACATGTGCTGACTTCCTCATGGGGACCATTTAGCCTGCTTACTGCTGACCTCAGGATTCTGCAACTTCAAAATGTTAATGGTTTCTAAAATGTAAGGAATTCTTAACTTCCACTGAAGATTCACCTGTGCGTATATCACAACAGTGAGCATTTAAAAGATACAAATCAGAACAATTTTCTTAAAACTTATTGTGGTATTTTCAAACTTAAAAATAATCAACTTTTACTATTTTTGTTCAAATATATTAAATTAAACACTACCATAGCCACATATATATACATATATATATATATATATGAGATGATTATTTAGTATATAGTTATAGCTAAGCAATAGTAATATGCAATATGATTACTTAACATAGTAAGAAGAGACTAAAACAAATATATTTTTGGATTGATTTGAGCTTAAGGTACACTGTTATGTATCTCTTTTCTTATGTACGTAGTACATGCCAGAGATTATATTAACAGAGAAAATGGAGGAATTTAGTGGTTACAATAAAGTAAAGCAGGTTAGAACATAATGCATGATGTTAGATAACTAATAAGTTTTGAGGTAAAAGTTAAATCCTACACTGTGGTATGAGGACAAAAAGGAGTATTTAAATCAGTCTTGAAAAATGATATTTGTTAATTAAGTTCAGATATTTTCTGGGAAAATATTTTAGAATTAGAAATACAACTGAAAATTTGAAATTAGTATTTGAAACTGTGATTAAAACAAAGGACATCATATCAATATGCACAATAAGTCTAAAGGCTGATTTTCAGAACACATTTCTTTTTACTGTCATACTCTAAGGAGGATTCCCTAGAAATTTCTTCTCTAATCAGTCTGTGGAAATATCCACTGTACCACACAAAGTACATACCACGTGAGAACTTCACCTATCTCTACCTGAGAAATCTGGAATCTTTCTTTGGACTCTTTATCTATCAGGTCGGTTCTATAAACAAATGAATGGTGTGGAGAGCCTGCACGTAGAAATGATTTAGATCATTTTTACTCTTCTTCCTTTGGGTCCAGCCCAGTGCATCACCTCGCTTAACAGTATAGAGGACAGAGGATGTAGGGAATGTGGACAAGAAACCCATGTAATGATGATTACACCTTCCCCAACCATGGGGCTTTCACACAGAGAGTAGGGATTTTAAGGTGAAATAAAGTTTTAATTAGACTATGAAAAAGATTTATAATTAATTATTTGAGATTAAAAAAAAGAAAACTCCCATTTCCTAAAAGTCTAAGTATACTGTTAAATTCACATCTTTCAATTATTGTTAATGATTCCTTTCTACTTTCCTTTAGACAACAAGATGAAAGGAAAGAATCAAAGCTATTTTAGGACAGCATCAAATGTATATAAACACCTTACAGATTTGCATATTTAAAGTATTCATGTCATTAGAGAGGAGGCCTTGAAATATAAAGATCACTGGCGTGAGAGCCTGGTGATTGCAATCCAAGCTGATTTATGTTCACAGTGTTTGGACCTTGGGTGATGGCAGGATCAGTGCAGAGCACTTTCAGCTCTCCTAAAAGTAGATTCAGAAATCACTTTATTGAAAATGGCTATTACTTGCAAGATTCAGTTTAAAGACAACAAACTTCATTTCACTTGGTTGTGGCTATTCATCTGTCAACAAGTTTATGCTAGTTTAGCTTGACATAAAAGAACTCCTAGATAATAATATGACATCAATCCTATTGCAGGATACAGCAAATCAACCCTTTCACACTCAGAACAGAAGTAACTTTAAGGCATACAGTGACAGGAAAGATGAGATGAAATAAAAGGAATCTGCTAGGGAACAAGAAACATACCATAAAATAATGCTTTACATTTACTTCAGTTTGTATTTGTTCTTCTCTGATGCTCAGTGTGTAAGGAAAACATATTAGTTTGAAACTAGTTTATTGAATGAGTCAGACATTTTAAAGTCTAGAAAAGAAAACAGGTTTATTTTTCCATCAGCCAGGGCTATTAACATGCTCTGCAGTCAAGCGTGTGTGTGTGTGTGTGTGAAAGAGAGAGAGAGAGAGAGAGAGAGAGAGAGAGAGAGAGAGAGAGAAAGAGAGAGAGACAGACAGACAGACAGACACACACACACACAGAGAGAGAGAGAGAGAGAGAGAGAGAGAGAGAGAGAGAGAGAGAGAGAGACAGAGACAGACAGAAAGAGAGAAGAGGGAGGCAGCAGAGACAGAGATAGATGGAGAGAATTAAGAATTTAGTATAAAGAATTGACTCAGTTATAAGGGCAAACATATCCTAACTCAAAGATGCAAATGGTTTTACAGTCTAGTTACAGAAAACAATGCTACAGTTCAAATCTGAGGCCACTGGTCTGGAGACACAGGGGAGAGACTGTGAGAGATCAGACCCAAGTGGTACATGACACATCATTCTTGCTTGCTCAGGAAATGAGCATTCTCTTGTTCTGGTGCCTCTAACATGTTTCAGAAATCTCACTCACCTAATAGAGAACACTCTTCTTTACTACAAGTAAACCACTTTGCAGAATGTGGAGAGAGGAAAGGGAGAAAAATGAGAAATTATGCAATAATAACATCTTAAAAACAGAGGAAACATGTTTATCTTATCCAAGATCTGTTAAGGTTTGGTTTTTTGCTATGTACTATAATGTTAAATACTGTGTCCCTCCTCACCCCCGCCCTGAGGCCTAGTTGCTCCCAGGGATTAGAGAATTTGCACATATGCAAAGTCATGCTGTGTGACTTTGCTTGTTAATGTAAAACTATTGGTTGAATAAAGATACCAACAATATATCACTGTCAGAAGACAGGTAGGTAGAACTTCAGTTCCTGGGTCAGAGTCTGAGAAGTGCCAATAGGAGGAGTGTAAAGAAGATGGAGTGAGGAGAAGACGAGGTGAGGCAGGAGGAGGAAGAAAACATGTCCATGTAGGAGTGGTCCAGGAGGAACATGGCTAGTCATATCTCTTGAGTTATTGGGAAGGAAGTAGACATAATAATGTAGAGGGTATATATCTGCCCAGCTCTAGTGCATTAAAGGCTTATTATAAATATAAAGATTCTGTGTCTTTTAACTGGGAACTGAATAATCAGACAGAATAGAAGCCCCTGGCTGAGATTAAATATTTACTACAAGAAAGAACATTCCAAAAGTACATTCAAAATGATGTTGGACCACTGTCTTAGTCAGGGTGTCTATTCCTGCACAAACATGACCAAGAAACAAGTTGAGGAGGGAAGGGTTTATTCAGCTTACACTTCCATATTGCTGTTCATCACCAAAGGAAGTCAGAACTGGAACTCAAGCAGGTAAGGAAGCAGAAGCTGATGCAGAGGCCATGGAGGGATGTTACTTACTGGCTTGCTTCCCCTGACTTTCTCAGCCTGCTCTCTTATAGAACCCAAGACTACCAGCTCAGGGATGGCACCACAAGGGGCCCTCCCCCCTTGATCACTAACTGAGAAAATGTCCCACAGTTGGATCTCATGGAAGCATTTTCCCCAACTGAAGCACCTTTCTCTGTGGTAACTCCAGCCTGTGTCAAGTTGACACACAAAACCAGCCAGTACAACCATGTATCCAGGACAATGACTTAGTCAACGGGGATCATAAAATTAGCAATCATGTTATTGCTTTTTTGATTCTGCAGTAATTGATAGTTTACAGTTTATTTTCAATATGGGGGCATTTTAATGTTTAGATAGTACAAATTCTGGTGGAAGATAACTTTTTTTTAAAGACTATTACTTTTTCTTTTTCATTTTTTATTAGATATTTTCTTTATTTTCATTTCAAATGTTATCTGCTTTCCTCAGTTCCCCTCTGAACCGCCCCCATCCCATCTTCCCTCCCCCTGGCATGTTTTCCTAACCTAGAACTGGCCACCATCTTAAGAAATTATTATACCACTTCTGGGCATATACCCAGAGGCTTTCCCGGCATGCAATAAGGACACATGTTCCTCTATGTTCATAGTAGCCTTATTTATAATAGTCAGAAGCTGGAAAGAACCCAGATGTGCCTCAATGGAGGAATGGATATAGAAGATGTGGTATATTTACACAATGGCATACGTCTCTGCAATTAAAAACAATGAATTCATGAAATTCTTAGGCAAATGGTCAGAACTGGAAAATATCATCCTTAGTGAGGTAACTCAATCACAAAAGAATACACATGGTATGCAGACACTGATAAGGGGATATTAAAGCAGAAGCTTGGAATACCCAAGCTTCACATATTAATTGATTGGAAATTAATTGATAGGAAAGAAAGAGAGAAGGAAAGAAAGAAGGAAAGAAAGAAAGGAGCAAGACACAATTCACATATTAATTGATTTCCAAGAAGAAGGAAGGAGAGACCCCTGGTCCTGGAAAGACTGGATGTAGCAGTGTAGGGGAATACCAGGAGAGAGAAGTGGGAGGGGGTTGACTGGGGAACAGGGGGAGGGAAGAGGGCTTATGGGACTTTAGGGGAGGGGGGAATCAGGAAAGGGGAAATCATTTGGAATGTAAATAAAAGAATATAGAAAATAAAAAAACAAATAAAAAAAGAAAAAAATGGTCAATAGATTTCAGTTCATCTGTTTCAAATCTTCTTCAGAATTAGATAAATGATGTGTAGGAATAAACATATCCTTTGGGGAAAAAAAAGAAATTCCAGTGAGAAAATGTCCTTATCATAGAGTTCTTTTCTTTTCTTTCTTTCTTTCTTTCTTTCTTTCTTTCTTTCTTTCTTTCTTTCTTTCTTTCTTTCTTTCTTTCTTTCTTTCTTCCTTCCTTCCTTCCCTCCTACCTCCCTCCTTTCTTTCTTTCCTTCTTTCTTTCCTTCTCTTTCTCTCTCTCTCTCTTTCTTTCTTTCTTCCTTCCTTCCTTCCCTCCTACCTCCCTCCTTTCTCTCTTTCCTTCTTTCTTTCCTTCTCTCTCTCTCTTTCTTTCTCTCCCTTTCTTTCTTTCTTTCTTTCTTTCTTTCTTTCTTTCTTTCTTTCTTTCTTTCTTTCTTTCTTTCTTTCTTTCTTTCCTTCTTTCTGTTTCTCACATATTTCAGGAAGAAATAGCAATGCCTTTCCCATACTTGAATATTCTGTTGACAGAATTCTGCAGAGCCACATAGTCAACAGTGTGTTGGTGTGTGATTCAGGAATTTACCTTAAACAGTGTTTTATGCAATTATAAGGGTGACTAACACCTGTAGATGCAGGGTCCTTCCCTAATCTGTACATCCAGAAATGATGTTTGAGTTCAAGTCTGAGGCCCATGGCCTGGGGACCCCGTGCCAAGACTGCATAGGAATTCATGGCAAAATGTTACCTCACTCAGTGAATATTTGTTTTCTTAGACACATTCCTCTAAAATGTTTCACAAGAATCATTTAAGAAGTTCTCTCTGTTATGTAAAATGTAGGTGTATAGGTATGTTGTAGAAGTTATGCAACTGATATTTCATCTTCACATACAATTGACATCATCAGCCAGCCTCCTTATCATTTCAAAAATTGTATATATATCACTACACAGCTACAGTTATGTACACGACCAAATGTGCCCCCCCCCCGCCACACACACATCAGTCTCTGTGGGGAATGCATAGAAGATGATTTAGCCAAAGTCTTCTTTACATAAGAAAGAAACCAATGCTTGGATATTAGTCCATTTCCATGGTGTTATATTTATTTGTATTAAGTCCAGTTACAGCACAGCTCCCTACCAGCATACAACAATTAGACACTATGTAACTCACAAAATGCATTTTAATGAGAATACCTAGCCATTATACTCTGCTATTTCTATCACACATCACACATAATTCTATAATGTTTCTGCCTCATTCTGTTCATGCAAAAGGAAATGATGAATTCAAAATAGACACATAACAATCAATCCTGGTCTAGATAATAATCATATAGAATAGTCAAAAGCAACTACTGGTTTGACGTAAATATGTTCACTTCTTTGTGGTATGTAAGGCATTGCAATAATTTATATTGCTTCAAACATGGATGGAGATAAGATGGTATTTGGAAGGTCATGGCTGTCAGTCTCAGAAGACCATCTTTCTCACTCCATCACTTTATGAAACTATCTTGTACATATTACATTTTAAACTGATTGTTGGTCCCTCATGTGAGTTTCTGCATTATATTTTTTTACATTTAAAATCATTGCTGTATTATTTATTGAATTTTGAATAGATACAAATATTTTAAAGAAGAAAATGCTTACATCTCATTGCTTAGATAAGCTCTTTAATGCAATGTTAGATCTTAAAAAAAGGTACTGCCACATGGTAGATATCAGCACAAAAAGCTATGAAGCAAAATGAAAGATACTTAATCAAATTTTTGAGTTTTCACAACAAAGATTACCATACCTAAAAGGATGTGTGTAGATTAATTGAGAGTACTGATTCTGCAACAGATCTTCCTGGATTTGAATCTTAACTCTTGCTTGTTAGCTGCAGATGTTCTAGAGTACTATGTTTATCTACTCAGCATCCCTCTGCACAAGCTGGGGATCTTACAAATACTATGACATATATTGAAATAGAAATAACTTCTTAAGGCAATGTTTTACATAAATGTCACACTTATAATTTTATAGTTCTTTTATGACACCAGAGATTAAACCTAGAGCCTTGTATATGCTCAGAACACATTGTACCACTGAGCTATAGACAAAGCTCATGACCTGGGATGTTGCACAAATTTACTTTGACCTTACTAAGTAACCTCATCTAGCCTTGAACTTGGTTTCTTTCAGCATCCACCTCCCAAGTGTTAAGATTATAAGCAGTTAAGTAATGATTATGTATCATCCCCAGTGTAATAAATTTCATAGCTCTGAGAAAAATAATATGGATTATCACAGTATAATTATTTTTTAAAAAAAAATTGTGAAAAGAAAGACAGGAAGAAAGAAAGAAAGAAAGAAAGAAAGAAAGAAAGAAAGAAAGAAAGAAAGAAAGAAAGGATAAAAGCATACTGTCCTATACTTCATTTAAAAAAATTTAACATTCAGTTTTTAAATCTTTCCACGTTAATATGTACAAATCTAACCAAGCAAAATAGAACACTGATTTCTTAAAAGAAATGTTTACTATAATACTTCCATATAAGTGTTTGAATTCACTGAATATCACAATTTAAATGCCTATTCCTGAGTCCATGAGAAATTAAATAATAGAATTCATTTTATATTAAAAATGAGATTTAGGTGATCAGGAAATGGCTTAGATGGCCAAAGCAATTGGGAGTTATGCCAGCCTCCTGAGCTGGACCCTAGTGTAGAAGGAAAATGCTAACTTCTGAAAGGTGAAAGCTGACCTTTGATCTCTACATGAGCTCTTTGGGACTTGCACAGATCATGTAGCACCACACAAAATATAAATAAATTAATTAGCTAATTAATTTGAATTATGTGACATAGAATTTTGGACTGAGTAAAGAAAAAATTACTTATGTATAACTGAGCCAGCCTAAGGCTAACATGAAGATCTAAATTCCAGCAAAACTAAATGAGATAAAAAGTACATAGACAGCAAAGAGAATGACAGGTAGGGAAATAAACCTGGAAGGAATTGAAATGCACTAAGGGGCTGTAATAGTTAAGAAGCAGGTTGGTTAGTAGAGTGGGAAATAAAAGGAAAAAACATCAGGGGATCAATTTCACAGTATGTGAGTAAATATATTGGAGATTATATATTTATATATGTCAAAGCTAGCAATAAACACAACACTTCCAAATGATGCCAATGTTCGAAATTTTTCAAAAAGTAATTGCTATGGCTCAAAATGATAAATATATCCAGTACCACGAACGTAAATTGCTAAGATCAATGTAGCCATACCAACATCAAACAGGAAAACCTGGAGTCATAAATAATAAGAGAAAATGAGTTTCTGAATAATTTTTAAGTCAATAACTGAGAATGATAATATAATTATAAAAGTATAAGAAAGTTGTATGGAATTAAAAAAAACACGAACAACATGAAAAATCATGAGTTACAAATTATATTAAATTATAATAGAAACTATCAAAACTAATACATTTTATGTGTGTGATTGTATTAAAAAATGATGTTCTTTACTGGCTTCATTGATTTATTAAATAATCAAATTCTATTTACATATTCCTTTTCTGTTACTTGGGAGGTGTGTGTGTGTTTGTGTGTGTGTGTGTGTGTGTGTGTGTGTGTGTGTGTGTGTATGTGTGTATCTGTATGTGTCAGTGTGGAATATGTGGATGTTTGTGTAACTGTGAAGAGGTTAGTGGATTATGTCAGGCGTATTTGTCTATCAGCCTTTCTCCCTTTAGATAAGGTGTCTGACTCTTCTGCTGTCAAGCAATCCAAGAATTCCTCCGGTCTCTATGCCCTATGTCCTACTGGTACAGGTATGGACATAATCAGGCCCAGCTTTTTTGTGGGTTCTGGGATCCAAATCCTGATATTCTTGCTTGCGTGGTAAGTGCTCTTACAAACTGAGCCACCACACTGGATTCATTATAGGGAAACATTAATATCAAGGTGACTAGTCTTAAAACATATTTGAAGATAAAAAGTGTCCTAAAGACCCATTAAGCATTATTCTTGAAATATTATATTTTATTATGATGTTGGAGTAATATAATTATGAACATCCATATTAACCTTAACCACTGCTTATTGGAGCTGATTTGGAAAATTAGTAAAGTAAATAAGACATCCCTAATGAAAAAAAACCAACTTATTTCTTCTAAAATGAGATAACATCAGAAATAACTCTTTTGACATTAAATATTTAAGCTTTAGTCTTATGCTTTTTCATTACTGCACATCATGTTATGAAGACCCCACAGGAGTCTAAAGCTTGAATCAGCTTTTATGGAATGGAATGTGTCAAATGGAGATGATCTCAGTGGGAAGATGATTTGAAGCTGATTCTGACAGAGGAGACACTGGTCTTTTCAGAAATATTTGCATTTTAGAAATACTGTCTTTCCCCACGTGACCACCAATAAATCATGAAGTCTTCAAAACTTACATCTGACAGAGGAAAAGAAATAGCCATTATGTATTTTTGAGTCCTTTTGTATATAAGTGGTGGGAGCAATGACTGGTTGCTGTGTATATATGGTTTTAAAAATCTATGTATAAAGAATTCTGCTTCAACTAGCATATATATATATATGCTATATATGTATATATATATATATATACACACACACACACACACACACACACACACATCCTCGTGTGGATAAATACAAGAGTTCTTTCTTTCTTTTCTTGTAAGGTGTGTTGTTTGAGTTGTTTGTATATAGCTATTGCTTATATTGCTTATACTATAAATGATAATTTTTAAGAAAAATAAGTACATTTTAAAGAATTTACAGGCAAGTCTCACGAGAAAATTCTAAAGTAGTATATATGTGAAGGTTGCATACTCAATAGCAATTACTTCCATATAGCAAATTGCTAACGAACAAGGCCAGTAAACGTCATTCATGGGCTGTAGGAATGATATTAACTCTTAGAAAGTAAGAGGGAGAGGAGTTGTGGATGTAGTCCAAGTTCATCACCAGTAAGCAAGAGGGGCTAAATTCAATATTAACAAGATTGTCGAGTCATGTCTGAAGATTCTTTGATTTGTGACCAGTGTTTTATTTACTCTTACTTCTTTATATTTGTTCCTTTAAAAATATTTCATTTATCTTTAAGTAATTTGTGAAATTATCGGTGACCTTTTGGTATTCCAACTAAGAGATCCTTCAGATTCACTAACAGTCTCATCTTTTGTGAACTCAATTTCTGCTTATAGAAAGCATAGTTTACTTTGTGATTTCATCTAAGAATGTTTAACCCTGTTACCTTTTTTTAGAAGGGTAACTTGAATAAGAAAGTGCATTTATATATCATTTAGTATTTACAATTCCATCCATTAACACATACTTCTCTCATCCAGTCCTGGAAAATATTGTTCTACCCAGCTTATTGCTTGCTCGTATGATGAAAAAATTCTTAGTTCAGGCAAAATAAAAGGCACAGAATACCATATTCCTTTAAGCACAAGCTTGGCAGAAATGTGCTTTTATCCACTCCTAACTTGACAAGGGTGCCTAAAACTCTAACGGCCTTCTGTCTAACTTTTAAAAATAATTAGTCCACGGAGGATACTTGGCTGTGTGGTCGAATGCTGGCTGTGTTTTACAGCAGTGTGTTGTCTAGTTTAAGTGTTATGATTGCTTTAGAGTGGTCATGTCGAATGACCTTGCTACTTTACATCTTCGACAATCCTAGTAGTTTGTTCTTCTTAGAGATGTGCTAAGTGTAAGGTCCCTGAGGATGGGAATCTGTTTGCTGTTTAAGAATAGTTTCATTTAGGAAGTGTGTATTCTTCTTTCCATATTCGTCCTTCTTGCTTATTTTTCTGACCCTGAAGGTTTATCATCTTCTTCCCAGTCTCATTCTAACTCACCCAAAAGACACCAAAAAGGAGTCTAGCATCAAATGTCCAGCTTTCCCACCTAATGGCAATGTGATGTTTCTTAACATCTTAGTTTAGAGAAAATGAGCTGGAAACAATTCCTTGCATTGACAAGAGTACTCACAAATAAAGAGAAAAGTCAAAAAGAAAAGATATGTGGGAAGGCTGGGATCAGACAAGGATTACTCATTTTCAGCTAATAGTTAGAAATGGACATTTCTTTGTGTGCAGCTGTTTCAGGCAGTATAGAAAGTTTGCAACAGGTTCTGGCAACAGAGCAGTTGGGACCTCCAGGCACAGGGATAACTGAGCATAACATCACTTGGGACTCAGCCAGCTTGTGTGCTCCCTGCACCCAAGAGCTGGGCAGTTCTGTGGTCACCTATGCGCCAGCTCTGCTGTGGGACATCCGCACTGCAGAAGGACCCACACTGGGAGAGAGCGCACCCACACAGGGAGAGAGCTCGCCAGCCTCCCCTTCATAACCTCAGCTCCAGGGATTGACTACGCTGAGACTTCAGGTGCACAGGGATTCCCCAATAAAACATCTCTTGGGACATAGCCTGTTGGGCTTCCATTTGCACCCAAGAGAGGGGCAGCTCTGTGGTCTTCTGGGCGCCAGCTCTGCTGTGGGCCATTTGCCCTGCAGAGTGATCTGCGCAGAGAGGGTGCACAGAGCACTCCACCATCTTTGTTCCTGCAACAGAGCACTTGGGACCTCCAGGCACAGGGATAACCGAGCATAACATCACTTGGAACTCAGCCAGCTTGTGTGCTCCCTGCACCCAAGAGCTGGGCAGTTCTGTGATCAACACATACCAGCTCTGCTATGGGACATCTGCCCTGCAGAGGGACCTGCACCTGGAGAAAGCACACAGGGAGGGAGTGCACCAGCCTCCCCTTAGCCTCTGCTTCTGAGATTGACTACTCTGAGTCTCCAGTTACACAGGGATTCCCCAAGTATAACATCACTTGGGGCAAGGCACATCAGGGCTCCAAAGTCACTCAGGAGCAGGGCAGCCCCTCAGCAATCAGTGCCAGGGGAATCCCGGTCCTACGGGGTGGGGGTGGGGCGCAGAATTGCCTTGCAGGCTCATAGGAGATCAAAGCAACAGCCAGTGATAGCAGGACCAACTAACACCAGAATAACCAGATGGCAAAAGGCAAACGTAGGAACGTTACTAACAGAAATCAAGGCAATACGGCACCATCCAAACCCAACTCTCCGAACAGCAGCAAGTCCTAGAAACGCCATCACACCCAAAAGGCAAGATCTGGATTTAAAATCACTTCTCATGATGCTATTGGAGGATTTCAAGAAGGACATTAGTAAATCTCATAAAGAAATACAGGTGAACATGGATCAACGGGTAGAAGCACTTACAAAGGAAACACAAAAATCGCTTAAAGAAATGCAGAAGAACATGGGTCAACAGATGGAGGCCCATAAGAAGGCAACACAAAAATTGCTTAAAGAAATGAATCAATGGGAAGATGCCCTTACAAAGGAACCACAAAAATCACTTAAAGAAATGTAGGAGAATATGGATCAACAGATGGAAGTCCATAAGGAGGAAACACAAAAATCACTTAAAGAAATAAAGGAGAACTTGGGTCAACAGGTAGAAATCCTGAAAGAGGAAACACAAAAATATCTTAAAGAAATACAGGAAAACACAAACAAACAAGTGAAGAATCTGAGTAAATTCATCCAGGATCTAAAAAAGGAAGTAGAAACAACTAAGAAATCACAAAGGGAGACAACTTTGGAGATAGAAAACCTTGGGAAGAAATCAGGAGTTATAGATGCAAACATCAACAATAGAATACCAGAGATGGAAGAAAGAATTTCAGGTGCTGAAGATACCATAGAAAGCATGGACTCAACAGTCAAAGAAAATGCAAAATGCAAGAAACATGTAACCCAAAACATCCAGAAAATTCAGGCACAATGAGAAGACCAAACCTAGGATTATAGGTATAGATGAGAGTGAAGATTTGCAACTTAAAGGGCCAGTAAATATCTTCAACAAAATTATGGAGGAAAACTTCCCTAACCTAAAGAGAGAGATGCCGATGAACGTACAAGAAGCCTACAGAACTCCAAACAGACTGGACCAGAACAAAAAAACCTCCTGTCACATAATAATCAAAGCACCAAATGTACTAAACAAAGAAAGAATATTAAAAGCAGTAAGAGAAAAAGGCCAAGTAATATATAAAGAAAGACCTATCCGAATCACATCAGACTTGTCAACAGAGACTATGAAAGCCAGAAGATCCTGGGCAGATCTCATACAGACTCTAAGAGAACACAAATGCCAGCCTAGACTACTGTACCCAGGAAAACTCTCAGTCACCATAGATGGAGAGACCAAGACATTCCATGATAAAACCAAATTTTCACAATATCTTTCCACAAACCCAGACCTGCAAAGGATAATAGGTGGAAACCGCCAATACAAGGAGAGAAACTACACCCTGGAAAAAACGTGATAGTAACCTTCTTCCTTCAAACCCCAAAGTAGATAACCACTCAAACATAAAGATAGCATCAAGAATAGCAGGTGGCAATAATCACTATTCCTTAATCTTTCTTAATATCAATGGTCTCAATTCCCCAATAAAAAAAACATAGACTAACAGACTGGATATGTAAACAGGACCCACCATTTTGCTGCATGTAAGAAACACACCTCAGGAGGAAATGAACTATTTCCTAGACAGATACCAATACCAAGATTAAATCAGGTTCAAATAGACCATGTAAACCATCCTATAACCCCTGAAGAAATAGAAGTGGTCATTGGAAGTCTTCCAACCAAATAAAGCACAGGTCCAGATGGTTTTAGAGCAGAATTCTATCAGACCTTCAAAGAAGACCTAACACCAATACTCTTCAAACTATTCCACAAAATAGAAACAGAAGGAATACTACCCAACTAGTTCTATAAAGCCACAATTACACTGATACCAAAATCACACAAAGATCCGACAAAGAAAGAGAATCTCAGGCCAATCTCTCTTATGAATATCAATGCAAAAATACTCAACAAAATCCTTGACAACCGAATCCAGGAACACATCAAAACCATCATTCACAACGATCAAGTAGGCTTCATCCCAGGGATACAGGGATGGTTGAATATATCGAAGTCCATCAATGTAATCCACTACATAAACAATTTCAAAGAAAAAAAACCACGTGGTCATTTCATTAGATGCTGAGAAATCATTTGATAAAATTCAGCATCCTTTCATGTTAAAGGTTTTGGAAAGATCAGGAATTAGAGGCCCATATCTAAACATAGTAAAAGCAATTTACAGCAAACCAGTAGCCAACATCAATCTAAATCGAGAGAAACTTGAAGCAATCCCACTAAGATCAGGGACTAGACAAGGCTGCCCTCTCTCTCCATATCTTTTCAATATAGTACTTGAAGTTCTAGCTAGAGCAATTAGACAACAAAAGGAGGTCAAACGGATACAAATTGGAAAGGAAGAAGTCAAACTACCACTATTTGCAGACGATATGATAGTATACTTAAGTGACCCAAAGAACTCCACCAGAGAACTCCTACAGCTGATAAACAACTTCAGCAAAGTGGCTAGATATAAAATCAACTCAAGCAAGTCAGTAGCCTTCATATACTCAAAGGATAAGCAGACTGAGAAAGAAGTAAGAGAAAGGATATCCTTCACGATAGCCACAAACAATGTAAAGTATCTTGGTGTAACTCTAACCAAACAAGTGAAAGATCTGTATGACAAGAACTTCAAGTCTCTGAAGAAAGAAATTGAAGACCTCAGAAGATGAAAAATTTGCCATGCTCATGGATTGGCAGGATTAATATAGTAAAAATATACAGATTCAATGCAATCTCCATCAAAATCCCAACTCAATTCTTCATAGAGTTAGAAAGAGCAATTCAAAAATTCATCTGGAATAACAGAAAACCCAGGATAGCTAAAACTATTCTCAAGAGTAAAAGAACTTCTGGGGGAATCAGTATCCCAGACCTCAAGCTGTACTACAGAGCAATAGTGTTAAAAACTGCATGGTATTGGTACAGTGACAGGCATGTAGATCAATGGAACAGAATTGAAGACCCAGAAATGAACCCACACTCCTATGGTCACTTGATTTTTGACAAAGGAGCTAAAACCATCTTGTGGAAAAAAAGATAGCCTTTTCAACAAATGGTGCTCGTTCAACAGGAGGTCAGCATGCAGAAGAATGCAAATTAATCCTTTCTTATCTCCTTTCACTAAGCTCAAGTCCAAGTGGATCAAGGACCTCCACATAAAACCAGACACACTGAAATTAATAGAAAGGAAACTAGGGAAGAACCTTGAACATATGGGCACAGGGGAAAATTTCCTGAACAGAACACCAATAGCTTATGCTTTAATGTCAAGAATTGACAAATGGAATCTCATAAAATTACAAAGTTTCTATAAGGCAAAGGACACTGTCAAAAGGACAAAGTGGCTACCAACAAACTGGGAAATGATCTTTACCAACCCTACATTCGACAGAGGGCTAATATCCAATATATACAAAGAACTCATGAAGTTAGACCCCAGAGAGTCATATTAACCCGATTAAAAAATGGGGTACAGAGCTAAACAAAGAGTTCTCACCTGAAAAATATCTAATGGCTGAGAAGCACTTAAAGAAATGTTTAACATTGTTAGTCAGTAGGGAAATGCAAATCAAAACAACCATGAGATTCTACCTCACACCAGTCAGAATGTCTAAAATCAAAAACACAGGAGACAGCAGCTGTTGGCAAGGATTTGGAGAAAGAGGAACACTCCTCCACTGCTGGTGGGATTGCAAGCTGGTACAACCACTCTGGAAAGCAGTCTGGCAGTTCCTCAGAAAACTGGGCATGACACTCCCAGAGGATCCTGTTATACCACTCCTGGGCATATACCCAGAGGCACACTGGTATACCCAGAGTCCCCTGCTCGCAATAAGGACACATGCTCTACTATGTTCATAGCAGCCTTATTTATAATAGCCAAAAGCTGGAAAGGACCCAGATGTCCCTCAATGGAGAAATGGATTCAGAAGAAGTGATATATTTACATAATGGAATACTACTCTGCAATTACAAACAATGAATTCATGAAATTCTTAGGCAAATGGTCAGAACTTGAAAATATCATCCTTAGTGAGTTAACCCAATCACAAAAGAACACACATGGTATGCCGTCACTGTTAAGGGGATATTAACCCAGAATCTCGGAATACCCAGGACACCATTCACGTATCAATAGATTTCCAAGAAGTTGGCAGGAGAGACCCCTGGTCCTGAAAAGAATGGATGTAGGGGAATGCCAGGATAGAGAAGTGAGAAGGGGTTGAATGGGGAACAGAGGGAGGGAAGAGAGCTTATGGGACTTTCGAGGAGGGAAGCAAAGGGAAAGGGGATATCATTTGAAATGCAAATTAAAAAAATATAGATAATAAAATAAAGAAAAAGAAAACAAAATAACCAAAGGTATGGATTTGAAAAAAAAGAACAGTTTGCAATATTGTCTGACCTCAACCTAGTAGCTGCTATCACACCTTCCTGGTTGTAGAAGTCAGAAATTAATGCAGACATAGTCATTTTTTACATCAGGCAAAACTAAAGCCACATTAAAGAAAACTGATTGGTTTAACAGCAAGAAACACAAAAGGCAAATATAGCACATACAATAGGGAGGGGTTAGAGGAGTGGGTGATATGGTTTACTAATTAAAGATACTCAAGATACCTTCCATTTATGACAACCTAATTTTCCTCTCAAGGACCCTTGTGCAAGAAGAGTGAGTTGCCTCCAGCATGTTACATCTTCTGACCTACCCATAGTACTATGAAACATGTATGCCCATACTTATATATACCCATGCATATAATACATGTTATAACTATGGACAACAAAATTGTATTTATCTGTAAAAAAAAGTGGAATTTGAAGGAAAATAGAAAGAATTGAAAAATATTTTACTGAATCAGGTCATCCAGACCCATGTATACACATCCATATATATTTCATATAAAATATTATAATTGGGGTTACCCTTCACATGAAATAATGTCCATATCAGAAAATGTCAAATGGAGAGTCCTGTGACAGGTGGTGACACGTCCCTGGAACTTGGCTGTGTACTGTAGACCCCCAAAAAATACAGACTCTTGCCACTACTCATGATGGCTCAAAGGAACAAATGGTAAAATGCAATTGCTGAAGATACCAAATACTTTCATCCTAGGATCAGGTGTTATCAAGTTGTACCAGTGTATATCTAGTTTGTTGAAGGAGAGTGTGAACTAGTTGTGAACTCTGTGAGCTACAATAATGACTGGAGTGGCAAGATTTTTTTTTTTAATGCAACTAGACAGAGTAGTGGCCTTTCAACCCAGCTCTTGGGAGGCAGGGTCAGGTAGATCTCTTTGAGTTGGAGGACAGCCAGGGATGTTAGTGAAATTTTTCTAAAACAAAACAAAACAAAGAAACACAACTGTGGTAGTTTGAATGAATATAGCCCCATAGGCACATAGAGATGAGAATATTGGAAAAAGTGTGATTTTGCTGGAAGGAGTGTGTCACTAGGGACAGGCTTTGAGAGGCCTCAGGTGCTCAAAAGGCCAGTGCTGCCTGCTGATCTTGATGTAGAAATCTTAGCTCCTTCTCTACAACCCTGTCCTCCTGTACCATACCATGTTTTTCATCAAGACAAAAATATGGACTAAACCTATAAAATATAAGCTAGGCCCAATTAAATTATTTCCTTTATAGAATTGTCGTGGTTCTGGTATCTCTTCATAGTAACAGAAACACTAAAACACCAACCAAACAAGAAAGGATATATTCAGAGGAGCACTAGATAATAATAGTTTCAATATGCTCAACTCTGGGATCTGTGAGCTCTGAGGCCTGGGTTCTTAGCCATGTTTACTATGCAAAGCCTGTCTTTCTTTCTGAGAAGTGGGCTTTAAATTCATACACTCCTATAACATTTATAGATAGATATAGAGATAATAGACAGACAGACAGACAGACAGACAAATAGATATAGATAGACATTTTCTCTTAGGCAACAATAGCCTCCAAGCTGCTGAAGAAAGCATCCAGAAAAGACTGAATAATCCATAGGATCCTGTATTTTGACTCTGGTTCCTGATAGACAATCTATAGCAGATACCGCAGTGCTTCGGTCTGTTTCTATTCATTTAGTTAGTCCACTATTTTTCCTAATACCATATTAGTGCAAAAACAATCTTGTAGATCTTAATGAAATACAATCCTACTCTATAGTGGTAATACATACATATTTTACTCTATACTTTTAATTATTTTAAATCAAGATGCTTATGCTGGAGTATATTGTTTGATGACTGATTAACTTGTCTTTATCTTGTATAAGCTGTTTAGTTGTAAAGTATTGATTTAAGACTTTGACTACACAATAGAATTGTCAGGAAAACATGAATAAATTTTCAGTCCCAGGATCAGACCCTAGATAGGTTAGTAAAATTAGGTTGTACTGTGTATTTTTTTTTCTATAAAGCAAGAACCCCAGGTGACTATATTCTACAACAAGGTTAAAAAGTACTGGATTAATCCTTGTAGGGGAAGGTCTACAAAATTATAAGTGCTCAATAAAAGCTTGCAAAATATATTAAGACAAAGATTCTCAAAATTTCATGTGGGATGCTGCTAATTACCTCATATTTCTTAAGCATTCTTCATTTAAAAATAGATCACATTGTAGGCCTGTAACCCATAAAGTATGTAAATGTGGATATTATCATTATTTTGCATTATTATCAAGGTATTATAAAAATATAATTATTGTATAATATAGTATATATAGCATAAATATTATATTATATTATATATAACATGTTGAAAATATAATACTAGATAATCAAGACATACTACCGTAAGATACAATAAGTCTACCTTAATGTGTCTACCATAGTATTACATCACATTGTTTCTGTATGGAGGGAAAATTGGTTATACAAGAGAAAAAATAATTTAGAGGAGCAAAGTAATATAAGTCTGTAATTTTCCCATTAAGAAATGGTGGAAAATGACTTTGTAGTATTCTCTACTTTTGAAAGTGGACTCCTAACACATTCAGTATTATATTCCTGATAATCACATCCATTTGTCTTCCTTTCCAGTGTCACTGCTAACCTGGCGCATCAAATGGTACTTTGTGTTCCATTTGGGTTTTAAAAATACATTTCAATATGACCACATGTCATCATTTAGCCTTTGCCATTGTCTTGTAATATTTCCTTGGGGTGGGGGTGGGAAGGATGAAGAAGAACATGATCATAAATACTTTAAAAATGCCCCCTGCATTAGACTTTCTCCTCCTACCATAATTGTGCCAATGGAGAGAGATGAAGAATGCTATGTTTAGTAACGTTATTATGAATGTCACCGAATTTCCATGCTGTTTCCTCTCCTAGCCATGAATCCAGCTAATTGCCGACTCACATTTCTATCATTTTCTTCGCCAATCAGTTCTCTGGATTCGTTACGACTTCACACCTCTCTTTCATCAATTTCTCACCCATTTGTTTGTCTCTAATAAAAGCAACCCGCATTTCTGTCTTTATTGTCACTTCTCTTGTTTTAATTAAAAATTCATTTTTATAAGAATTATAAGTTGGCTCATGGGCTACAGAATTTAATGTAACATTTACATTTTTTATAGTAGTATTATATTTTCCATAAACCATTTCTTGGTTGAACAATACAGTTGGTTTTTATTATGACAAGAATTTTATCTTGGATGTCTGAGCATCTTCCTTATCCATAGGTGTTCAACAGATGTTTAAAGCCTTTGCCAGTTAAATAATCTGTTAGAACCCCATATTAATTAATAAAAAAAAATTCCTTGTCATTCATCAAGGACTTGTGAATGGGAGAGAATGCTTCTGAAAACAGGTTTTGATCTTGTGGGAAAATAAGAAAAGTACAGGCTTTGAAGGTTATAATGTTCCTCATTTATACTATACTCAGTAAGTCATTAACATTTTCGGTACCTTTGCATGTAAATCGGGCATTAACATCTGGCCCAACTCAGTACAGGATTTTCTGGTTTCTTCTCATTGCTGGCTATCAGACTCCTTTTGGTTACAAGAACACATCCTCCTCCTTATGCGCAGTTGGCAGTTGTGCTTAATCTTCTCCTGCCTGTATATAGTAGGGGGATATTTTCTCCCTGAAATAGGCAGTGTACCAAAAAATGCAGCCTAATAAATCTGTAGGCAAGATGCCATTGAACTAAAGATAAAGAATTCCTTAATGATCTTAATCAAGAGAGCTTATCTGTGATGCTCAGTGAACTTTAATGTAAAACCCATAATTGCAAGCTGTGGATGTGATGATTTGGGATGTTTCTATCCAGATGAAGCCTGAAGCCAATTTGCCCAGATTGGCAGCCTGCTAGATTCTACTTTGCACAAACTCAGTAGAGAGTTCGACATGGTCCAAAAGAGGGTTAAAAGTCAATGGGCACAGAGGTGTGCTCTAAATAATTTAGGCAATTTATAGGAAGTGTTCGTGAACTTACAATAAATGATATGAATTAACAAACACATCTATCTTCATGTTCTCTAAAATTCAGCAAATAATTCTTGTTGACTGTTAAATATGTTATATTTAAAGACAGCTTATTGAGTTAAGCGTATTTTTTAAATGACTTTAGCTTTTCCAAAAACTGCTGAAATCAAACCCTGGCTGATTAGTTAAATGCTTCTCTGACAAGACCCTCCCCCCCCCTTTTTTTTTAATTATTTATTTTATTTTATTTTTTTTTTAATTTACATTCCAAATCATTTCCCCTTTCCCGTTTCCTCCCTCCCCGAAAGTCCCATAAGCCCCCTTCCCTCCCTCTTTTCTCCATTCAACCCCCTCTCGTTACTCTGTCCTGGCGTTCCCCTACATCCACTCTTTCCAGGACTAGGGGTCTCTCCTTCCATCTTCTTAGAAATCTATTGATATGCGATTGTGTCTAGGGTATTCCGAGATTCTGGGTCAATATCCCCTTATCAGTGACTGCATACCATGTGTGTTCTTTTGTGATTGGGTTACCTCACTAAGGATGATATTTTCAAGATCTGACCATTTGCCTAGGAATTTTGTGAATTCATTGTTTTTAATTGCAGAGTAGTATTCCATTGTGTAGATATACCACATCTTCTGAATCCATTCCTCCATTGAGGGACATCTGGGTTCTTTCCAGCTTCTGGCTATTATAAATAAGGCTGCTATGAACATAGTGGAGCATGTGTCCTTATTGCATGCAGGTAAAGCCTCTGGGTATATGCCCAGGAGTGGTATAGCCGGATCCTCCGGGAGTGTCATGCCCAGTTTTCTGAGGAACCACCAGACTGCTTTCCAGAGTGGTTGTACCAGCTTGCAATTCCACCAGCAGTGGAGGAGTGTTCCTCTTTCTCCACATCCTCGCCAACAACTGCTGTCTCCTGTGTTTTTGATCTTAGCCATCCTGACTGGTGTGAGATGGAATCTCAGGGTTGTTTTAATTTGCATTTCCCTAATGACTAAGGATGATGAACATCTCTTTAGGTGCTTCTCAGCCATTAGATATTCTTCAGGTGAGAACTCTTTGTTTAGCTCTGTACCCCATTTTTAATAGGGTTACTGGCCTCTCTGGAGTTTAACTTCTTGAGTTCTTTGTATATATTGGATATTAGCCCTCTGTCGGATGTAAGGTTGGTAAAGATCATTTCCCAGTTAGTTGGTTGCCGCTTTGTCTTTTTGACAGTGTCTTTTGCCTTGCAAAAACTTTGTAATTTAATGAGGTCCCATTTGTCTATTCTTGATCTTAGAGCATAAGCTATTGGAGTTCTGTTCAGGAAATTCTCCCCTGTGCCCATATGTTCAAGGTTCTTCCCTAGTTTCCCTTCTATTAGTTTCAGTGTGTCTGGTTTTATGTGGAGATCTTTGATCCACTTAGAATTGAGCTTAGTGCAAGGAGATAAGGATGGGTCAATTTGCATTCTTCTGCATGTTGACCTCCAGCTGAGCCAGCACCATTTGTTGAAAAGGCTATCTTTTTTCCACTGGATGGTTTTAGCTCCTTTGTCAAAGATCAAGTGACCATAGGAGTGTGGATTCATTTCTGGGTCTTCAATTCTGTTCCATTGATCTACATGTCTGTCACTGTACCAATACCATGCGGTTTTTAACACTATTGCTCTGTAGTACAGCTTGAGGTCTGGGATACTGATTCCCCCAGAGGTTCTTTTACTCTTGAGAATAGTTTTAGCTATTCTGGGTTTTCTGTTATTCCAGATGAATTTTTGAAATGACTATTTTCTCTGACTTGTTATGAAACTATGGGAGAATAAAATAATCCCAAGTTTTCTTTGTTTGTGAATTGAAATGGCTAAACACCTGTGCCTTATAATGCTAGTCTTCCACCCATTAGTAACATTTATTTATAGACAGCTTTACATAGTCTATCTTATCTGATTCTCATTATAGTATACATGCATGGCGTGGGGACTTTACAGTTCTTTATTATGATGGAAGATCAAAAGTCTGGGCCCAGAAGGACTACATTATATGCTCAGGTACTCATGTGAAGAGATTAGACCCATTCTGCACATCTTTCCAAAAGTTCTCCAGAAATAATCTGCACAGACATACATTTAGACATATTTAATTATTGTGATTGTAAATGTAAGGTTTGGTGTCACACATGCAAAACGGAAATGTTCTTTGTATTTCTATTGGTTGCTTCCCTCTTCTGTAGACTCCTATGTGCTTTGTGATATGTCTTCTTAATTTGTCTCCAAAGCAAGATCTTAGGATCACAACACTTTCCTCTCTCACTCTCTTGATTTCTTTTACCTCTGACTTTTGGATCCTTCCATGAACTGTTCATGAGGTTAGGTGAGGCTTCCTTAGATAACCTGTCTATCTTTTTGTCCCACCGTCTCATCTGATCATTGGAATACAGCCCTGTAATTGTCTTCATCACAAAACTATTATTAATCAAGGTGGCTTCCTAGCCCTCTGTCCAACATTACTACTACTCAGCTTTCTGAAAAGATGAATGCTATGACTTTGATACAATAAGCTGATGACACAACTGTAGTTTTGTAGGCCATAACTAAGGAGAGCAGGGCAACATTGCTGCCTTTAAGACAAGCATGGTCTATGAGCTAAACCTACATATCACCATTTCTTAGCAGAAGTTTTACAGGTGCCTGTATTGTAAGAATTATTTCTCATCCTCACAAAACAACATATTCTATCTAGGATTATTTTGTCAGCATGGGCCCTAGAATGAAATAGACACACAAGGAAGACCTATCACAGATTCACAGAATACATCATGAGGTATTTGCTTTCTCATCATAACTTAGGCAAAGATTGCTGATAGAGAAAACAGTACTTAAGAGTGAAGGATTGCTGCAAATCAGATATAAATAAAATGTTGGCATTAGCTTTGTAGCTAGCAAAAGTTGGCAAAAATGTATTAAATACTGGAGGTATTGACACTGGAGGTATCAGTTGGCAAATGTGTGTAAGAGGAAATGTAAACATATATGGGCTAGATCCAAAGGTCAGAGGAAAAAGAAATCTAGAGAGGCAGAGAGAAGATTGATGAGGCATCCTAGGATCTTACATTGGAGACAAACAAAAAGACATGTCACAAAACACACTGTATATGTATAGGTGAACTGCTGGTATTATTTCCTTCTCAATTTTCTCACAGCGAGCTCTGGATAGCATCTCTTAATTACTGGATTAGGGACTAGAGAGAAGAATCAACAATTAAGAGAACTGCCTCTTTTGCAGTTCAATTTCCAGATAATGCATCTAGAAGCTCAAAACTGCCTATAATTCTAGGTCCATGGAATGTGATGCTAACTTCAGGTCCCCACATGTAACTGCATAGTATGTGGTGCACATACTCAGGAATATAAATATATACGTGCAATAAATAAAGATCTTAATTTCTGGGTTAAAAATGTCTTAAAATATTTGGAGCACAGCTCTACATTTACAGCTCTTATTCTATATATTTTTGGAATTAAATCCCTTTAATTACTAAATCCCTTTTTTTTTCTAAATAACAATTAATAAAAGCATAATAGTAAAAACAATAGTAATACACATAAATTAGTTCCTTCTATTAGGGTCAATATCCAGGTACATAACTGAGAGTGATTTCTTATATTGATTTTCACAACTAGATGCATAGCTTTTCCATACCTATAAGTTCTATTTGTATATAAAAACATCTTTTATTCTCCTGATTTAATTAGTATGTCTGAAGCTTACCAACTCAGTCTGTTAGCCTGGAAGCTTCTGTTCTCTGTACAATCTAATCTAGGCCTAGAACGTTTTCTCCCTCTGAGACTTACTGCTGAAAAAGCTCACCCATTCCTGGTTCTATCTGAACTCTGGCTGGATGGTCAGCTGTGGCTCAAAACCCCGCTCCATGCTGACAGACTAAATCTGGCTTCTTTCTTTCAGTCTCTCCTGTACGGCTCTCCTTGGCCTTTTACTAACTTTGGCATTATGTTCTAATCTTCTGTCTCTCTCTCTCTCTCTCTCTCTCTCTCTCTCTCTCTCTCTCTCTCTCTCTCTCTCTCTTTCTCTCTCTGGCTCTTTCTGTCTTTAACTGTGTCTAGCTTGTTCTCTCAATAAAATCTGTCTCTGTACAACTGTCCTAGTAAAATAGCCTCCTTCCTTCTTTCTCTTTAAAGTTCTCTTAAGTAGTTTCACTTTTCTGTCTCTGTTCCTGAAAGTTAGATGTTTCCTATTCTGTCAAATCTTTCTCTGATTCTTCACTTTGTCTGCCACTCAATTAGACAACACTTTTATACATGGGTGCTTCCTTCAAGAAATTAACATTGCCTTTATCATTTGAGATCAAACATGTAAGTACTAGGGGATTGTCTGTGTTCTAGCCAGAAAGATTCAAGGTGTGTGCTAAGGACTGAGCCATACCAGAACACAATCTCTGGGTTCATGGTGTGATCAAATATCCTGCAACCATTGTATTTCAATCACGTGACTTTATGCAAATTTCCACCTATTGATTCAACATTTTACTTTATACTTATCTACTTTCCTATCTTCATTACCAAAGATATATCAATAAACATGACTTTTCAAACAAAGCACATAGAATAAGGATTACATTTTTCCCTGTACTCAAAACCATTATTTGTAATTTGAGAAAAGGTGGTTTTAAAAGTAGTGATATTTTTCATAGCAATATTCATGGCTTAGGATGGATTCAGAGAGGAAGGTTCCTGTGTCCTGCTCCATTTTTCCTCTCTGGTATGTTTTCTGTAAATTAACTCTCAAATTCCTGCCTCTTCCATCACTCTTCCAGGCATACTAAATTATCACATTATATTTCCCCTGCCCCTTTCCTCATTATCACAAATAGTTTCTTTATATTTATCTCTTTCTGTTGAAATCTGAAGCTTCTCTTGATACTCACATCTCAAGGTCTCTCTATCTAAGCTTCTAACACATCTCAGTTTCCTTTGAGTTCCGTAGCTTGGGGCGCTTCTCCTTGATACTTCTCTTTGAAGGCATCTGGTTAAGGGGGATAAGTGAACATTCAGAACTAACTTCACAGCACTAATCCCCCTCATTGCCTAATTAAGTAGATGCCTAGAGGTTCAATCCATACCATACCATACCAAGTCTTGACTGTCTGATTGTCAAGAGGCCAAATCTCTGAGACTACTTGGTACTCCCAGGTCTGAATAGCTTAGAATGATATTACCTCTTGCAATGCTCAATTTAGTTAGGAATCTACCATTCTTCTATTTTGCTTCATCTCGATTCTGAGATCTAATCTCCTTGGCACTTCTTTCTCCATATGTCCTTTCTTCACTCCTTGCCTTCAAGGAGAATTCTGTCACAGGATACAGGCTTAAGAACAGTCTAAGTGTAGTACGCCCCCATCATAGTTGTTCTTTCCTTGGACTTCATTACCCATTTCTTTCATAGCCCACACTTTAAATGGCAAATTCTAGAGAAAAGCAATTTGCAGGGCTTACTGAGATTAGTGTCACAGAATCTCAAAGCCATTCAGCTCTTTCAAGTCCTGAGATTTTAATATTATTTTTGGTAACCTATTTTGGAAACACTGTACATACTGATGACCCTGAGTAGCTATAAATTAATAGTGTCTATAATTGTTAGCAGGACTGCACCAGTACCATAGTGTTTGTGCTCTAGTAACACTAATTCTGGCAACCAACATGAAGAGATCTATCAAAAAGGTATGTGTCAAAGAGAATGCACAAAGTACTTAAATGAAAGTTTGTAATTACAAAATATCACTTTCAGAAGAAGAAAGTTATCATAAACTTTCATTAAATTGTATTGCTATCAGGGTTTTACTTATTTGCTTTTGTTGTTACTCCTTTCCTGCACCTAACATAAACGTTATTGTAAGTGTATACATACAAGAAAACACATAACAGGGCTGGAGAGGTGGCTCAGAGGTTAAGAGCACAGATTGCTCTTCCACAGGTCCTAAGTTCAATTCCCAGCCACTATATGGTAACTCACAACCATCTGCAATGGGATCAGATGCCCTCTTGTGGTGTGTCTGAAAAACAACTTCAGTATACTCAAAAAAAAAACTAAAGAAATAAATCTAAAAGAAAGAAAGAAAGAAAGAAAGAAAGAAAGAAAGAAGGAAAGAAAGAAAGAAAGAAATCACATGCTGGTTTGGATGTAGAGTAATTCTAGCCATCCTTCGTCATTTATGAGATGTAGATCCACAGACCAGGGTGGAGGAGACTACTGCAATTGTTTTTCTCGGTTAACTCAGATTCCTTCCCAAAGGTGTCATTTATCCAACATACACTACCTACAGTAGAAACATGGTACACAGGATGATCCCCATGTAGTCTAAGTCTTTTCAACACTGAAATGCACAAAATTCCTGGTGGTATGATCCTGAGAACTGATAACACACATGTCACACTCTCAGCCCAGAGTGCTCAGCACATTGTGATTACTCATTAAATGAAAGCTGTTTGTTCTGCTCTTCTTCCAGCCTCCATAGAAATTATTTGATTCATATGATCCTTACCATCTGCCTGTCTCCCATCATACAAAAAAAATAAATGACTTTAAATATTTTGAAAGTAGGCTTAGATTTATCAGTCTCACTTTGTGACACAGTATATGGCCTGGTGTTTTAAAATATCAAGTTAAAATTTGGGAGTAAATGTAATAAGACCTATGTATATATGTGAGTATGTATGTATGTGCATATATGTATGCATATGTATATGTGTATTTATGTATGTGTGAGTATATATCTGTGAGTATATATTTGATTGTACATTCATGTAAGTGTATATGTGTGAAGAAGAACAAGACCTGGATGACACCATCTTAAACTGTGTGGTATTATCGGTATTGTATTATGATAATGAATAAATAAAGTGTTATGGATGAGGTTAAGAAAATGGAGTTCTCCCTACATCCCTGGTCTCTGGAATATCCTAGAGATTGGCCCCATCCTCAGATTTATGTTCTTTCTCCCCTGCTCCCTGCTCTTCCTACATCTGATCTCTTCCACCCCACTTGCTTCCTTAATCCCTCTCCAAACCATTTCCTTCCCTCCATCCACCTCTGATATCCATTTTATTTCCCCTTCTGAGAAGCTTCAACTTTCCTCACTTAGCCCCTCCTTATTATCTGTCTTCTTTAAGTCTGTGGATTATAGTGTGGTTATCATGTACTTTATGACTAATATTCACTTATCAGTGAGTACATACCATGGATGTCCTTTTATATCTGGGTTACCTCAGTCAGAATGATATTTTCCAATTTCCTTCATTTGCCTGAAAAATTCATGATGTCCGTTTTGGGGTGGTTTTTTTTGTTTGTTTTGTTTTTCTTTTTTAAATAGCAGAGTAGTATTCCATTGTGTGAATGAACCATATTTTCTTTATCTATTCTTCAGTTGAGAGACATCTAAGTTTTTTCCAGTTTCTAGATATTACAAAAAAAAAATGCTGCTATGAACATAGTTGAGCAAGTGTCCTTGTGGAATGGTGGAGCATCTTTGGGGTATATGCCCAGGGTGTACATGGGGAGTAACGCTAGCTGGAACGCCTAGCAGTAAATGATATGGATCCTGAAGTGGCCACTTCCAATAATCAGGCAGAACACTCAGTGGAGGGATAAGGACAGCAACCTACCCACAAAAAATTGACCCAAATGTGTCCTGCCTACAAGATGTTCAGGGACAAAGATAGAGAAGAGATAGAGATGAAGGGAAAGGCCAACCAATGACTGGGCCAAATTGAGACCCATTCCATAGGCAAGAACCATTTAGTGACACTATTTATGATACTTTGTTATGCTTGCAGATAGGAGCCTAGCATAACTATCCTCTGAGAGGCTCCACCAGCAGCCAATGGAAAGATACTTAGAGAACCACATCCAAACATTAAATGGAGCTCAGGGATTATTATAGAAGAGTTGGGTAAGGACTGAGATACCTGAAGAGGAAAAGAACTCCACAAGAAAGATCAACAAAATCAAACTAACCTGGACCCCTGAGAGTTCCCAGAAATTGAACCCCCAATTAAAGGGAAAACATGGGCTGGACCTAAGTCCTCCCCACACCCCCATCCAACAACAACAACAACAACAACAACAACAGCACACACACACACACACACACACACACACACACACACACACACACACAGAGAGAGAGAGAGAGAGAGAGAGAAAGAGCAAGAGAGAGAGCGAGAGAGCGAGAGAGAGCGCAGATGATCAGCTTGGTCTTCATGCCCTAAAAGAACTGGAGTGGGAACTGTCCCTAAATCTGTTTTCCAACCTGTAGATACCATACCCCTAACTGGGCTGCCTAGTCTGGCCTCAGTGGGGGAAGATCCACCAGTAACTTGATGTGTCTGGGGGAAGAGGATTATACCCAGAAAGGGGGATCCTCCTTTCCAGAGGAGAAGGGGGAGGTGTAATGGAGAGAGGATCTGTGTGAGAGAGTACTGGTAGGAGAAGGGGACTGATATTGGGATGTAAAGTGAATAAATATTTTAAAAAGAAAATTGTGTTCATTAAAGTACAAATCAAAGCCATTACCAAAGAAAGATGCTTTTTTTTTTAATCAAATCAACTGGAATATAGCTGAATGATAAAGCATGCGTTTATAGCGTGAAGGCCTGGTCTTGATCTCTAGCACCTTTCCTGTTCTAAGCCAAATAAACCATAAAATGTATAGTCAAACTATAACATTATTTCTGAGAATTAATAAAATTTCAGACACAATAGAAATTCATGTGAGAAAACCTATGTGGTAGTAGTTCCATTTACTCTTTTAACTGGAAGAAATATGTTTGTTTCTGTCGTGGTTGGATCTAGAATGTCTGTTACCTTATGGAGTATACTTTCTATGACTATGGTTAATCCTGAGTGAATTTATCATTAAAAGGGAGTTTCCAAATTGCAAAAAAATATGAAAAGAAGGTAAACTACCATACCAGAAGGAAATATAATTTTCTGATAATGCCTCTGTCTTTGACGGGGAGTTGGTGATTGATGCAGCACGTCATAGTTGCATCTCTGAAATGATTACAATGATCAGCTGGAGGAGAGTAGCTGGGGCCTTCTGTCTGATCTAGAAGCTATACTAAGGCACATGCGCGCCACGTGATCAGAAGTGTCCATGTGTAAAAAGCTGTTAGGAAAGATGTGAAGACAAAACTCGTTTTTCTATCATTAGGTCCTCTAATTCACTTCAAAGAGTAACTAATATCAAGAATGACATCCTTGTGATAGTATTAGAAACTCACTAGATAAATAACCAAATTCTATACAGCTGAATAAAAATTGCTCTGAAATTGGACTAGGTAAAATTTAGATAAGATGACTCGGTGGGCAAAAGCATTGGATGTGAATTATAAAAAACCTTAGTTCCCACTCTATGTAAAAAAGCTAGATACAGACAGATATGCTGGTAACCCAGTGCTATTAGAAGTAGAGATAAAAGTGTCTCTGGAGCTGTCAGGCTACCAACCTACCTCCAGATTTGACTCAAAGTAATAATGCAGAGAGACAAAGAACAGGATACTCAACATCATTGTGCAGCATCCTTGAATGATTACACAAATATGTGCTTCTGCACACCTGGGCACATAAACCATACATAAACATATTACATTCACACATATAAATATATATTCATACACTTACACAAAAATATTTTAAATGTCATTTTTACCATATTTATAGTTTGTTTTCGGCCCTGATATTCAAATATTCAGAAACTCAGTTTATGAATAGGTTAGGAATAATTGTCAAAATAATAGACAGTCATTTAAGTAAGTTATTACTCCTCTCCACACAGGTTTTCTGGCTGCCTCCCATTACTTTTAACTCCCAGCACTGTGACTCTTAATCTATGGCATGGTTTAATCAAAATAGGAGCTGTCCTCAGCGCACATAATCTCATCTTTACTTCTGGTGGCTGCAGAGTATTTGGAAATATATAGGACACAGAACAAATGAAGAACTATTACCGTAACTCAGAATTTAGGTTTTCTTCTAAAAAAGAAATTGTAATTGCAATCCTTACATGCTACCCTTTGATCGAAACACCAGAAAGTAAAGGAAGAAAAGTGTATAATTTAGCTACTACGACTAAATTTTCCATTACATTCACAGATCGCCATATGTTCATAATCTATACAAATCTATTTTAAACTCAATTGGCTGTGAGCCCCTAATCTATTTCATGTTATGTATGTAAATGGAATTTAGATTTAAGACAAATCCTTTGAAGGAGTAGTTTTGAAACATGTACTGTTCTAAGAGTTAGCTTACTGGCAATTTATTTTGAATAAATTTAGTATTAAAGGTGTTTTGATGCTTTTAAAGACACCTAGAACCATTGTCCATGATAATCCTTCTTACATCCTATTGTGAGCAAACATAAAAGCTTTCACATGGTTAACAATTTGAAAGAACTGGAGGTGACAAAGATAAAGAATGAGAAATGATGACTTTCACTGTGAAGAAACTATTGGCTGTCATACTTAAAAGCAGTCAACTTGTTATATGAATTATTTTCTCTTTCCTACACAATTTTCATTTTCATTATTTTATTAACTTCTGGAGCTTATTTATATACCTCTCAACTTATCCAGGATTCTCTTCTAATATAGGGAAAATATACATCAACACTGAAAACATGGTTTATATCAGTCAGTCATATAGGACATATCTCATTTTAAACCAATTTTATTATGCTTGTAGTACAGATTTGATGTTTTCAGGTGTTGTAGAATCATTATAGTATCTTATTATAATTATCTTCGATCTAACCAGTTAAAATTCTATTTCATAGGAAAACTATCAACTTTTTAAAATCATGTGTTAAGACTGTTGAATTCTTTCCTCATAATCTATGCAAGTTTAATTTAAATCTCATAAACACAATGCTCGCTAAGGCAGACATCCCCAATGCAAAGCCAGATCATGTTCATTTCAGAAGGTCACAGAATCTCATTTTGGTAGACACGCATCATCTGCGATAATGCCTTGATTAAAGTGACCCCAGAGGGGCAAATGTGCATTTGGGCCTTGGAAATGAGCGTATCATCTCTTCCAAAGAAGTGAGGCAATCAGGGCTTCCATCGCTTCTCTTCTCCCTTACCTAGTTTGTCAGAGGGAAAACTGGGGTTGCTGATATTCATTCTTAGTCAATGAGAGATGGGAGGGAGGAAGTCTGCCGGAAGAAAGAAAACTCCTGTTTAGCCAAAATTTCATGAATCCTAATAATAAACAAAAATCACTTAGTCTTACCAAGCATAGGAGAGTGTTGTTTCAAAAGAATATTTATATACATAGCCTCATTTAAATTTCTTCAAGAAGATACAAAAGTAGACAAGTGTAAGGAACATTTTAGCTGTAGGTTGTCTAGTTATTTTTTTTTTGTTGAACTGCACAAATATCTTGACTTTAAATGGTTACCTGAGACAGCTCCATCTACTACTATATGCGGGTTGCTATAACTGACTCCCTTCCCTCCATTTTCCAATAATATAACGAATTAGTGCACATTGTTGTACAGGGGAGCCTGTGAGAAACGTTTAAAAATTCATTTCAATTGTGGTAAAGAACACATAGTATAAAATTTGAGGCTGCTTTGTCAGAACTTGCTTTTGGTGGGAAGAATGACTCCACCTTAAATCACACTTGGCAAAGTTGAAACTCAATGCACGCTTGCTAAAGTTGCCAGAGAAAGCTTTTCCTTTATGTTGCTATGTTTGCTACCTCAAATCCCATCCTTCTCAGCAGTACATAGTTCGCTTTCTACTTGGCCTGCTAATCCAGCAGGTTTTTAATGTAACTGTCACTACCTAAAAACATATGCAAAATAACATTACATCTTGGGTTATAAGTTGGGAGTGCAATTAATTATGAATGAGACCAGTGAAGGACAAAACCCGAGAGGCTGCAAACAGAGTGACATTTTAAACAGATTCTTTGATTACAATGATTTTTTTTTTTGTAGTAGAGATGGAAGTATATACCACTTCTAAGTCCTTAACAAGGTAATACTTAAAACAATCAGCTTTGAAGGGCTAACAATAGATTTTAGTTCTACCTCTGTAACATCATAGCAAAGTCACACACACACACACACACACACACACATGCAAGTGCATACACACACACACACACACGCAAGTACATACACACACACACACACACACATGAAAGTGTATACACACACACACACATACACACCAAATAAGCTGGAGACCCCATAGAAATATTTGCATCTTAGATACCCTCTAAAAAGCTTTATGGGTGCAAAAGATGCCGCTGCTGCTCCAACACAGGGGCCTTTGATGTTCCCTCATCTTTACATCATAGAAGGAGCTCAAAGGGTTAATTAAAATTTAATGATATCGGCAGTACTTTGAAAAAGTTATGAACTTGGGTGAGATCAATCATTTTCTTGGACTGCCTGACTTCAAAGCAGACATTATGCAGAAGGAGGAGGGGAGGGGGGTAATGCTCCCATTCTGAACCGAATTCATAAGCAAGGATTTTCTCATTAGTGGTCTGTACATGGAGGAGATTCCAAGTTCAAACTAAAAGGAGGTGAGATGCCAAAAAGTGGTTAATGTCAATGTTAATCCTTTGATGCTGATCAGTTTCATCTCTCAATGAACACGTCGCGAGGAACATTGCAACACTGACAGGCTCCAGATCAAGAAATTTGGGATTAAGAGAGATAAACAGATGCTATTTTTTCCTTCTTCTTTATTTCTACCTTTAGAATCACAGTTTGTTTGCCTGTATTTGGGAAAAAGAATAAAATCATGGTAATTAACTTGTTTACTCGTATTCTAGGTCTTTCTATAGCGTGACATTTAAAATGACTAATTTAAACTTCTGTCAAATGTAAAATCTTCATTGTCTCTTATGTCTTTCTTTTGCTTGGATTGCTAATAACCTCTAGGTCTTCTTTTTGTGACAGTCATATATTTATAAAAGAATAATTTTCTCCCAGCAAAGAGCAAGTCTTTGTCTTTTTCCTACCTTGCCATGCCTCATTTGGCCTATAAAATTTTATCACTTTGACTTAAGGCACAAATGCAGAAAGTTTTGTTTTACAAGAATTAAAATTTGTCACTGGGCACCAAGAGAAACATAAAACATGGTCTGGCTCCAGCCATTCAACTCAGTGCATCGCCCTATCACTGCCTGGCCATAGAGTATCCTAAATAACACATATATTTGGAAGGTATAGTTGTTACATATGAAGCAAATCCATAAAAATAAAAATAAAATCTACGTAGCTATACACGATGCTCATGTATACTACAATGTCAGCAAATTATAGTCATCAAGTATCCATTTAGGGAAATAGAAAATGATATAGTGTTTATTACAATGCCATTTCCCAAAACAAAGAATGGGGATTCCTAGAGACCCTAAATTCACACAACCTGGTATATTCCCTTAGAGAAGTTATAACACACTCATGGTTCATCTCTAGAGAGATCCTCAGTATGTTTTGATTAACCATTTTAAAAAATATTCTTAGTATATGTAATAGTCAATACTTTAATAACTGTGGAATAACTCTCTCTTCCCCTCTTCTCTTTCCATCGCCACCTTTGCTTTGTCCCCTCTCAATAAACCTCATGTGGAACTGTTAAAAAAAAACAAATAAACAAACAAACAACAAAACAAAACTGTGGAATAGAACCCTGGACTGAAACAGACTGAGTAATTAACACCAATCAGTTTGCTCTGTCATTCAAAGCTGAAATGATACAGGGACTATTCACAAGATTTATAATGCTAGCTCCTAAGTATTTTTCTGAGACTCAATGCAGAAGGGCTATCCTGGGTGTCTATAAGAGCCGAGTTCCAGTACAGGCAGGGTTCTGTAAGGGCAGATACAAACAAGAGGTCAGGTAATGTATACCCGCAGATACACAGAGAACAGATCACTCCATTGGAGACATCTACAGTTTCTAACTGTAAAATTCTCTTCTTCACCTAATAAAACACATCTGCTGGGAAGATTCAGCCAGGCTCCATCTGCTCAGAACACCACAACTGCATGTAATTTTCTGAATTAAAAATGGTGATTGTGGAAGATACAAACTTTGATGTTCTTCATATTTTCAGAAACTAAACCAAATACTTCCTCTTCACAGTTATTGTTTATTTATGGTTATTCTCTGGCTCATTAAAAATCACTACAATGTGTTCTTTCAAATATCTTTCAGTAAAACCTATGATACATTTTTTTGAAAATTATCTACTTTTTATTTTAAAATTTTCAGCTATTGTTTCTTTCTGCCCTTCTTTGTACATGGATAAATATGCTTAAGTGCTTTTTACCTTCTTATTATAATAAGTTTAATTTTATATCATTGAATTTAAAATGTTTTAGTTTCTCAGGTATTACTTGGTAAATGATAAATTAGGCAAAACACCACCAAGCAAAGCAAGACAAAAGAATCAAGCCGGGCAGTGGTGGCGCACTCCTTTAATCCCAGCACTTGGGAGGTGGAGTCAGGCAGATTTCTGAGTTCGAGGCCAGTCTGGTCTACAGAGTGAGTTCCAGGACAGCCAGGGCTATATAGAGAAACCTTGTCTCAAAAAAAAAAATTAAAAAAAAAGGAAAGAAAGAAAGGAAGGAAGGAAGGAAGGAAGGAAGGAAAGAAAGAAAGAAAGAAAGAAAGAAAGAAAGAAAGAAAGAAAGAAAGAAAGAAAGAAACTCCAGAGACACTGGCTCTGAAGTTTGACACTTTCAAGGATGGAGAAACAATATACATATATATCCAGACACAATATACACATATACACATATATTATGTGGAAAATCAAACCACAATAAGTAGTTGATATTTTTCAAAGATCTGAAGGAAATAGAGAAATAAACAAATTGACATTCAAGAACATGAGCATTCTATAACAAAGCAGTCACACAGAGCTCCAAAAGATGCTGGTACATTCTCCTTTAAAAAGATCCTGAAGCACAAGAAGTAAAAACACTATACTCACCGTACTCACCCCCAAATCATAGCTTAATGCACTGATGGGAAATTTTGGCTATTAGTCCCTTTTCAACCTTTGTAAAAGAAAGAAAACCTTATCTTCCCATCCAGCTAATAGTTTTTAGCTGCCTACTTGACTCTGAATTCTCGTTTTCTTATACCGTTTCTTTATGTTTATCTCATGTGAAGTGCAAAGTTTAAGAATACCTTCCAACTCTTTGTTTTTGTAGAATGTCATTATAAAACCATTCCAACAAGCAAAACATTCAAGCAGGAGCACTTGCTAATGATGGAGATGTTAACAGATTTCTCATCCTAAGATTCCTAAGCTTTCAAAGTTCTATCTACTAGATTACTCTTACACTAAAAGATATAAAACTGTCAAGTGAGGTCGCACCAGAGTCATGCTCTAGATGTAGGAGACTATGGATTTAACTATTCTTAACACTTTTGATTTTTCTGTGTGTTGAAAATTATTTACTAGAGTCACTTGCTTCTATCTTGACCAGGAGATAGTAGGATCTTCTAACTCTTTAACTTTATCAGACAGAGCACTTAAAAATGAACTTACTTTTCACTCAAAATCAATTATCTGAGAGCTCTTAAAGCAACTGTGTTAATATTACTTGTCAGTGCATATTTCATGAGAAAAAAAATACTTCAATTCTCTTCCAATTTCATAATATTTTGCTTCCCTGGTGCATATACAACTTTCCCCATGATTAAGAAAACAATAAATGGGTTTTATTTTATGATTTTTAATTGAAAGAGAAAATTGATAAACTTATTTTACTTGAAATAATCAAAAGAAGATCAAATTGAATTTGAATCATAAATCTATTTCTTTTGGAATACAGGGACAGATTTTTTTTCCCAATACCCACTGTTAAGGACATGCAAAAAGGTCACTGGTTTTCAAAATAAAGATTCAAGTCAAAGACGAAATGTATCTCAATCCTGTAACTTGACGGCCTGGTAAGATTCCTGAAGGTGATCATTTAGAGGCAGGTCCTATGATTGAAGCATCGAGCTTAGTGAGACAGACCAGAGATGATGAGAGCGCAATCAGGGGAGGAGAGATCAATCAGGAGAGACAGAGGAAATGAGGTGCAAAAAGTCCTACTAAAGAGAAATAAGAGCTTTAAATTTATCAGTTTCAATGAGCAGTAAAAAAAAAAATAATAGAGAGGGGTGATTAAAAAGAACAAGAAAGACAAAAGAAGAAACTTTAGAGAGAGAAAGAAAGCAGAATGTAAATTTGCCCCAGTATCAGTTCATTGTCATATATAAAAGGATATGTTATTAGAAAGTACACCTTTATTGGATGTAATATATAGTGTATCTTGGTTTTCTGGATTCTGATCCGGTTTCTACCATGTATCAGTGATGTTCTGGGTCAATGCTTATATGTTTGTACAGTGGGATAAATGTGCTTAGTTTGTACAAACTCATGCTAATCTATCTCAGCTGATTGTCTCTGCTTTGTTCTTTTCTTGCTAATTCAGATTCTACTTACATCATGCGTCAGACTGAATCCCTACAGTTAGATCCTTCAGGTCTCGTGGAACAATTACTGATTGTCACTTTAATAGTATTATTCAAAAAAAATGTTTGCAAACAGATGCTGATTGGCAGCACAACTGTTCTGATGGCTGCCCCTGACTGTCCAGCATTCTTATTGCAGTGAACCTATAGATTCTATGAATTATTCACAAGACTCACCTATACCCATAGTTTTAGATGGTTTAGATGTCTTCTAGATGTGTCAATTCGCTTCTTAAAATCTTATTTACTCTTGCATTTGCATGCATGTATGTGGTAGGCATGCATATTCCACAGTCTGTGCTCTGAGGTTAGAGGACAACTTGCATAGTTTTTTTCTTCCTCAATCATGAAGGTCCCAGGGATCAAGTTCAATTGTCAGGCTTGATCACAAGCCCTTTGACCATCTGAGCCTTCTTGCTGGTCCAAAAATGCTATTATGCTACCTACCTAGTACCCAGTAGATGATGGCAGCATCGAGAGATAGTGGAATCATTAATGATCCAAAGAAATCTTTGGATCCCTAGAGTAGTTTCCTCAAGAGTGAAATTAAGGCACTGGATTCATTTCCTCGTGTTTCATGGCATGAAGGTCAAATTGCTTTGCTCTATCACACAGTCCCTATCATAACTTATTCCATAACCACAAGATGAAAGAAACCAGCAGCTTATAACTCTGCAATTGTGTTTTGGAAAGTCTGAGATATTCTGCCCCCACACATACAGTAGAGGTATAGAAAGCTTACTAAAGTTGAACATGTTGAGGGCATGCTTTGGAGAGAAACAGAAAGCATGCACATATATTGTTTAGCTTTGGCTGGCTGGTTGGGTTTTCTTGGATAAGAAACTTCACCAAAGTTCTTCTCGTATAATATGCTAGCTCAATAATAGTCTGTCAGCTCTTTGAAACAGGGGAAACTGGAGCATGGTACTTTAACTCAACAGGAACTTCCATCTTCATCAAAAAAAAGCCTGTGCTTCCCCATAAGTATATCAGATGCTGTTGTTTCCTCTATAGGAAGGAAGCCAAGTATCCTCCACACATCATTGAGGCATATTTTCAAATGGCAATGACTTTAAATGATGAACTTTCATGCCCTGAGGGCTTCTAATTAGAAATGGTTTGCTTTTGGATTCTTTTATAATTTCAGCAAAAAGGAAATGTAATACTTGTATACAGATCTAACATCATTTTCCCATAGTAGGAAACTAGGCTTTGGACTCAAATGAAACTGAAAGATCTATTGTAATTTGGCTAGTTCAGTCAATATGAAGGGTGTTCAAAAGAACATCCTGGTATCAGGGATACTTCAACTTAGGATGTATGAAAATGTGAATGTTGAAACAGCTTTTGTCAAACAAAAAAATCCCTATTGTTTAACACAATGGAGAAGTCATTATGAGCCATCACACACGCCTCCTGCAACCTCTGGGGCTACTTATTTATTGTCATTACAGCACATCATGGTTTTTATAGAAGTCATACTGAAGCTTCCTTTTCAATGTGATGGCAAACAAATCACATGCACAATGGCTCAGGTAGAGACTGATGACTCAGTACACATTGATGGCTCAGTATACAAATGGCAGGCTTTGACTATGTGTTTGTAGCATGCCGCTGTGTTCCCTTTGTATAATGAATGGCTCAGTATACAAATGGCAGGCTTTGACTATGTGTTTGTAGCATGCCACTGTGTTCCCTTAGTATGTGCCTACCCATAGGTATATAAATTATACTTTATATTTATTATATATAAAACAAGACCATTGTTTGCATGTGTGTGTACAGGTGTGTGCACATATGTGTGCTTGCATATGTGCATGTCTCTCTCTCTCTCTCTCTCTCTCTCTCTCTCTCTCTCTCTGTGTGTGTGTGTGTGTGTGTGTGTGTCTGCATGCACAAATACTGGCTAGTTTTATGTCAACTTGACCCAAATTATTGTCAATTTGGAAAAGGTAACATTATTTGAAAAAAAATCTCTTTATAGATTGGCCTATTGGCTAAACTGTGGTGCATTTTGTGGATTTATGATTGATATTGGAGGACCAAGTTCAATGAACTTGGTACCATGTCTGGGATGGTGGTCCTGGGAGCTACAGGAAAACAGAGAGAACAAGCCAATGAGCATTATCCTTCAGTGTGGCTTCTCCGTCAGTTCCTGACTCCAAAGATCTGCCCTTATATTCATGGATGATAAACTGTAAGCTGTAGGAAGAAATGAAAAATTAAAAAATAATAATAAACTTTTATTCTCAAGTTGCATTTAGTCATGGTATTTAATCATATCAATAGAAAGCATAGTTAAGACTTTTTCTGTGTGTCTAATTTGTGTGTGTGTGTGTGTGTGTGTGTGTGTGTGTGTGTAAAATCAATCCCTATCATTCTATGCTGATGTCATATTCTAGCAGTAAGTTGGTTACCTATACACCACTCTTGATTTACCCCTGGTGCACTGCCAATACTATTGCATCTGCCTGGGAGTCATGTCTTACCAGGGATGACTCTGGCATTCAGCAAATTCTCACTAAGTAATAGAATCTATGTGTGAACACCTCAGTGCAAAGACAAAGTGGCCACAGAATCACAGTATTTACCTCTACAATTTATGCTACATATAAAGTGTTAAATAGAGCATAGCTTGCTCCTCTTAAAAGCTTTACTTTTTTAAAGGGCCAAAATATGTCATCTATAAATTCTAGTAGTTTTTTCTGCTCTACCTATTTTTCTCTTGTTTCCTTACAAGGCAGAAGCCAAGGAACATTTCTACCTAGTTTGGGGAATTGGGAAAAGTATGGCACTTCCTTGCAACACCTTTCCCCATCTTTTTCTCATAGATAAATCTGAGTTTTCTCTGATTGAACCACTTGCTGGGTTTTGTGTTAGTCTTTAGATGCTATTATGAGTTCTCAATATTCAGAATATCAAGTGAGAGGCTGAATTATATGTGCCTGGTATAGGAGCTCACATTAGGAAGGTGGTCTCTACCCATTAAAAGGAATATCAAGCCTCAGATAAAGACATGTCTTCCTTGCTATAATCATCAAAAAGAGTTTACAAATCTGGTCAAGAATATTGATGATTGTATATCTGTTAATACTGAATAATTGTCTTTTTTTCAAATAATAGCAAATACATTTGTAAAATATATCCTTGGTTCAGTCTTTGTATTTTCAGGGACTTACTGGCTTTGAAAGTTTTGGTGATGCAACCTTGCTGGAAAAATTCTGTCACTGAGTTTGGGCTTTGAGTGTAAATAGCCCCACTCTACTTCCAATACACATCTCCTATCCACGCTTCCAGAAAAATACGTGATCTCTCAGCTTCCTGATTCTGCCTCCATCCCTGATACTTGACTCTGTGTTTTCTGGCTAATATGGACTCATCTCTCTAAAGCTATAAGCTCCACAACCATTTGTATAAATTGCTTTTGGTTATGGTACTTTACCACAGAAATAGAAAACTACTACAGGCAACAGTGATTGCAGGAAAAAGCTTCGCTGTCTTGGGGTGATTTGGTTTCCCTATACTCTTTGTCTACTTCGCCTTTTCTCCATCTTTCTTAGTGCTAAGGCAATTATTTTCCATAACCAAAAAACCTCTCATTTTACTATGGATACCAGTTTTAAATTCTTTCCTCAGATGACACTCCCCATTCAGAACTAGGAAGGAGGTCTTTCTTTTGGAAGCCAGACTTTAAAGTGCCAATTACCCAAGAATTATAATATTAAATTCAAACACTGACTTTTTTCTCTAGTCATGATGCATTTGGTTTTATAATGTTGTTTGCTGAATCACCCTATTCTTTTCAAGAGTATTTTAATAATCACAGAAAGCTTCAAGTTCAGCTCTGTGATAAGGACTTGAATTCACGATCATCACCCACACAAAACCACAGTAGGGGTAATTTTATAACCTAGGCAATGTTCTTCTTAGTACAGTTTAGATATAGGATTCATCATAAACAAGAAGGAAGATGTTAGCTCATGTGACATTGAGGATATAGTCATTTTCACACTCTAAAGTTCCATGTGGGCTAGGTGCCCTGCCAAGAAACATGGATACTCTCAACATGTCTCCAGCAAACTATAATAAATTAGGTGAGTATGTCCTGCACACAGCTATAGGATTGTTCCCAGCTATCTCCTTCAGCTTTCTCAGTCAAATGTGTTTCCATCAGCATGCTAATCCTTGCCAGTTTATTCATCATTTAGGCTTAAGCTGGTGAAGAACAAAGATGGATCAAAGGATGATAGGCAATTCTGTTAATTCCTATAGGTTTCATTTTCCTTTTGTAGGATGCCATTTATATTGCTCCATTTAAATTAAGCCTTCCTCTTTCAATGATTAACCAACTTGCCTCACTTCTTTTAGTTTGTTCCCTAATATCAGGTCTGACCCCAAGAAGCCTCTTCCATCTCTCTTGTAATGTTTCTGCATGTTTAAGGAAGCCTTAGCTGTCATAGCCTAACTTTAGCAGAGGAAACCGTGGGACAGAGAAGTAGCATATGCATTTTCACTCATCAGCTGACTGTTGATTGCTAGGTTGAATTATAGTTGTATGATTTATATGTCTGCTTATCAGCACCACATGGGGTGCAGAGTGGAAGACTTGCAACACTGAGATAAAGACTAGAGTAATTATTGGTACCTGCTAAGCCAGAGTCTCAGCACGGCACGAGCCAAATTCCTTGTACTAGCCCTGTAAATTTATTTGAATATAAATGTACTTTTTAGTGAGTAACAAGGTAGAAGACACAACTGTTGCCTAGCTTTCTACTCTAGCATCCTCAGAGGAATGAAAAAACAAAAGCAAAAATAAAAACAAACACTTCCATCATATTTTTTTTAGAAAGAAAAAAAAATACAGTCAAAGTTATTGGAGAAAGTAAGGATTTAGGGAAGGAATGGAAAAATGCCATGACTCATGTCAACATTAGCATGAGCAATAAAGGTATATCCCATAATCCATCAACAAATATCAATCATTCCCTTTAAGCCAGGGGAGAGAGACATTTACAAATGAAAGAGACATTGACAAAGACACAATTGTAAAGATGGATAAGTATCTTCCTTCCCATGGGGTCATGGTCATCAATGAATCTGTATCCACTGTTCTAGTTGCTATCGACATATTGTCATTTTAAATAATGCATTTGAGAAAAAAGCATGAATAAGAATGTTCAAAGAATTCTAACTTGAATTTGTATGTTGATGGAAATATAGAGCCTTGCTCTAATCAAACTATAGTTGTCATTTAGTGTTGGGCAACTGTATATGCAGCAATGTTTTATACTTCTTTCTCTAGTAATCTGATTTCTTTTCTGCTTAATGTGAACAGAATTCCCAAGCTGTTGAGTGTCAACAGTTGCTTCCTTTCACTACTGCCACCATTGCCATCATCTTTGTAGTCTTGCTGAACCTCTGTTTGTTTTAATAATTGAATGCGATGTAAATCAACCATCCTATATTCACATACATTATTACAACATTTTAAGAGTAAAAGTTGGAAGCAAAAGGACTATTACTACTTTGCCCAGATTTAACATTTACACATAAGTGCAAAATCTAAGGTGAATATATATTCCACCTGGCTTCAAAAATCTCTGTGCATAAGCATTAAGCTACAGCAATTAGAAAACAGAAAAAAAAAATAATAAAGGTTAAACAAAAGGTTGGCAACAACATTCATAGACTTTGTAAAATGATAGATTCAAGTCCTTAGTAAAACATGAAGACAGAAGAGAAAGCTCAGAATCTCTACTAGATATCCCTTTAATGTTAATATAATCAGCTAGCAAAGCAAATGGAGTCTTGGAGGATCTTATATAAAGAGAAAGATCCTATGTTTAAAATCAGTGATATCACAGATACAAACTAAGACTTTTTCTTGGTGTCAATTATACTATTTCTTGGTATTCATAATATAAATATTTTTGTATGATATACTTTATTGTTTTATAATGTCCATAGACATTATAATTTACAAAAGATCTGAGCAACTGTTCTTTACTTTTCTCTGAAGTTGAATAATCAATTGTATTCAAACTTCTTTACAACATTTCAGTATTGGTACTTAGGGAAAACAAGCAGGTTTTTCCCCCTCAATGTATAATTTTAAAAAATGTAGAAAAAGTCAAATGTTCATTTAGACAGATGATTTTATGAAGATACAGCTAATGTATATACCTTTGGATAGAATGATCCTTCTGGCCCATTCACAGCAAAATAACTCCTTGCAGCTCTGCTCTCTTAGGAGCCACAGCCAAAGCTTCACCATTCTGCAATTACCTTCCTATTTAATGCTTACAGGTTAAATTACACATTTAATTTACAATCTATTGATGAGTTTTAAATTGCTTACCTTATGCTCCTACAGAAAACTAACATCAATCCCACCTCCACGTTCTGCTTAGCAATGACAGTGACTGAAGTATGGGCAACAATTTTATAATAGACTTTTAAAAAGATTTTGTTTATAATATGCATGATGAAAAACATTCTGTAAACATGGGTATTCTATTTAAAATTTCCTCCAATCTGTCATCAACTGAGAGGCAACTGCATAGCCGACCAGGTAATTAGAGATCATTAGACTTGCATCTGTGTGTAGCTGTTGCACAGGGATAAACTTTGGTGGCAGATCCAGATGTTGGGGAAGATATTTTCCAAGCTGTTGGCCGTAGGAACCTGAAACAAGTATACAACATGAAACTGACAACAAGAATGGGCCAAAAAACCTGAGGAATCAAGGAAAAATGGAGGTATTATCCAGGTAAGTTGTTGGAGTGCATTTCTTATAGTAAATAGAGTTTCCTTGAGTCTGTTGAAAACCTGCTGGTAAGAGAATAGAAGTGTATTCATTTTCATCTGCATGTGAATGCAGTCTCTAGTTATAGGATCTGAAATAGAGTGATAAAGCAACCTTTATTCTGTGATCACAGCTATGTCTTTTACATACAACCCTCAATAATGTATCCCTTTGCTTATCTGAAGTCACATGGATAAAACCATTTAGTTCAAAGGTAGCAAAGTCCTTAATGATATAACCCTAACAAATATAATGGGGAGCTTTTGACAAGACTCCAGAGATTGTGACTTGGATACTGGTATACTGTAGCTATTAAGACTTAGAAATAAAATGCAAATCAACTTAAGAGCAAGTAGCATGTAAATTTGAGTATGGTTTTTAAATGAATTATTTAATTTTATTCTTTATGTGCATTAGTGAGAGAGTGTCAGATTCTGGAACTGTAGTTACAGAGAGTTGTGAGATGAGATGTGGATGCTGGGAATTGAACCTGGGTTTTCTAGAAGAAGAGTCAGGATCTTAAACAATGAGCCATCTCTCCAGTCCCCAAGTATGATTCTTAACTGAAATGTCAAATGTCAGAGGAAAAGATATTTCAAGGTGAATAGAAAGGAAATCAAGGGAGAGAATGAATAGAGCACATGGCCAAAGGTTGTGTGCTTGCTACAAATACAGGAGGACAGGAATTTGAATCCCAGAAACCATTTGAAACCCAGAATTGCTCCTATCTAACAGAAATACAGGGACAAAGTCTGGAGCAGATATGGAGGGAAAGGCTATTCAGGAACTGCCCTATCCGGTGATCCATTCCATATGCAGCCACCAAACCCAAACATATTGCAATGCCAAAAAGTGTTTGCTGGCAGGAACCTGTTATAGCTGTCACCTGAGAGGCTTTGTGAGAGACTGACAAATAAAGACGTGGATGATTGCAGTCAACCATCCGACTGAGCATGGGAACCCCAATGAAGGAGTTAGAGGAAGGACTGGAGGACCTGTGGGGGTTTGGAACCCCATAGGAACAACATCAACCAACCTGATCTTCCAGAGCTCTTAGGGACTAAACCACCAACCAAAGAATACACATGGAGGGACCCATGGCTTCAGCTGCATATGTAGCAGAGGATGACCTTGTCTGACTTCAAAGGGAGGGGAGGCTTTTGGTCCTGTGAAGGCTGAATGCCCCAGCATAGGGGAATGCTAGGGTGGTGGGACTGAAGTGGATGGGTGGGGGAGCACCCTCATGCAGGCAGGGGTCACAGAGGGTACTGTGGGGAGTTTTTGGAGAGGAAACTGGAAAGGGGAATAACATTTGAAATGTAAATAAAGAAAATAACCATTAAAACTTAAAAGAAAAATCAACAACCATATGTGGCCTTGTGCCTGTAACAGCATTACCATGAGAAGTGAAATGAACAGTATTGCTGGATCTTGAGGACCACCAGTCTAACTCCAGGCTCAAGGAGAGACACTACCATAAAGTAATAAAGACATGAATGTCTTCCTTGGCCTTTCTAGGTGCCATATATTACATGTACATATACCTCAATCTACACACACACACACACACACACACACACACAGAGTCTATCATAAAAATAAAAGCTATGGAACCAAGAAGTAATTGAAATCAAAACTTGTTGGTAAATATTTTTAGGAATATTTATGGATTACTTAATATTGGCTGTGTGTTAGGCAACCTATGATAGGGGCTTCACTGATTCCATCTCCTGGGATTTATGTCCATCCTTTGCATGTAGGCTTGCAGTAATGACCAGCTTCTGAAACAGACTATAACCAAGTGCATTGTGGATTAGAGGACAGAAGATCATGAAGCTGACTCCCGTTCCCCCATCACTAACATGTATACCTTCTGCCTTCTTGGCTACCTGCTAGGATGAGGCAAGCCTGGCATGCCTACACGGGAAGGGACAGAGTAGCATTTGTTTCATTAGAAGCAGAATTCACAAGCAGCATTCCCAAAACATTTGGCAAGTGGCCTAGGATGAAAATGATCCTACAGCCTGTTTTGTTACTTGCATATTACAGATTTAAGCCTCAGAGCCTAGGGAAGTTCTACTTATTCTTTCAGTAACACTAATGAGAACATTCTATGATAGCCACCTGCTTTGTCGTAACACTCCTTAAAGCCCTTTTATGCCTGTGACTAGACTCATCACCTTGGTAATATAATTTAGTTTTTACAGCTTTAAGTAGCATTTATATGTTAGTTACTTTAAAATTTGTATTTTCAATTTGGATTTTGTTCTAAATATCAAATTGCCCTCCTGTCTCCTAAACCATCACTGGAGTTTCCAATGTGGCACCACCTGTCACACCTCTTACCTGTTTGGCGCACGTGAGTTATCTAAGGTCTTTTGAAACTTCAGAAGACTTTTAGGCTTATTTTTGTATCTTTGTGAACGTGACGGGGACTCAAGTGATTTTCTAGATCACACTGTAAAGGAGGGATATTTCTTCTAATATTTAATTAGCACAATCTATGAATATATGACTCCTTCATTTGCATCTTCTGTAATGGCTTTGATCAGTGTCTCCCCACCATTTCTGACATGCCATCATCCTTGGCCTTGATCACTTTAGGAGGTTTCTAGTATAGTCTGCTGCTGACACCAGATCCTTCCCTTTATTCTATTGTGTCCTATTATATCAGAGTATCATCTCAGAACTTGAGCTGAAACTAGCTACCGTGCTCAGAGCAACGGTTGGTATATCTTCAGTAGCCTATGGGATCCTGTGTGATCCTCATTCCTACTCTTTCTTTGACATCATTTATTCTTCCTCTTTTCATTCACTTTTCAGTAACAGCAGCCTCCTTGATATTCAGATTACACATTGATATTCTAACCTAACAGAGCTATTGCTCAGGAAGATTTCTTCAAAACACCCCTCAGTTACTGTTTTTAGAATGGCCCAGTCTAACTAGGAATTCTCATTTCTTAATTCTGGTTCTCACAAATTCATTTACTTTGCTTTTTTTTTTCCAAAAAAATTGAATTCTGTTTAATGCCTTATATAGTTTGCTTATACATCTTGCCTCTTCCTTGTCTGCTTGCATTTTTTTATGATAAGCCCTAAAGGCAGAAACTTGTTTTGTTCACTTAATGTGAAACAATGGAGCAGTTTTTATTACATCTTTATCAAATGAATGGAAACTTAATGTCTAAAAGAGCTCAAAAGGAATACCATTTTTCCTGGAATGTCCCATTTCTGTCTCTGTAGGCTCCCTTCCAGTTCTCCACTCGTATACAACACCAGTATCCTCTCCGACTTTCCCTCTTTGTGTTCAATGTTTGCATCTGTTACTCTCTATGCCTATTATGTTCACATGGACTATATCTCTCAAATTCTCCAGACTCTACACTCTCCTCATTGTGTTGACCCTGCATTTAGATATAACACAGGTACTAACTTTTACAGCAAGAATATTCCGAAATCTACCAATTACTCACTGCTCTGGTCCTTCACCAAATTTAACTTTGATAATTATTTGGAAATATTTTTAAATTGTGGAATATTTTCTTCCACAGAATCTTTGGGATGTAACTCAAATTTATAAATAACATTCATGTAAATAGTATGTACTACTTGTATAAATTATTTGAAAGCAAATGCATGTACTATGTTTAGCAAACTTTTATAAAATACAAAGTTCAGTAGTATGAAAATCAGCAGTGAAGAGCTTTAGACACTTGAGAGGGTGGATTTCAAACATTTGGATCAAGAATTTTCCTGGTACAGTGCTTCACAGACTATTTCACAGAATCTTCATAAATATCTCAATTTATAGATATTATCTATCTCCCCACATAACTCTCAGGAAAGCTGGAGCATACAGAGAATTGTTTACTTCACTGAATTCTCACAGGCGCAATAGGCAAAAGAAGGGAATCACAATAGAGCAGGGATGTTGCTTTGGTGAACAGCATCAAGAATTGCTGCTTCTAGCCTCCACTGATGTCCAATTGTCTCCAATCATTTCCCTGCTCAGGCTTTCTATAGTGATAGCAAAGACAGTGAAATTGTACAGAATCAAATTAAAGCAATCATTTTCCCCTGAGAGAAAATTGCTTTTATGTATACCATTGAAAAAAATTAAATCATCTGTGACATGACTAATACACTTTAATACAATAAATGCATTTAACTGACTTATTAGTTCTCTGTCAGGTAAGGTTCTATGTGAACAGCTTATACAGTTAATATCAGCAACTCATGCATAATTTTCAGCTCTTTATATTGAGTCTGTTAGGCAATCAAATCAACTATAAGAACAATTTTCATGACAGCACCTTATTTGAAAAGAATCTTATTATTTTGCAATTCATTTAATGTTTCAAAACTGCAACTTTTCATCAGCTATAAAATAATCACAACGAATCCTTATATTGTTCTGTCCCTTTAATGGGAGTCCATAAAATGCTTTAATTTCAAGTGAAATATACCTATCTTAAGGAGAGCTTAATCATTTATAATTCATGTCTCAAAGATACAAAAGAGAGGTAATAAGTGAACTAGCTAACATCCTTTCAAAATAATGCTATTGTTCATCATTACAATGATATTTCTTGTATCCAGTGTCAGTTTATTCTTAAATCCTTCACTTAATGGCAACAGCTTCAATGTTTGCCTAAGGGAAATGTTAAAATATTAATAAACTGGTAACCTATTCTTTGACAGTCACCTGTTTGAACTTTCAGTTCAATCACATACCAAAAAAGAAACACCCTAAGATTTAATATAAATACAGAATTTGAAGTAGATATGTCATAAGAAGTGATATATAGAGACAGATCATTTTTAGTTAAGTGTCACCAATTCCAACTGTAAAATAAAAGCAATTCTTGTAAAAATCAAATAGAGAAATTTGAAATAGATGAGAAAATTCACAGTTAAAACTCTTCAATGGTCTTCAGAGCTTGTAGTCTTTGCAATGACCACCTGTGTAAAGTGAACATCTTTTAGTCAAAAAGAACACAAAGCACTTCTAGAAGAATTTATTACAGAAATAGCACATATTACTTTCTTCTTAGAACATAGTGTAAATCCTTCAAGGATTTCTCTGGAGCACTATAGAGGAAGCATAACTGAAGAGAGCATTAGCAGTCCACCCAATGTATACAAAGGTAAAACACAAATCTTATTCTCATTGGCTCTTGCAATCACATAAATGGGATATTTTACATAATTTATTCAATAATCAATGAAACAATTTATAAAATAGGAATTATATATATATATATATATATAACTAAGATTCATATATGGTAATCATGACATTTCCGGGCAATGTTGGTGCCTTTGCTTCTTTGTATTTAAGTCTTGCAGAAGGCTGAATATTTTAAAACAATAAAAACAAATATTTAAAAATAACTGCTGGGCTGTGATTTATGCTTGATCGTATTGTGTTTCTAGACACTGATGGGGGTATGTATTCCTTATTTCTTATGTAGAGATGTAGATTGTTAGTTTATATAGATTGTCTTCTGTTTCTATAAATTCCTCACTACTTCCTCCTATAGTCTGATCACCCATTAGAGTTAGGGTTAGGGTTAGGTTACTTTTTTTTCTTTTTTAAACTTGCATGAAGTCTTGATCCACAGAAGACTTTCTCCCTTCCATTTTCAACTTAAAGTTTATAGGAGTGCTAACTGTTTAGCCCTAAAGATGACACGTATACCAACCCCTCTGAGGAATATCACAGAATGGGAGCCTAATAAAAGGGAGAAGCTGGAGGAACAGAAAATAGCTTGTGGCATCGCCACTGCAATGATGGTTTAAGGGCAGCTACTGTTTTTGGGCCTACACTAGACTAGATACCTCCATAACAAACAAGGAAAGACTCATGGTGTACTGCATCTCCTTGCTAAACTATTGGTAATACTTGTTTTTCAAAGAGGGAGAGTTGTCATTTTCAGATGTGCACCTACAGGTATAGGCACAATAGGCTCAACTGGATAGTTCTTTATGTATGAAACTTGTGGTAAGAGGGCAGGTCAGCAGGGTAGGAAGGGAAACAGGAAAGGTTGGAAACAGAACAATCAGGGCACATCACATGCATATGTGAAATTGCCAAAGACCAAATTTAGTGAATCATAAAGTCATGTTCAAACAACCTGTCAAATAAATCATCCTGATCACAACTATTCTACTTAAAGACTATGTAATTTTAACTACTTAAAGACAACTGAGTTGTTATTGCTGTTATTATTACTATTATTGAGGTCTCTACTGTAGCCCTCATTTTCTTTCTTTCTTTTGTTTTTGAAATTATGAGTAAATAATCTCCTTCTTTTCCTATGTTTTCTTTCAAATTTGTGACCCTTTTTCTCATTAATATTACATGCATATTTGTATATTTATAAACAATTCTGCTGGAATAGACAAAAATATAAGTAAAATAAAGAGATAACAAGACCTCAAACAGAATGAATACAATAATACTGTTAATAACAGTGTGTCCACCAAATATCATGAACATGTTAAAAATAAAAACAGAAAGAAAAATTTGAAAACTACCACTGAAAAAAAAATCAATCATGATATGAAAGAGAACAATGAATCAAAGGAGGCTGACATTTCCTCAGCCCATGGCCTTCGGGGAGCCCTGAAATGACATGTATAAACATATTGAAAGAAACAAGTTCTCTCTCTCAAACTTTACATTCTGCAATTATACTCTGGAAAAATAAAACTAATGCATCATCTGATAAAGTGGATATTAGCCCAGAAGGTCAGAATACCCACAATCCAACCCACAAACCATATGGAACTTAAGCAGGAACACCAAAGTATGGATGCTTAAATCCTACATAGAAGGAGGGACAATATAATGACAGGAGGTAGAGGGAGGGAGGGAAATGGGAGGGAGAGAGGAGGGGAGGGAAAAAAGGGGGGCAGAATCAGGTGTTGGAAAGGACAGAAAAGAAGTACAGAGGGTCAGGAAATCTAATAAAAATATGTAGCAGTGGGGAATGAGGAACTGGGGTAGCCACTAGAAAGTTCTAGACTTCAGGGAAGCAAGAAGCTCCCAGGACCCAATGGGGATGACTTTGGCCGAAATACCCCCCCAAAAGGGAGGTAGAACCTGTAGAAACCACCTCCAGTAGATAGGCATGGCCCCCAGTTGAGGGATGGCACCACCTGCCCATCTCAAATTTTCTAATCCAGAAATGTTCCTTCCCAAAGGAAAGACAGGGACAAAACATGGAACAGAGTATGAAATAAAGGCCATCCAGAGACCGCCCCACCTAGGGATCCATCCCATCTGCAGACACCAAATTCAGCACTGTTGCTGATGCCAATAAGTGATTGTGGACAGGAGCCTGGTATGGCTGTTCCCTGAGAGGTTCTACCAGCACCTGACCAAGACAGATGCAGAAACTCACAGTCAATCATTGGACTGAGCCCAGGGATACAAATGGAAGAGCTAGGGGAAGGACTAAAGGAGCAGAAGAGGACTGCAACCCTATAGGAAGAAGAATATCAACTAACCTGATCACCCAGAGTTCCCAGGGACTAAACCATCATCCAAAAAGTATACATGGAGGGAGCCATGGATTCAGATAACTATGTAGCAGAGAATGGCCTTATCTGACATCAATGGGAGTGGAGGCCCTTGGTCCCAGGGAGGTTTGATGCCCCAGCATAGGGAGTTGCTAGAGCAGTGAGGCAGAGTGTGTGAGTGGGTGGAGGAGCACCCTCATAAAGGCAAAGGGGAGGAGGGAAGGGGATGGGATTGGGCTGTTGTGGAAGGGTAACTGGGAAGGGGGATATCATTTTAAATGTAAATGAATAAAATGATTAATAAAAAAATACTCTAATCAAATTCACCCCCCAGCAGACTTAACTCAACCTTGGAAACTTTTATAAAGAGGAATGATATGTGATGAAATATTTAAGTTCAAGAAAGAATATGCAATCAGGATGACAGATAAATAGGTACACATTTTAAAACAAATACAATTGTTTGCAATAAGAAATTTAATATTATATTAATAGTCTATAATATTTATGGATGTGTTTTGTGTAAAATTATAGCATAACCATTAAATGTAGCATAATTTCCCATACATATTTGCAAAGTATCCCATTTTTGTTAAAATATTAATGTCCTAGATCTTAAAGTATTAAAGAATTATTTTGTTATGTTTCAAAACTTCAAATATTGATTGCAAAGAAGGATGTTTTAAAATAAGACTAAAATATTAGTTAATTCAAACTATAGGTAAAGAAGACTAGATAAATAGTTTATTATAAATAAATTATAATTCTGTGAATGATTTTAACTATGAATACACATAACAAAATTAAGGGAAATTGTGAATAAATGCCAAAAAAATTTATAATAGATTTTTAAAAAAGTTCTAATTCAGTACTAGCCACAGAAAATGGAGTTCATTATATAAAAACTGACATAGGCTAACCTCCATATCAGAAGTAAGTGCACATGTAGGTGGAATTCACTAGAAGGTTTCTAGGACATTGCCAATAACAGTATGTTATAAACATACCCAGTGCTTCAAGTCAACACTATGAGTAGCAATATATAGAGATTCAAAATGGCAAATGTTTGATTCTAGAGTAAATGTGGCAATTTAAAATTATATTTATAATTGAAATTGAAAATACATAAGTAAAAATAGCGAAAGCTAAATCAATAAGTAATTTCATAATTATAGACTTTAATAGTTATCTCTGAAACACTAACAGATCACTTAGATAAAAATCAGGAGCAATATTGATTTGAACAAATGTTATCAAACTGCTTGAGCTAAGGTCTTTGGAAGAATATCTCAATGATAAATTATAGAATTAGTTTTCATGTGCTGAGGATATAAAATGTGACCATATTTTCAGCCATAAGGCATTCTCAATGAAATGCGTAAAATTTAAGACATAGAGCATCTATTAATTTACAGAAATGAAATTTAACATAAAGAAAATATTTTAAAGTTCTAAGTACTTTGAAATTAGAGAGCACAATTCTAAAAGACAAATGTTAAATCACATGAGCTATTTAGAAAATATTTCTCAGTGATGGATAATTTAAAGATGTCAATAAGCATAGAATACAATTAAAATAATTTAAAAGTAATTTGCTAGTTTTAAATTCTATTTTTAGCATCTAAAGTAAAGTCTAAAGTCAATAACTTGAGATTAACTTTCAGAATGGTGAAATATGAAAATAATTTACATCTTAAGCAGTTAATACACAGTTAAAATTATAGTGAAAATCAATTAAATTAAATAGTCCGATCACTAAGCAATTTTAGTCATCCAAAGTTGGTTGATTGAAATGATGGATAAGCACTTAGCAGTCCTGAGCCAGAAGAGAATGTCAATGCCAATATCAAAATTGAAAAAGTTCCCTTATCACATTGCAGAAAACACTCTCACCATCTACTGTATTTCAACAAATTTGACTGCTTTCTTAAAAAAGAGGAAAGAGTAACCCTCAAAAACAACAACATACTGTAACAACCACCATGAAGGAGAGAAACTGAAAGTCCATTATCTATTTAGCAAGTTAAACTCTTAGTAAAAACTCGACTGTAGAAAAAGATCCAGCAATACATGGTGGTATACTGTTAGACAGTAAGTAAATCTCCATGTTTCAATGTTAGATTTTGTACCAAAAACTAAACAGAGAAAACCTTTGATGACTAGGCTTCTGTACAGCCCAAACATAAGTTTCGCAGGGAACATATGACAAAGATAGACTAACCTAAATATCAGAAGTTGAGTGAGATTTTTAATGTGCATAACAAACTACTGTGTCTCATAAACTAAACACTACCAAATTTAAACCAGGAAAAATATATAATGTATATACATTAACATATGTTAATAGAGTATATATAAATATATATGTATATATTTATAAATTTCCAGTTGGGAGATAATTCAGTGATTATATGATGGAATATGCATTTTAAAATTACTCAGCATCATTAACCATATTGACATGATAACTGAGAAAGGCTGTAAGAACCTGAGAAATAGGTATTAGAAATAAATAATTCAATTTAGAATTTAATGGATTTAAAGACCAAAATATCTAGGTGTATTTTGGTATAGTTAGCTATATCAGTAGAACTGATTATTCCAAAATCCTACTTTTTAATAGTATGTGTCCTTAAGTCCAGAAGTAAACTTGAATGTTCAGTCTTATACCAGTGTTTAATATTTCACTTATAGATCTAGCCACTTCAATAAGTTAAATACAATATCCAGCAGCAAGTAAAATTGTTGAGATATGAATATACAATGTTTATAAAGAAAACCTTAAGACATCTACAACTTTTTAGACTTACTATATGATTTTAGCAAAGTCACATTATACAAAGTTAATAAAAGAAGTAAGATTTTTACATTTAAGTAGTACAAGACCAGAGAGTAAAGCTCATAACATATTTCACCTAAGGCTATATTTAAGACAAAAATGCATCAAAATAAATAAAAGGGATACACAGAAACGTCCAACAGCAAAATCTGCAGGAGTGATGACACATTTCATTTCATTCCGTACCGGAGGTTTGAACACAGAGCCTGTTGCATGCCGAACACTATGCTGCTGAGCTATAGTTTTGGACCCCTTTCCCCATTTCTTTTTGGTTCATAGTTTCAGTAAATAGCTGATGTTGGTCTTGGGCTAAGTTTGTAATTTAGGCAGTCCTTCAACATGTGATGTTTCTACCTCAACTCATAGGCTTGTCCCTGCAGCCCAACAGAGAAATATGTTGAAAGGCTAATGAAGGAAAAGGCCTACCTTATTTATGAATGTAAAGATGATGAGGATGCTTCTTTTAACCTTTTATTTTAGTTTTGAGAATTTCATACATCTATAAAATGAAATGTGATCCATCTATTCCTAATGTCGTTTTCTCCTCCAAACTCCTCCATATGCAACCCAATACATTCTTCTCTTTCTCCATGTCATTTTTTTCATATAACACATTGATTCTCTAAGTACTGGAAATACATGATGGGAGTGAGGCTATCCACTCATCTACTATAGCATGAAAAAAATATAATTAAAAGAATAATCTTCATAACAATGACATCCAGAGGATTTAGTATAATAAGGCTTTTGGTAGACTTTGCTTTTAGCTAGAAATATTTTAATAAGTCATTTTATGCAGTATTAACTTTGTTACCTATGACTACAAAAATAAAATAAATTAAATTAATTTTTAAAAGATAACATTAATAGGTCTGTGTATTAGTTTGGGTTTTATGCTGTGAACAGACACCAATGACCAATGCAAGTTTTATAAAAGACATTTACTTGGGGCTGGCTTACAGGTTCAGAGGTTTAGTCCATTGTCATCAAGGCAGAAGCATGGCAACATCCAGGCAGGCATGGTGCAGGAGGAGCTGAGGGTTCTATATCTTTATCCAAAGGAAACCAGGAACAGACTGGGCATCTTCAGGCATCTAAGAGGAAGATCTCTAAGCTCAACCCTACAGTGACACACTTCCTCCAACAAGGCCACACCTTCTAATAGTGCCAATCCCTGGGACAAGCATATACAAACCATTACAATCTGCATCCATTGTTAAATTTTAAACATTCTTTGCACCCCAAATTATTTCCCAGATTTCTCAACTTTGAGGCAGGATCTCAGGAAATGTTCAGAAAACTGACAAGTTTGTTCTTGAAGGAATAAGTATGTCTAAAGCAAAACTGAAATGTAAGGAGAGCAGAGACTACTAAGCATTGGAAAGTCAGATCCATTAAAATCTGTTGGCCAATCTACATAGAAGTCTCACTAGTAAAGCGTCTGATATAACTTCTCTGGAACTCAAGGGGAACAGTTATACAACAGGAGAAAGGCTGTGACTTCCTTGTGAATCCCTGAGTGGTACCTAGTAGTGTGGGGAAATAAAAAGAAAGGAAAGGAGCATAGGAGAACTCTGGCAAGCACTGCCTGCATGGGGATAGGGGACACCAGTAAGATGCATGCCCCTCACTGCAATAGAGTGCTGGTGCTGGAGTCTATAGAGCATGAGGCTGTCCGGCTAGCGGGAAGAGAGTTCCCTCTCAGAAAGCGGTGTCATTCAGGCATGGACCTCCCGAATACCTGTTAAAGCTTAGTTGGCTGACTGAGCCATGGCTTGGCTGTGAGGAGAGGTGGCCTGGCTGAGGTGCATCTTTCCCTGGCGGCTTGGAACGCTGAGGGTAGCTCCGTGCAGTGAATTTAATAAGACACTGTTCATAGCTTTAATGCTTTATTATTAAGAAAATAGAAAGAGAAATGGAGATAGAAATATAAAGAGAAAGGAGAAAATAGAGAGATGAGAAAAAGCCATGGCAATGTGGAAAGGGGAGAAAAATAAGGAGAGGGAGAGAGAGAGAGAGAGAGAGAGAGAGAGAGAGAGAGAGAGAGAGAGAGAGAGAGAGAGAGAGAGAGAGAAATAAAAGAGAGCACAGAGGGGAAGGAAGCCTCCTTAAATAATGGCCTGGGTTACCTGGCAGGTAATCGAGGGGTGGAGAAAGCCTGGCTGTAGCCAGGTGACTGCTGCAGAGGTGGAGTCCAGCCAGAACACTAGAGGCCTGGGGCATGGCTACATGTGACTGATGGCCACAGGATTATGGAGTTGGCCTTGTCTCACATCATGGTCCCACATAGTAGTAGTTTTATTAACCATAGCTCTTCACATACAAGTATTCTGGAAGCAACTCTCCGGTATCATAGTGGGAAAATACCCAAATATATGAACACTTTTTAAACAATGGACTCTTGCTTCTTATTACATGATTATAGGCAAGGAGCCACCACCATAATGGTCATCATCTACTGCATTGCTGCAATCCTTACCTCCCAGATGAAGTAACAAGATATAAAGGCAGTACAACATACTCTTTACACACATTTTTCTTGCTGTCTGTCTATCTATCTATCTATATCCATCTCTATCTCTAACTCTCTCTCTCTCTCTCTCTCTCTCTCTCTCTCTCTCTCTCTCTCTCTCTCTCTCTCGACTTTAGCATCATGCATCAAAAAGCCACTCTATTTATACAGGATATGACAAAGCATCCAGAAATACATAGGTGATAATATATGATCTAGAAAGACATGAGATGACTTTAGTTTTATGCTGGAGACTAAAGGTTGATACAAACATAGCCCATGAAAACCCTGACAACAGAAAGAATAAGCCCTAGTCAAGAAAGAGAACATTTTTCCCCATTACCACACTGTTTTGAATTTAAATATTAGGCTTTCAAAAGAAAACTAAAAAGTAATATAAAATTTTGTATAAAAGACCTGGCAATAAATCTACTATACAAAGAAAATTAAAATTCTTCTTCATGAATAAGAATCACAGGAAAGAGTGAAGGAAGTAAAAAAGAAAAACAAACTGAAAAAACCGAAACAAACAAAAACTAATGAAGAAGGCAGAAATATCAGGTTGAAATATAAAAATATCAAAGGGAAGCACAAAAAATACAGAGGCAAAATACAAAGATCAAAATGAAAATTTTATTGGAAGGAATGCGAACTTTGCCAGGTAGAAAGGAGAATGAGAAAGCTTGAAGAGAACACCTTAAAACCTTGGAAGGAGGTTAACTAAGATGAATAAAAGCATACTCCAGGGAGGCACTCTGCAGTGGAGGAATAGATGGGGAGCAGGGACAGAGGGGGAAGGACTGGAAGGAGGAAGGAGAAGTGAAGTCGGTTGGGTTGTAATATATGAGAGAATAAATAAAAAGGTTTAAAAAGTATGTAAAGATCCAAGATTTGTGAAGCATTGTAGGGCCATGGAACTGTGGGATTTGGGGGTTCAGGTGTGTCTAAACCCCACAAATCTAATCCTGAAATCCACAGGAGTAGGATTGTTCCCTGCCCCATGCCCTACCTTGGACCGTCTACTATTAACAGTTTAGTACTGGCCTTACAATATGTGTGGACTGTCCTCCTCAGAAGGATGACAAACAGTCCCACCATCTGCCAGGAGGCTATTGCCGCAGACTTAAGGCCCTACTTAGGCATATCTTAACAATTATCATTATAGGAATACAATCTTGGTGTGGGGAAACTCTTCCATCTTCTCTTCCCAAAATAAGGAGAAATTAATACCTTCTGTATTCTCCCTAGAATTTAAAATAGCTCCTCACAAAATAGAGTTTATTCTGTCCATCTCACTCTTGGGTACATAACTTTCCCTCACCCAAATATGCCCTCTTTAACCAATCCTTTTCTTTCCTCAAATTTTACTCTTGCCTCCCTCCATAATTTTTTCAATCATGGGTTTCCCTCCTCATCAGTACCCTACAACTTCTCTTCAATTTCCTAAAAGGGAATAAAAATTCCTTCTCCCAGCTAGCTCTTTCCTCTGAGGCAGTTGAGGTTTTAGGCACCCCCAAAAGAGATGACACCCACTAAACGGAATCCAACAATACCCTTACAATTTATTTTATTTTGAACTCCTACCCTACTCCTGTGCGGCACTGTATCAGCTCCAGAGAGTGCTGGAGTAACTTCACACATCAGTAGTAACTTCACTACATCATCCTGTAACATCACTGTCATGTGGCTAATATGTGTTACCCATCCCCCCATTCTTCTCTTGTATGATAAGATCATATATTCCTTTGCTAACTCCTCCCTACAAGATTTTTGTACCCCTGCAACATCTACCGCACAGGTCTGCCTATATGAGTCTGAAGAAATTGCCTGTCAGCTAAGAAAGGACCATAGAAAAAGAGTAATCTTCATCTCTCTGTCAGATCCCCTTCGTCAGATTTGTCCTGACCATCTCAGCAGTGGAACTGAGCCACTCGGATAGCCTGGAACAGACATGATATCTGGCAGACAACATCCAGGATGAGGATGAGCTTGACCAATCAGGCTACAGCCTCTACCTCAAACATCCTAGAGTCCCTCCAGCAGCGGAAAATTCCCTCACAGGTATTGCCTTATTATTATTATTATTATAATCCTCCTCCTCCTCATCATCATCATCATTATTATTTTGGTTTTTCGAGACAGAGTTTCTCTGTGTAGCCCTGGTTGTCCTAGAACTCGCTCTGTAGACCAGGCTGGCCTCAAACTCAGAAATCTGCCTGCCTCTGCCTCCCAAGTGCTGGGATTAAAGGCGTGCACCACCACTGCCCGGCCGGGTGTTGCTTTATAAATCAAAGGGCTCACCACCTTCTGACAACTGAGGAGCGAGGGATGTGTGTTGACCTGAAGGAGGAATGCTGTTTTCACATTAGTGAATCATACATGTACTTAAGGATCTCTGGTGAGATCCCCAAGACTGTTCTGCCCTGGGAATCTCAACCACGGCACTCAAAACCTTTGGTAGTTTGTCTTCTTTCCCTCCTTGGACCCTACTGGTCATCAGGGCCAATCTCCTTTTGGCTCTGTGTTTTTTCAATTTCTAAAACAGAAAACAAGCAAATGTTGTCAAAGTCATTACCAACCAGACTTTGGTTCTGTACCATACCATAACCAACCAATCAACAGGCTCATGATTATGATGCTGTCTCCCTTTTATAAAATGAAAAAGGGGAAATGTAGGGCCAGGGGGCATTTGGACTGAAGGAGAACTGGCTTGGGTCAAAAGTGAGGTTGAGTTACTTGTAAAAGCCAAAAATCTCATTCTTAGATCCTTAGATCCACAGGAGCAGGATTGCTCTCTACCCACACCCTGCCCTTGGACTGCATGTCACAGTGCATTTAGCCCTGTGTTGACACCTTTCCCTACCACAGGAAGTCATGTATACTGGTAGCCAGGTTAAACTTCCTCTCCTCTTAGAAGGTTATACCCAGCAGCACCTGGAATTCCTTCTTATGCAAATGAGGCATCCCAGCACCCTGGCCCTGGCCAGTGCTATACACTCACTACCAAATCACCAGCCTACACCCAAAAGTTTAAGTACCCTTTGTTGCCCAGTTTAAAGAGACTATTTCATCGAGGCTTCCTCCTGAGAGTCTGTTATTGCCACACTCACCACTACCGGCAGTCTTTTCAGCTCCCAGCCATCCAGTCTCACTTCCCTTCTCAGGATACCCTAGTTACAACTGTGGGCCCATCACACTGCTATGTGCAGGGAAGTGGAGCTTGAATGGCAGAGCATCATTGTGAGGGCTACCCTTGGTTGTCAACTTGACTGCCTCTGGAATTAGCTAAAACCCCAAAATAAAGGAAACACATGTAGGGATGTTTGCTTAATTTGAACAGGGGAGATCTACTTCTAATCTGGATCTTTGATGAAGAAAACACAACTTTAATCCAGATGTAGTCTGGGCCATTACTTCTGTTAGAAGACTAAATAAGGACATGGAAAAAGGATGTTTTTGGTATTTGGATGCTTGTTCTCACCTTGTTAGAGTGTTCACTCCTTAACAGGCATTAGAGTCTAGTTCTTCAATATTCCAGTATCTAATGAATATGAGCTGAGATACTCAGTCTTGTGGAGTGATAAATTATTGGATATTTGGATTTTACATTCATATCCAGCTAATGTTGGATTAGCTGGTCTGGATTATAGCATGTAAGTCATGTTAATAAATCTTAGATAGATAGATAGATGATTAATAGATGTTTTTCTGTAAATCCTGTTACTCTAGAGCATAGGTTTTTGACCTATGAGTTACAATCCTTACAGGGTTCACATATCAGATATCCTGCATATCAGATATTCACATTATGATTTACAACAGTAGAATAACAGCTATGAGGTAAAAACAAATTAATTTCATGATTAGGGGATATCACAACATGAGGAATGGTATTGAAGTGTATTTAATGGTGTTGATGCATTGCAGCATTAGGACCTACTGCTCTAAAGAATCCAGACTAATATTGTCATCTAACTTACTAGTGTAGCAACTGTGGCTTTCCCCCAAAGCAGGGATGAATAGAAGAAATGAGAAGAGACAGAATTTAAACTAATACTCGAAACACTTTAAATACAAAGATACCGGACTATAAAAATAAATAACCAACAGCTTGAACTGGAAATAGAATGCATATGAAGATAGGTAAACCAACACATGTTAAGTGAAAAACATTCACATTGAAGATAAAATTTTAAGTCAGCAATAAAGCACATCTCATTTTATAAAATAGTATTCGCAAGAATTTCAGCAGATTTATCATCAGATCTTTGAAGATGTGACGGCAATGGTTGACATATTAAGAGGAAGGAATCCAGCAGTAAAGAACCTTACACAAGATAAACGTATCATTCCAAAGTAAGTGGGACATATAGACATTCTCAGACAACTAGAGGCATCTTTTTAATGATACATTTAACATACAGAGACAAACTAACAGAACCTCAAGTGCTTTTCAGACTAAAATAAAATTACTTTACACAGTAATAATGTAGAGATAGACATTTCTGTAAAGGTAAATCCATGATAATTTCATTTCTACAAAATGGCATATAATCCCATTTTTTACTTTTATATGATTGGGAGATACATTTGAAAAATCAGTTATAAATGTAAAGATTTCAGTTGTTGTAATTCAATACCATACCTTTCTAGATAACTTAACTTAGTGATGAATTGAATGAATTATCAGTTTAGGATTTGGTATGTATAACATAAATATGTTAAATGTAGTGCCTATAGAAACTACAAAGAAAGTGGCAAGAAATCACAAACAAATGAGAACAAGAATGAAATACATACATTTTTACTAAAATACTATTAAAGATGAAGGCAGTAAAAAGGAATGAAACACAAACACAAATACATTTATAAAGAATGGAAAACAAGAATAAGTCCCTTTTTATTAGTAAGCAATATTAAGTATAAATGGGCTAATATTACCAACCAAGACAAAGAGACTTGAAAAATAGATACAAGCATTGTTTAACTATATACTCCACAGAAAAGACAAATAAATTTGGCATTTAAAACATAATTAACTTTAATGTGAGAGGATGAAAAAGATTATATCATGCTAATAGCTATTCAAAGAGAGTACATGTGACTCTATTAATGTCAGATTACATGTGTCATGGAAATAAAGGCAGTTGTGAGAGGACAATGGAAAATTAAATGTGAATAAAGATATAAGATATTAAGGAATACACAGTAATAAATATTAGTATGCCTAATAATTGTTATTAATATATAACAACACTGTCTCACAGGGAACAATCCAGCATTTTACAATAATAGGAGACCTGATTCCATTCTTGATAATGGCTAGAATAATCAGAGATAGGATAGGTAAGGAAATGGGGGATTTGATGATGGCAAACAGAACAGACATAACAAACAAAAATGCAATACACTACGTCAAACCACAGCATCCACTGTTTGACCAAGTTTACATAAAAACTCCTCCAGATGAGATTTAATTTCAAACCACAAGTCAGGTCTCAGTTGGTAAAATTATAGATATTATATGAAGCATCTTCTTCAAATACAAGAGTAAAATGAAATATCAGTAATGGGAAAATTTTGAAAATCTCCTAAATTGTGGTAAATGTTAGCTATTAAGAAAAAGACCCTCAGATGCCTGCTTCTTCACCTTCTTGATATATCATACTTGGCAGGTTTCTCCAGGTGGTATGTCAGATCCACAATGGATACATTGGGGGCAGGAACACGGAAAGTCATGCCCGTGAGCTTTCTGTTCAGCTCTGGGATGATTTTGCTCACAGCCTTCACAGCACCAGTGAATGGAGGGATGATGTCTGGGCAGCCCCACGGCCATCATACCACAGCTTTCCAGAGGGATCATCCATAGCCTTCTGAGTGGCAGTGATGACATGGACCGTGATTATGAGCCCTTCCAGGATGCCAAAGTTATTATCTGAGGGCCCACTGAAGGGCCTCCTGGGCTACACTGAGGACCAGGTTGTCTCCTGAGACTTCAACTGCAATTCCCACTCTTGCACTTTTGACGCTGGGGCTGGCATTGCTCTCAATGACAACTTTGTAAAGCTCATTTCCTGGTATGACAATGAATACAGCTACAACAGGGTGGTGGAACTCATGACCTACATGGCTTCCAAGGAGTAAGAAACCCTGGACCACCCACCTCAGCAAGGACACTGAGTTCAAGATAGAGGTCCCTGGTTGCTGAGGAGTCCCTGTCCCTGTGCCAACTCTCCCCCAACAATGAACACATCCCTCACAATTTCCATCCCAGACCCCCATAATAGGAGGGGCCCAGGGAGCCTTCCCTGGTCTTTTGAATATCATCAATAAAGTGCATTGGACCAACAAAAATAAAAAGATAAAGAAAAAGAAAAAGACCTAAGAAAATAAAAAAGTTACCAACAAAAGTTAGATGAAAATAAATCTAACAAATATGAATATGAGATTCACTTTTGCAATGTACCTATTAATGTGAAGAATCAAAATAAAGAAGAAGAACAAATGCAATCAAAGGGAATAAAGGACCAAAGACTGGACAATAAATTAACGAGAATTAAAAAGTTAGATAAATATCCAAATAAATATTGCTTCTTGTTTCTACACTTAACAATAAAGTTGCAATGTGTGTGTGTGTGTGTGTGTGTGTGTGTGTGTGTGTGTGTGTGTGTGTGTGTTTGTACATGTATGGCATTGACAAACAGCCAGGATTATAGACTACTGAAAGAACGTGTTTTTTTAGAGACGTAGATTCATAAACAGAGTCAAATAATTTTGCCAAATGTATCAGTCATTAAATTAAAAATTAGTCTTTTTAAAAACGAATCTGGGAAAAAGTAGATTTATGGGTAAAAATGAATTTAGACACAAATATGACATTTCATGAAAGATTCGCTTAAAATGGATCCATGACTGAAAGATAAGACTGAAAGATTTTACCCTTAGAGGAAGATAAAGGTCACGTTTTTAAACAACAGAATTTGAAATGACTTATTGGATATGATTTTAAATACATAGGCAACAAAATTTAAAAATGGACAGATTAGACTACAAACATCTAAATTTTTAATATTGAAAATCATTATTTATGAAAACATTAACTCATGTAATAGAAAAATATTTATAAATTATTTTGCTAATAAAGAAATAATACCCACGTGATATTAAAAAAATACTCCTTAGATTCAACAACAAAACTGAAAACAAAATCAAACAATTAAATAGAAAATATCATTAAATAGATATCTTTCCAGGAAGATACAAGGTTGTACAATGTCACTTATCCTTAGGCAGTGTAGGCATGTTGTTGTTCACTTTATAAAGTTTATCCTTGTGTTATTCAAATGGTGATTTCTCTGCCCTCACATCTTGTTTCAATCCAGACACAGCATTGTAATGCTGCTGTCAATAATCTCCTTCCTCAAGTTTTGTAAACAATGGTTATGATTTATATCTACCGTGTCAATAAAAGTTGATCACTAAATGACTAGGCAGAAGAGAGGCTATGGCAAGACTTCAAGCAACCAGGGGAGGGAGAGAGAGAAAGAGAAGAGAAGAGAAGAGAAGAGAGGAGAGGAGAGGAGAGGAGAGGAGAGGAGAGGAGAGGAGAGGAGAGGAGAGGAGAGGAGAGGAGAGGAGAGGAGAGGAGAAGAGAAGAGAAGAGAAGAGAAGAGAAGAGAAGAGAAGAGAAGAGAAGAGAAGAGAAGAGAAGAGAAGAGAAGAGAAGAGAAGAGGAGAGAGGAGAGAAAAAACAGGCTGAACCATGAAGAGGGAGAAGAGACATCATTAGAGTGCAACTAGAGCATGGAAGGCCCTAAATGCAAGTATCATGGAGATTTTGGCTGGGAGTTAGTCAGATCATTAACTGCCCAGGTTTTGAGGAAATGCTTGAAATTAAATCTTGATCTCTCTGTTTCATTATTAGGGAACAAGTTATAATCAAAATCAACAAAAAACAAAAAAAATTAAAAAGAACAAAAGAAAAACCAAAAATAAAAAACAAAAAATCAAACCAAAAGAAAACAAAACCAAAAAACCTGCTGCTGTGTTAATTCACAGCGTACATTTACATATCAAAAAAGTATTACATGGTAGCAATGAATCTAAGTAATGAGATACCACCTTCAAACCATTTGGAATGCTACTATCATCAAAGCAAATATATATGAAATTATTTATATATATCAATGTTTGGTGCACATATAAAGGAGTTGTTGCCCTTGATAAAATGGAATTACTATGTAACAAGGAACCTACTTTCAGATATCAATACAAAATAGTTGAAATAAATGAGAATTCAAAGAAAGATTGAGTTGTATTATATATTAGTAAAAAAATGACATAGAGAAAGTGTGGAAGTAATCTACATGTCTGTGAACTGAAGATGATATCTATGTGTATGTATGTCATGTATTCATAGAAATCAGTGCATATACAGATACCCCTGATTATTCAGCTTTAGAAAAGGAGGAGGAGGAGGGTCTGATAAAGATCTACCAAGGATGAACTTGGAAGACCCCACTCAAGGAGAGAGTAGCAGTGGAAAACTCAGGCCTAACTGAGAGGTCTGTATTACACACCTTCTACAAGAATCAGGAATCAGAGGGCAGAGGAGGCAGAAACAATCTAAGGGCCAGAGATAGTCCACAGCTATAAAGGAACACCATTAATTATACCAGGTAGTTGTATTATGAACTCAAAAGCAATTTTGTAGCCTGAATAATGTCTGCAACAACTAGACAAAAAAAATTCCAGTTATTGTGGAGGTGGGGTGGGCTCAAGAACCCATGCCTAGCTGAGGAGGTATGGGCACTGGAGAACTGCCAGGAAAGTGAGAGTTTAGGAGTGTGACACCTTCCAGAGTAGACTTCACACCTGAGCATTTGCGAGACACATATTGAACTGAGTGATTTTTTTTTTAACAATAAATAGAACAGAAAACTCAGTAAATGGGGAGGTTTTGTAGAAAGGGTGGTAGGCATGTTTAAAGCACACTGCAATATTGCAAAAATTATTATAATACAATCTTTAAAAACATATTTCTTTGCATTTTCCTTTTTTTTCTCATTTTCGCATCTAGAATATAGTTGTCACTATTACAGTATGTTTTACTGACCATTTTGTAATTAGACTTGTACGAATGGTAAAGAAGTGGTTAATGATATCTCAGTGTGTAAAACTGCTTGTGCCATACATAACAACATAGATTCAAGTCTTGGCACATGATAGAGAGAATTCTCACAAGTTGTCCTCTGATCTCCAAATATGGCATGCCCATATTTTGCATGAACACACACATGTATAATATATTCATTAAAAAAATAAAATATAATTTTTAAAATAATTGAGATACAACTCATGAAACTTAACATGTATCTTATATATGAACATATTTGACTTATTATTTTTATAAAAATATGAATCTTCCATTAACAATTTTCAAAACATTTTATCCCCTCTCCAAAGCCCCAAAGCCATCAGAAACGCCATTAGTCTTCCCTCAGGCATAAATAACCACTAGTTTATTCTTTCTATAAATAATATTCATATGGAAATTTCTTTAAAATTTAAAATATCCCTTGATTTGCAAGCTTTGTATATTTTGCCAATCTTTCTTGGTCTAACCTGTTTGACCATTTCATTTTCTAGAAATATTTTCTACCACATGAATAAATTATGTTGTGTATAATCATACATGAGTAAAATGATATAATCAAAGACACACTAACAAATATTAACAATGATATGCAAAAACTGATATTCAAACACTGCTGGTGGCAAATGTAACTACTACAGGGGACAGTGCAGCAGTTCCTCCAAAAGTTAAAGAGAATTTCTATTCAAGCCAGTGGATCCCTTCTAGAAACATGCTTACAACAACTAATTTCATCTATTAGCCTAAAATTATACACAAAGGTTCATAGCACTATATTTTGTCAACAAGTAGAATCAACTTAATGCCCACTCTCTAATTAGCTAGTAGGGACTAAAATTAAAGATTAATAAGCAATAGACATTGACTTTACTTATTGGCAGAGTTGAAATCAAATTCAGGACTCCTATTAGTGGAAGGCATGTGTTCTTTCCCAAATATACTCTTTTTCCTCTTCTTTAAATATAATGTAGGAAGCTAGAGATGGTGGCATATACTTTTTTTTTTGGTTTTTCGAGACAGGGTTTCTCTGTGTAGCCCTGGCTGTCCTGGAGCTCACTCTGTAGACCAGGCTGGCCTCGAACTCAGAAATCCGCCTGCCTCTGCCTCCCAAGTGCTGGGATTAAAGGCGTGCGCCACCACCGCCCGGCCTGGTGGCATATACTTTTAATCACAACACTCAGGAAGCAGGGAGGTAAATCTCTATGAGTTCCAGGTTGCCTGATCTATGTAGTTCCATGAAGACAGAGTTACATCCTGAGACCCTGTCTCAAAAGTAAAACTACTACTACAACTACAACTATAACAACAATAACAACAACAAAAACTACTACTACTACTACTACTACTACTACTACTAGAATTACTTTAGGAAAGAGAGTCCTGCATGATTTCCATATCACAGGGCCACATTAGAAAGAATGAATAAAGATATATTTTTGGATATGAGCTTCAAGGATGAATCAACCCTCTGAGATAATGGCAGATAATGGCAGCTATGTGCAACCATGGCTGGTCATACAAGGTAGTTTCCCTGAAAAACTTTCTGAGTGACTTAATGATGTCTTGTGTTGTTACTCAAGTATTACGTTTGTTCTATAGAAAATGAGGACAATAATTAAGTTTGTCTTTAATCCTATGAATGCATATACTATTTACTTAGTGCATTTAAAATATAATAACTATTTAGTCCATTTTTTTTTCAAAAAATCATCATTGTATATATTATTACCCATGAAAAAGGTATATGTTATGAAGAATCTCATTAAGGAGTTTGATCAGTGGTATTCTTGACCACATTTTTTTTTTTACAATTCAGAATGTCAAATTCATTTTTGAATTTCATAGTATTTTCTGACATAGATTTTTTTCAGAAGAGAGTAAAATGTAATGTTGAGGTCAGGATATAGAGAGAAAACAAATTTCCCTGAGGCAAACAAAATTAAAACCTGTGCACATCACCAGGCGGCCTAGCACCACTCCATCCCAGAATGCTCTAATTATCCACAAGGTTGAATACTTATTAGGGCCTTCTTGGAAGGAGCTTTTATCAACATCAGTGGGGTCACTTATGAGTAAGGAATTTTTGGACATCCATCTTATTTTTGGCATTATTATTGCATGGGAAACTAAGAATTCCAGGAAAGTGTGTGTTTTTCAAAGATGCCTATTCACTTGCAAGGTAGAATTTTGTGCAGAAATAGGAAGAAGTAGGAACAACTAAAGAGAAAGATACTTTTCAAGCTCCAAGGATATTTCTATTTTCACACACAGTTTGATTTGGTTTCAGAAAATGTCTTCTTTGTAGAGCCTTGAAAAAGAATAACCTCCCTTTTAATACTAGCTACAAGAAATTAAAAACCCATGAAACTGTCAGAACAATTATAGGAACAAGAAAGAAAAAGAGGACAAGTAGATAAAGTTCACATGGGAAATCATGTTATAGTAGCTAGCATGTATACTTTTATCACATTTTAAAACATCTTTTTAAAAAAACATATAGCTTTTTCATGTCACATACATGTTGTCTTATCCTACATACAAATCATACCCATTCTATGTACAAGAAAAAAGTGACCAACTTTATATGGGTTTCTCTCAGAAAAATGCTGAGAATTTAACAGGTTTTTGTTTTGTTACTTTGATCTTCTAGTTCTTACATTTATCTATAGGATGGACTGCTTGATGTAAATTCAGCTTGAAATCTAAGATCATTTTAAATATACGAAAGAATGAATTACAAATATTTTGTAACTTTCATTGGGATTATAACAAACCAATGTATATCAAGCTAAATAGTAATTATAAATTTAAATAATAAATATAAATAATAAATAAAACTAGTAATATGCACAATTATTCATTTAGATTCACTCTAGCTACCAGAAATACTAAAATAAAGGTAAGATGACTGATATTACAGTTTATTTTCCTATTTAAGAGCCTCAACTTTATGGGAAAACCCTGCATTCATTTGTACCTGTCTACTCAAAACACAGTCCACATTGTTTAGAGCATTCTTACTGCAATGAAGGTCATATAATGTTATTGCTGGGTGCTGTCCAATTTCCTTTAGACCTAAATCTTCAATGTGATTGATCAACATTCAGCACTGCTATATGTAGAGTCTTGAGTACCTTACAAAAGTGTCCCCAAAAGTATTTTGTACATGTATTGAAGCAATAATCGGAATTTCTAATTTTTTCTTTTTGTTTTATAATGCTTTTTTTAGTTGTGAGAGTTTTAACTTAGTAACTAGTAAATTTTTCCTTATCTAAATGAATGACATTTTAAAATTTACTTATTTTACATCCCAACAACCCCTCCCTCCACTCCTCCCAGTTCCTCCTATCTACCCAATATCCATTCCTATTCTCTTTCTCGTCAGAATATCAATCAACTATGGCATATCAAGTAGTAGCAAGATAGGCACAGCCTTTTCTTTTAAGGCTAAATAACTCAACCCAGTAGGTGGAAGGTTCTCAAATACAGGCAACAGAGTCACAGATAACAACTCCTCCCACTGTTTGGATTCCCACAAGAATATGCTACATAACTGTATGTAGAGATGGCCTAGGTCAAGCCAATGCAGACTTCTGCGTCAGTGGTTCAGAAGTAATACTTTTTACACTCTTTTTTTGCAGTTTTTATGATTATGGAGGGCTACTAACTGTACAGTCTTTAAACTCTGTAAAAATAAAAACCTCACTTCCGCCATATCCCACAGCTCTACCTGTCACCCAGGAATCCTGCTCCTAATACAGACAACAGCTAAGATACCTACTCCCCAAGTCCCTGCCTGCTTGGTCCCCAGCAAACCTAGCAACCACGAGCTCTGCCCGGCCCAGCTGGAGCTCTGTCTTTCTTCTGATCAATACCTCCATCTGTAATCAAGGATCTCTAACCCACACTCCAGCACACAGCTATGCCTGCTTTTTGAGGGACATGTAGCTAACTGAGATGACCAGTCCCAGAGCCTTACCACTTCCAGGGACTACCATGGCAGCCAACACTAGAGTCAATAAGATGGTGAGGAGGGAACACAAAAACATAATCAAAAAAGCTAGTGCAATATGGCACCGTCAGAACCCAGCTCTCCTACTACAACAAGTCATGGATATCCCAACACACCTGAACAGCAAGACTGACTTTAAATCACAACTCATGAATATGATGGAGACCTTAATAGAGGATATAAGAAATCCCTTAAACAAATACAGGAAAACACAATCAAACAAGTAGAAATCCTTAAAGAAGAAACAAATAAATCCCTTAAAGAAATACAGAAAATACAATCAGCAGGTAAAGGACACGAATAAAGCTGTTCAACACATAAAAATGGAAATAGAAACAATGAAGAAAAAGTAAATTAAGGCAACCCTGGAGATGAAAAGCCTACGAAAAAGATCAGGAACTACAGACAACAGCATCACCAATAAAATATGAGATGGAAGAGACAGACTCAGGCATAGGAGACTCAACAGAAGAAACTGGTAGATCAGTCAAAGAAAATGCCAAATCTAAAAACAGTTTCGAACTCAAAGGATCCAGGAAATTTGGGATACTACGAAAAGAACAAATCAAAGAATAACAGGAATGAAAGAGGTTGAAGATTCTCAGTTTAAAGTGCCAAAAATATCTTCAAAAAAAAAAATCACAGCAGAAAACTTCCTTAACCTAAAGAGAGATGGCTATAAACATACAAGATGCTTAAAGAACACCAAATAGATTGGACCAGAAAAATGTCATCCTGACACATAATTATCAAAATAGTAAATATCAAAAGCTACAAGGGAAAAAGGCTAAGTAACATTAAAGGTAAACTTATCAGAATTATACATGACTTCTCAATAGAGACTCTAAAAGCCATAAGATCCTGTACAGATGTCTGGCATTCCCTAAGAGACCACAGATGCCAGCACAGATGACTATGCTGAGCAAAACTTCCAATCACCATAGATCAAGAATCCAAGTTATTCCATGACAAAACCAATTTTAAACAATTCTTTCTGTTAATTCATCCCTACAGAGGATACTAGAAAAAAAAAATTCCAAAACAGGAGGGGTAATTGCATCCAACATAACACAAGAAATTAATCATCTTACACAAACACAGAAAGAATCACACTCACAGAGTACCAGCACCATCATCAAAAAAGCAGCAACTAGCAAACATTGGTCATTAATATCTCTCAAAATCAATGCACACCATTCACCAATAAAAAGACACAAACTAACAGTCTGGATATATAAACAGGGGCTGGATTTTCCAGGATGGATCTTAGATATAGCATCCATCATTCTGCTACATACAAGAAGCATACTTCAGTAACAAAGATAGATGCTAACTCAGAAAAAGGTTTATTAAGCAAACAGACCCAAGAAACAAGCTAAAGCAGTCATGCCAATAAATAATAAAATAGATATTCAACCAAAATTAATAAAAAGTGATTGAGGAAGACATTTCATACTCATCAAAGGAACAATACACCAAGAAAATGTCTCATATCTAAAAACATATGCCCCAAAAGCAAGAACACCCATAAAAAAGGAAAAAAAATTCCAAAGCTCAAATCACACATTGAATCCTACATAATAATAGTGGGGGACTACAAGACCTCATTCTCACTAATGGATAGGTCATCAAAACATATATATATATAAATCCTTTCACCAAAAACAAAAGAATATACCTTCTTCTCAGGACCTCATAGAACTTTATCTAAAAGTTGACCACATAATTGGTCAAAAAGCAAGACTCAAAAGATACAAGAATATTGAAATAACCCCTTGTATCTTATCAGATCACCATGGATTAAGGCTGGACTACAACAATAACATAAACAGCAAAACAAACAAACAAAAAAACCAAAACAGAACAAAACGCATGGAAAATAAACAACTCTATACTCAATGGTCAGTTGTTCAGTCAAGAAATAAAGATAGAAATTAAAGACATTCTAGAATTCAATGAAAATGAGGGTACAACTCAATGAAACTATGTGACACAATGAAAGCAGCGCTAAGAGGAAAACTCATAGCACCAAGTACCCTCATAAAGAAATTGAAGAGATCTCATACTTGCATCTTACCAGCACACATGAAAACTTTAGAATTAAAAGAAGCAAATATAACCAAGAGGAGGAGATAGCAGCATGTGGTTAAACTCAGGGCTGAAATCAATCAACTGGAAACAAAGAGAACAATAGAATCACCAATGAGCTGATTCTTTGAGAAATTCATTATAGACAAAACCTTAGTCAAACTAACTAAAAGGCACAGAGACAGTATTCAAATTAACCAAACAAAAAATAAAAAAGAAGATATAACAACAGAAGTTGAGGAAATTCAAAACATCATTAGGTCTTACTTCAAAAGCCTAAATGTTACACAACTGGAAAATCTAAATGAAATGGATGATTTTTTTAAAACAGATACCATTTACCAAAGTTAAATAAAGATCAGGTAAAATATCTTAACCATCCTATACCACACAAGAAAATAGAAGCAGTCATGAAAAGTCTCCCAACCAAAAAAAAGCATAGGGCCAGATGATTTTACTGCATATTTCTACTAGAGTTTTAAATTAGAGATAACGGCAATATTCCTAGAACTATTTGAGAAAATAGAAACATAAGGAACACACACACACAAAAAAAAAATCACTCTATGAGGCCACAGTCACCCTAAAACCTAAACAGCACAAAGATTCCAAAAAGAAAGACAATTACTGACTAATTTCACTTATGAACTTTGATGGAAAATAGTCAATAATACTTTCACAAACTGAATGCAATAGTACATCAAAAACATTCCAAAAGTCAAGTGGGCTTCATCCTAGGGATGCAAGGATGGATCAATATATGAAAATCCATCAACATATCTACTATATAAGGAAACTGAACAAAAAAATAACATGATCATCTCATTAGCCACTGAAATTTCTTAAAGAAAATCAAACACACCTTCATGTCTTGGAGAGATCAGGGATTCAAGGTACATAACCAACCATAATCAAAGCAATATACAGCAAGCCAATAGCCAACATCAAAATAAATGAAGTGAAACTTAAAGCAATCCCACTAAAATCAGGGACAAGTCTGATCACTTTCTATCTATTCAATATAGTATTTGAAGTTCAAGCAAGACAAATAAGAGAACTAAAGGAGATCAAGGGGATACTTATTAGATGAAAAAAGGAAAGATATCACTATTCATGGATAACATAATAGTGTACATAAGTGACCCCAAAAATTCTACCAGAGAATTCATACACCTTATGAATGACTTCAGCAAAGTAGATGGATATAAAATTAACTCTTAGCAGTAGCTATCCTTTATACAAATTATAATTAGGCTGAGAAAGAAATTGGGGGAAAAAACACCTTTCAGAATAGACACAAATACTATAAACTATCTTGGTGTAACTCTAACCAAGCAAGTGAAAGATCTGCATGTCAAGAATTTCATGTCCCTGAAAAAAGAAATTGAAGAAGACTTCAGAAGTTGGAAAGATCTTCCAAGATAGGTAGGATTAACATACTGAAAATGACCATCTTACCAAAAGCAATCTAGAGATTGAATGAAATTCCTATCAAAACTCCAATACATTTTTTACAGACCTCGAAAGAGTAATTCTCAACTTCATATGGAAAATCAAAAAACCCAGGATAGCTAAATCAATCCAAACAAAAAATTAGTTATTAAAAACAAGGAAATAATGACTTTTGCAGGCAAGTGGATGGAACTAGAAAATATTGTCCTGAGTGAAGTAACCCAGATCCAGAAAGACATGCATGCTATGTATTCATTGAAAAATGGATATAAGTAATAAAGTACAGGATGCCCATGACCCAAATAAGTTAAGCAAGAAGGAAGTTCCAAGCAAGGGCATTTGAATACCACTTAGAAGTGGGGATAAAATAGTCATAGGAAGAAGAGGGAGGGAGGGAACTGAGTGGGAAAGGGGATGGTGAGGGCAATGGGAGGGGTCACAATCAGGTGTGAGAAGAGAGAGGATAGAGGGCCAGAAGGCCAGGAGAATGAATTAAAATCTGCAGCTCTTTTGTGATTGGGTTACCTCACTAAGGATGATATTTTCAAGATCTGACCATTTGCCTAGGAATTTCGTGAATTCATTGTTTTTAATTGCAGAGTAGTATTCCATTGTGTAGATATACCACATCTTCTGAATCCATTCCTCCGTTGAGGGACATCTGGGTTCTTTCCAGCTTCTGGCTATTATAAATAAGGCTGCTATGAATATAGTGGAGCATGTGTCCTTACTGCATGCAGGTAAAGCCTCTGGGTATATGCCCAGGAGTGGTATAGCCAGATCCTCCTGGAGTGTCATGCCCAGTTTTCTGAGGAACCGCCAGACTGCTTTCCAGAGTGGTTGTACCAGCTTGCAATTCCACCAGCAGTGGAGGAGTGTTCCTCTTTCTCCACATCCTTGCCAACAACTGCTGTCTCCTGTGTTTTTGATCTTAGCCATCCTGACTGGTGTGAGATGAGGTAACCCAATCACAAAAGAACACACATGGTATGCAGTCACTGATAAGGGGATATTGACCCAGAATCTCGGAATACCCTAGACACAATCCGCATATCAATAGATTTCTAAGAAGATGGAAGGAGAGACCCCTGGTCCTGGAAAGACTGGATGTAGGGGAACGCCAGGACAGAGTAATGAGAGGGGGTTGAATGGAGAAAAGAGGGAGGGAAGGGGGCTTATGGGACTTTCGGGGAGGGAGGAAACGGGAAAGGGGAAATGATTTGGAATGTAAATTAAAAAAAAATAAAATAAATAATTAAAAAAAAATCTGCAGCTCTTGGGCAGCCTTCAGGGAATCTCTAGGAAGTCTCAGAGACCTGGGATGGGGAGGCTCTCAGAAGTCAAAGCTGGTGACATTAGTGGAGATGCCTAACAGTGGCAACACGAAACCTGAAAAGGCCACCTTTTCAGAAGCAGGCAGGACACCCAGTGGAGGGATAAGGACACCAATCCACCCACAAAATTTTCAACCCAAAATTTGTCCTGCCTAAAAGCAATGCGGGGACAAAGACTGAACAGATATTGAAGGGATGGCCAACAAATAACTGGTCCAAATTGGGACCCATCCCATAGGCAAGCATCAATCCCTGACACTATTGATGATAGTCTGATATGCTTGCAGGCAGGAGCCTAGCATAACTGTCCTTCAAAGGCTCCATCCAGCAGCTGACAGAAACAGATACAGATATCCACAGGCAAACATTGGACTATGTCTCTTATGGAAGAGTTGGGGGCAAGGAATAAAGGTGCTTAGGGAAATAGGAACTCCACATGAAGGTCAACAGAGTCAACTAACCTGGACCCCTAGGAGCTCTCAGAGACTGAGCCACCAACCAAAGAGTAGATTCAGGCTGGACCAAGGTCCAGGGCACAGAGGAAGCAGATGTACAGCTTGGTCTCCACCTGAGTCCCTCAGAACCTGGAGCAGAGGCTGTTCCTAAAGCTGTAACCTAGCAATGGAATCCATTACCCAACAGGACAACCTTGTTGGAACTTAGTAGGAGAGAATGCACCTAGCCCAGTATTAATACGCCAAGGTGAAGGATTATCTGGGGTTTGGATAAAGTAGTAATTCTGGGATAGTAGTAGTGAAAACAATGTTTTAATACATTAGATGAATATGTCTATAATCATCTTCCAATAAATGGTGTCACTATCAGATTAATTGAATTAAATATTTCCCACAAAAGCGATTAAATTTAAAGCCTTAAAAATATTTTGGTTCACTTTTATATATAAGAAAATAATGCCCCTTGTTATCTGTTCTCAGAGCAGAAAAGAACCCCAAACATGCACAGAACCCACACTAATTCCTCAATTTCTATGTGTCAGTGGAGTATGTTCTTTCTAAGACTACGTAAGGTACAATGAAGCTGTCTTTTGATCATGTATTTCTTTTTTTCTTTCTTTCTTTTTTATTTTATTTTTATTTTATTTTATTTATTTATTTTTTTGCTTTTATTAGAGACAGGATTTCTCTATGTGTAGCTCCGGCTGTCCTGGAACTCAATCTGTAGACCAGGCTGGCTTCAAACTCAGAAATCCGCCTGTCTCTACCTCCCAAGTGCTGGGATTAAAGGCATGCACCACCACTGTCCAGCGATCATGTATTTCTTTTTTTTTTTATTTTCTATATTTTTTTATTTACATTCCCAATGATTTCCCCTTTCCCAGTTCCTCCCTCCCCGAAAGTCCCATAAGCCCTCTTCCCTCCCACTGTTCCCCATTCAACCCCCTCTCGCTTCTCTGTCCTGGTATCCCCCTACATCCAGTCTTTTCAGGACCAGGGGTCTCTCCTTCCATCTTCTTGGAAATCAATTGATATGTGAATTGTGTCTTGGGTATTCCGAGTTTCTATGTTAATATCCCCTTATCAGTGACTGCATACCATGTGTGTTCTTTTGTGATTGGGTTACCTCACTAAGGATGATATTTTCCAGTTCTGGCCATTTGCCTAAGAATTTTGTGAATTCATTGTTTTTGATTGCAGAGTAGCATTCCATCCTATAAATATACCATATCTTCTATATCCATACCTCCGTTGAGAGACAGGTGGGTTCTTTCCAGCTTCTGGCTATTATAAATAAGGCTGCTATGAACATAGTGGAGCATGTGTCCTTATTGCATGCCGGGGAAAACTCTGGGTATATGCTCAGGAGTGGTATAACAGGATCCTCTGGGAGTGTCATGCCTAATTTTCTGAAGAACTGCCAGACTGCTTTCCAGAGTGGTTGTACCAGCTTGCAATCCCACCAGCAGTGGAGGAGTGTTCCTCTTTCTCCACATCCTCACCAACACCTGCTGTCTCCTGTGTTTTTGATCTTAGCCATTCTGACTGGTGTGAGGTGGAATCTCAGGGTTGTTTTGATTTGCATTTCCCTAATGACTAAGGATGATGAACATCTCTTTAGGTGCTTCTTAGCCATTCGATATTCTTCAGGTGAGAACTCTTTGTTTAGCTCTATAGCCAATTTTTAATAGGGTTATTTGGCTCTCTGGAGTCTAACTTCTTGAGTTCTTTGTATATATTGAATATTTGTCCTCTGTCAGATGTAGAGTTGGTAAAGATCTTTTCCTAGTTTGTTGGCTGCCGCTCTGTCCTTTTGACAGTGTCCTTTGCCTTACAGAAACTTTGCAATTTTATGAGGTCCCATTTGTCAATTCTTGATTTTAGAGCATAAGCTATTGGTGTTCTGTTCAGGAAATTTTCCCCTGTGCCCATATGTTCAAGGATATTCCCTAGTTTCCTTTCTATTAGTTTCAGTGTGTCTGGTTTTATGTGGAGGTCCTTGATCCACTTGGAATTGAGCTTAGTACAAGGAGATAAGCATGGATCGATTTGCATTCTTCTGCATGCTGACCTCCAGTTGAACCAGCACCATTTGTTGAAAAGGCTATCTTTTTTCCACTGGATGGTTTTAGCTCCTTTGTCAAAAATCAAGTGACCATAGGAGTGTGGATTCATTTCTGGGTCTTCAATTCTGTTCCATTGATCTACATGCCTGTCACTGTACCAATACCATGCAGTCTTTCACACTATTGCTCTGTAGTACAGCTTGAGGTCCGGGATACTGATTCCCCCAGAAGTTCTTTTACTCTTGAGAATAGTTTTAGCTATCTGGGGTTTTCTGTTATTCCAGATGAATTTTTGAATTGCTCTAACTCTATGAAGAATTGAGTTGGGATTTTGATGGGGATTGCATTGAATCTGTATATTGCTTTTGGCAAGATGGTCATTTCTACTATATGAATCCTGTCAATCCATGAGCATGGCAGATTTTTCCATCTTCTGAGGTCTTCTTCAATTTCTTTCTTCAGAGACTTGAAGTTCTTGTCATACAGATCTTTCACTTGTTTGGTTAGGGTCACACCAAGATACTTTATATTGTTTGCAGCTATCGTGAAGGGTATCATTTCTCTTTCTTCTTTCTCAGCCTCCTTATCCTTTGAGTATATGAAGGCTACTGACTTGCTTGAGTTGATTTTATATCCAGCCACTTTGCTGAAGTTGTTTATCAGCTGTAGGAGTTCTCTGGTGGTGTTCTTTGTGTCACTTAATTATACTATCATATCATCTGCAAATAGTGGTAGTTTGACTTCTTCCTTTCCAATTTGTATCCCTTTGACCTCCTTTTGTTGTCTAATTGCTCTAGCTAGAACTTCATGTACTATATTGAAAAGATATGGAGAGAGAGGGCAGCCTTGTCTAGTCCCTGATTTTAGTGGGATTGCTTCAACTTTCTCTCCATTTAGATTGATGTTCGCTACCGGTTTGCTGTAAATTGCTTTAACTACATTTAGATATGGGCCTCGAATTCCTGATCTTTCCAAGACCTTTAACAGGAAAGGATGCTGAATTTTGTCAAATGCTTTCTCCACATCTAATGAAATGACCATGTGGTTTTTTTCTTTGAGATTGTTTATGTAGTGGATTACATCGATGGGTTTCCTTATATTGAACCAACCCTGCATCCCTGGGATGAAGGCTACTTGATCGTGGTGAATGATCGTTTTGATGTGTTCTTAGATTTGGTTGGTAAGAATTTTATTGAGTATTTTTTCATCGATATTCCTAAGAGAAATTGGCCTGAGATTCTCTTTGTCAGATCTTCGTGTGATTTTGGTATCAGCGTAATTGTGGCTTCATAGAATGAATTGGGTAGTGTTTCTTCTGTTTCTATTTTGTGGAATAGTTCAAAGAGTATTGGTATTAGGTCTTCTTTGAAGGTCTGATAGAATTTTGCAGTAAAACCATCTGAACCTGGGCTTTTTTTTTTTGGTTGGAAGACTTCCAATGACCACTTCTATTTCTTCAGGGGTTATAGGATGGTGTAGATGGTCTATTTGATCCTGATTTAGTTTTGGTATTTGATATCTGTCAAGGAAATTGTCCATTTCCTCTAGATTTTCTACTTGTGTTGAATACAGGCTTTTGTAGTACGATCTGGTGATTTTTTGAATTTCCTCAGTTTTTGTCGTTATATCTCCCTTTTCATTTCTGATTTTGCTAATTTTGATACTGTCTCTGTGCCCTCTGACTAGTCTGGCTTAGGGCTTATCTATCTTGTTGATTGTCAAACAACCAACTCCTAGTTTTGTTGATTCTTTGTATGGTTTTATGTGTTTCTACTTGATTGATTTCAGCCCTGAGTTTGATGATTTCCTGCCTTCTACTCCTCTTGGGTGTATTTACTTCTTTTTGTTCCAGGGCTTTCAGGTGTGCCATTAAGCTGCTAGTGTATGCACTCTCCCGTTTCTTTTTGGAGGCACTCAGGGCTATGAATTTTCCTCTTAGCACCGCTTTCATTGTGTCCCATAAATTAGGGTATGTTGTGCCTTCATTTTCATTAAAATTTAAAAAGTCTTTGATTTCTTTCTTTATTTCTTCCTTGACCAAGTTATCATTGAGTAGAGCATTGTTCAGCTTCCACATGTATGTGGGATTCCTACTGCTTTTGTTGCTATTGAAGACCACCCTTATTCCATAGTGATCTGATAGGAGGCATGGGATTAGTTCGATCTTCTTATATCTTTTGAGGTCAGTTTTGTTACTAATTATATGATCAATTTTGGAGAAGGTAACATGAGGTGCTGAAAAGAAGCTATATTCTTTTGCTTTAGGATGAAATGTTATATATATATTAGTTCCATTTGGTCCAAGGCTTCAATTAGTTTCACTGTGTCCCTGTTTAGTTTCTGCTTTCCTGAACGCTCCATTTCAGAATGTGGGGTGTTGAAGTCACCCACTATTATTTTGTGAGTTGCGATGTGTGCTTTGAGCTTTAGTAAAGTTTCTTTTATGAATGAAGGTGCCCTTGTATTTGGAGTATAGATGTTCAGAATTGAGAGTTCTTCTTGGTGGCTTTTTCCTTTGACCAGTATGTAGTGTCCTTCTGTGTCTTTTTTGATGACTTTAGGTTAAAGTCAATTTTATCTGATATTAGGATGGCTACTCCGACTTGTTTCTTTGGACCATTTGCTTGTAAGATTGTTTTCCAGCCTTTTACTCTGAGGTAGTGTTTGTCTTTGACACTGAGGCTTGTTTCCTGCACACAGCAAAATGCTGGGTCCTCTTTACATATCCAGTCTTTTAGTCTATGTTTTTTTATTGGGGAATTGAGACCATTGATATTGAGAGAGATTAAGGAATAGTGATTATTGCCACCTGCTATTCTTGATGCTATCTTTATGTGTGGGTGGTTATCTATTTTTGAGTTTGATGCAAGAAGGTTACTATCTCGTTTTTCCAGGGTGTAATTTCTCTCCTTGTATTGGCGATTTCCAACTATTATCCTTTGCAGGGATGGGTTTGTAGAAAGATATTGTGTAAATGTGGTTTTATCATGGAATGTCTTGGTCGCTCCATTTATGGTGATTGAGAGGTTTGCTCGGTATAGTAGTCTAGGCTGGCATTTGTGTTCTCTTAAAGTCTGTATGAGATCTGCCCAGGATCTTCTGGCTTTCATAGTCTCTGGTGAGATGTCTGATGTGATTCGGATAGGTCTTCCTTTATAGGTTATTTAGCCTTTTTCTCTTACTGCTTTTAATATTCTTTCTTTGTTTAGTACATTTCGTGTTTTGATTATTATGTGACGGGAGGTTTTTCTGTTCTGGTCCAGTCTGTTTGGAGTTCTGTAGGCTTTTTGTATGTTCATTGGCATCTCTCTCTTTAGGTTAGGGATGTTTTCCTCCATAATTTTGTTGAAGATATTTACTGGCCCTTTAAATTGCAAATCTTCACTCACATCTATATCTATAATCCTTAGGTTTGGTCTTCACATTGTGTCCTAGATTTCCTGGATGTTTTGGGTTACACATCTTTTGCATTTTGCATTTTCTTTGACTGTTGAGTCAATGCTTTCTATGGTATCTTCAGCACCTGAGATTCTTTCTTCCATCTCTTGTATTCTATTGTTGATGTTTGCATTTATGACTCCTGATTTCTTCCCAAGGTTTTCTATCTCCAAAGTTGTCTCCCTTTGTGATTTCTTAGTTGTTTCTACTTCCTTTTTTAGATCCTGGATGAATTTGCTCAGTTCCTTCACTTGTTTGAGTTTTCCTGTATTTCTTTAAGATATTTTTGTGTTTCCTCTTTCAGGACTTCTGCCTGTTGACCCACGTTCTCCTGTATATCTTTAAGCGAGTTTTGTGTTTCCTCCTTATGGGCTTCCATCTGTTGACCCATATTCTCCTGCATTTCTTTAAGCGATTTTTGTGTTTCCTTTGTAAGGACTTCTACCTGTTGATTCATGTTCTCTTGTATTTCTTTATGAAATTTATTTATGTCCTTCTTGAAATCCTCTAATAGCATCATGAGAAGTGATTTTAAAACCAGATCTTGTCTTTCGGGTGTGATGGGTATCCAGGATTTGCTGCTGTTGGAGAGTTGGGTTCAGATCGTGCCATATTGTCTTGATTTCTGTTAGTAACATTCCTATGTTTGCCTTTTGCCATCTGGTTATCTCTGGTGTTAGTTGGTCCTGCTGTCACTGGCTGTTGCGTGGACCTCTTGTGAGTCTGCAAGGCTATTTCTGCCTCCCCACCCCACCCGCATGTCCGGGATTCCCCTGGCACTGATTGCTGAGGGGCTTCCCTTCTCCTGAGTGACTTTGGAGCCCTGATGTGACTTGCCCCAAGTGATGTTATACTTGGGAAATCCCTGAGTACCTGGAGACTCAGTGTAGTCAATCCCCGGAGCAGAGGTGGCTAAGGGGAGGTTGTTAGGCTCTCTCCTGTTGCGGGTCCCTCTGCAGGGCAGATGTCCCACAGCAGAGCTAGCAAGTGGATGACCACAGAACTGCCCAGCTCTTGGGCGCAGATGGAAGCCTAGCACGCTGTGTCTCAAGCGGTGTTATACTTTGAGAATCCCTGTGTACCTGGAGACTCAGTGTAGTCAATCCCTGGAGCAGAGGTGACTAAGGGGAGGATGGTGTGCTCTCTCCCGATGCGGGTCCCTTTTGATCATGTATTTCTTAATGAATGTTTATGCTTTGTTTTTTATTGGAGTTATTTCATTCCACAAGTTTTTTGATGACTGGTCAGTTTTTGTTTGTAATTTAATTTTTTATTGGATATTTTATGTATTTGTATTTCAAATGTTATCCCCTTTCCTGGTTTCCCCTCCAGAACCCCCCCATCCCATCCCCCTTCCCCTTCTTCCAAGATGTTGTTCCCCCTCCCACCCACCCAGTCCCATCTCACTGCCCTAACATCCTCTTATACTGGGGTATCTAACCTTCATAGGACCAGGGGACTCTCCTATTAATGCTAGACAGTGGCATCATCTGCTACATATGACACCTCTGGTCAGTTTTAAATCACTCAGAAATGATCCTAAAGTGGTCAGTACAATGTCTTGGAAAACTGTGGTTTCAAAACCATGCGATTCAAAAGCATTGAAATAGAAATTTAATTTGCCTAATATTTAATATAACATATTCCACAATATATTTAATAAACATTTTAACAAAACTATATTCATTGAATGACCATACTGGTTTTTATAAAGAATACATAAAAATTTAATTATATGACTTTTTAAACATACTTTAACACTTAAATCAAGCTTAATGATAGCTCTCATCAATTTGTGTGTGTGTGTGTGTGTGTGTGTTTGTGTGTGCCATTGGCCTTTAGAACTAGGTAGGAAAACAATGTATAAAATGATTGATAATAACACTTTAACAGATAACAGACTTACAGAAGAGCAGAATAGAACTCCACAATTTATTTACTCAAGGTAATAAGTGAAAAACTATGTCTTCTCTTATATGACCCACTACAAACCTGGACAAATTACTTATCAGAACAATCAAACAATGGTTGTTCACTTTATAGCTAAATACTGATTTAGTTTTCAGAATGTAAATAATTTGTTTCTATAGACAAAAAGTATTAATAGAATATTGATCTGTAATAGGACTCAGTGTTGCAGTAGTCCTAGCCCTTACTCTCTTCTCTGATTTAAAAGGGGTGATGCTAAACTCAAAGAACAGCTTAGCAAGAATGGTTATCATGAGGTCCCTATACTAGCTGTTCTTTCTAAGTTAATTGTAATTGCTATGACACAACCCTCTCTACCCTATCTAAAATTCTTGGGAACCGTGTTTGGAGAGGGACCATCTGGACATTTTGTCAGTGGCTTGTAAGAACCTAGTTAAGTTAGACAAGATGTATTGTTAATAGTGACAAGAGGAAGTCTGTGTCCTTCCTTCAAATAGAAGACCGACACTCAAATGGTTGTATTAAAGTCAGATCATTCAATTGACATTGAAGAGTATATACTTAAAACTGACAGAATGAGTCTAGTTTTACAGTGAGTTAATTTGACCATCTTCATGCTTTTTCCTCTGCAAATAATTGATCAGACCATGCGGTTGATTTTCTATATTTCTAGTTTGCCCTTTCTTGACTTCTGAGTTCCAAAACAGCTTGATCTCCAAAAAAAAAATGCTTTTTAAAATTAATGTGATATTAATTAGTTATCTGAGCTCAGAAAAAGACATCCTATTTTAGACTTATAAAATCAATACTCTACTCCCCTAAAAGCAAACAAAAGAAGACAATAGCATTTATGCTTTTAGGGGCTGAAAGATGGCTCCTGTTTTGCATGAAATATTCTCATTCCTGAAGTCTACAATTTGAATGTTCTATCTTTATGGAAATAAGTTTGAGGTAAAATGGGAGAAAGATGCCTTCTGTGACTTGTCCCATCAGTTTATTTAGCTCTATTCATCCTGACTCTGGGAAAACATAACCTGAGAAGTTCTTACCACCCTACATGTTCTCAATTCTCAGATTGACTAGTGACAACAGCCACAAGACTGGCTACAAGATTATAAACATGGGAGAAAGAGGATGGGTAATTTTCATTTGTTTTCCTACATTTTTAAGGGAGGAAGACAAAAGAGTAAGGAAAATTCAAGATCTTTGCCATCTGGAAGAGAAAGAGCTGCCATGAAATGATTGTGCACACATGCACATTGTATCTTAAACAGGGTCTACTTCAGGATGGTGAATATATCAAATATTAACAAGAAGAAAACAGAGAGGATTTTATGGCAGCTCAAAGGTCAAAACAAATAACACAAGTATATATTTTATTTATAGAAATATTTCATGCTATGCATGTTCCTTTAAGTCTCCAAATGAATAAATAACATGCAGTTTTATCGCAATTACTAGATTCCAATATTTATAGAAAACTGACCACCATGAATATATAATTATTCTATTATGTCCACTCTAATGAATAGAAAAACTATTTATTCATTTACCATGACACAACACAAAAATCTTATTTTCTTCCTTGCCATGCAGAAATGAACTCAAACACTTGGTTAGCAAATATGTGGATGGAATTTCTATTTTCGGGAAATTATGCTAGATTACTGCACAGAATTCAGATAAAAATGTGTAGATGTGTACTACTTCCTCAAGACAAAACGATTTTACCTGCAGCTGAAAGACTACATAATACACCTTGAGGAGAGTGGACTTTGGTAGTGATGGTGTTTGCTTATGTAATCACGACTTTGAAATTATACTTAACATTGTTTACTATGATGGATTTGTAGGAGACATTATGAGTGTAGTAAACATCCCTTATCTGCAACATTGCTTCTCACTCTAGATCACTGACAGTTAAATTGTATAAAATGGAAATTCCAGCAATATTAAATACATTCCATACTCTTCAGTAAAGTGCTGTTGTTCTTGTCATTTTAATGTCAATTTAATACAAACTGAAGATATCATCTGAGAGGCAAGAACTTCAAGTGTTAAAAAGTGCCCAGAAGAACTTGCTATAGGTAAGACTGTAGGGCATTTTTTTAAATTCATAATTGATGGGGAAGTTCTCAGACCACTGTGGATAGCAACACTTCTGGAATACTGGCCCTGGATTCTATAAGAAAGCAAGCTGAGCAAGCAATGAAGAGCAAGCCAGTAAACAGCATCCCTCTATGGCCTTTGTATCAGCTTTGTCTACAGATTACTGCCTAGTCTGAGGTTCTGCATTAGCTTTCCTCATAGGACTGTGACTGAGGATATGTAAGTCAAAAAACTTCCTTCCTCCCCAAGTTGCCATTGATCACAGAATTCATTAAAGCAGTAGAAGTAATAAGACAAGTGCTCAAGTCTCCTGTTGCCTAACCTTGCACTATTTTGCTCTGCAGGGATACAATGTGATATACTCTTTTGTCCTGCTTATCCAGGCAGTATACACTGCCTACCTCATATTCTTCTCCATTACTATACTGACTAATACACGTTTGCAGCAAGTATATTCAAATTCCCTTTGGTTTTTTTGTTTTGCTTTGTTTTTACATATCAGTGCCTCCAAATTGGAAGAAATAACAGTGCTGACAACTCAAACGTGTATTTATACATCTTTGAAATTCTATATATACATCACTATGTATATATATATATAAATATATATATATATATATGTGATAAATAGTCATTGAGCCTATATGAACCTATATGAAAATTTCCTTAAGGAGCTCCACAAAGGTTTGCTTTTAAGCTGCTTGAGTGGTAATGTAAATTCAGGCTAGGAGTGAAAAAGTTCAATTTCTGCTGGAAAGCCTTCATTACCTAATGAGGAAGCATATATATATATATATATATATATATATATATATATATATATATACATATATGCTTCTTCATTATATATATTTAAAAATATATATTTAAAAGTGAAATATTAAATTTTTAAATTTCCAGATCACAAAAATATGTTCTGGGTATAATAATATCCATAGTAAGAGTTAATCTATCCACAAAAAGAAAATGAAAAAAGAGATACACGGCAGCTTCACTGTTCTGTGCTTCAAACAGAACAGAGTCACAACCATAGTACAGTACACAATGGATGCACAATTAAGATAGCAGAGGCAATAAGTAGGTGTGTGGGAAAAAAAAAAAGAAAATGCGGGGCCCTGGCGCGCATGGACGCAGGGAACAAAAGGGCCACGCCCCAGGCCAGGCTGGCGGTACATGGGCCTCGCTCTCGGGCCAAGGCATATGCAGAGGACGCAGGCAAGATGCACACATGCCTCAGCCTAACGGGGAGCGGGCGGTCACACCTCCGGCCTGTCTCAGCACGTGGGCGCAGGCATGCAGAGAAATGTCACGCAGAAGGCGGAGCCATTCTGGTGTGGATTTCTCTGCCTGTTACCTGTGCTCACAGACTGTCTGCGTGGCTGAATCTCAGACGGCGTACCAGCTAGCTCCGAATGGCGAGTTTAATAAGAGGCGGCCCATAGCGTTGATGTTTTATTATTAAAAGAATAGAAAGAGAAAAGAGATTAAAAAGACAAAAGAAGAGGAGAAAATAGATAAGAAAAGCCATAACCATGTTGAAAGGGGAGAAAATGTAGAGACAGAGAGATAGACAAAGAAGAGGGCCGGGGGAGAAAGAGAGAGAGAGAGAGCACACACGCTGAGGGGTGCTATTTATAAAGTTGGGTGGTCAGGTAACCCGAGAGGCGGGGAGAGTGTGGCTGCAGGCAGGTGACTGTTGAGGCGGAGTCAGGCTAGAACCTGGGGCGTGGCCACACGTCTCATTAAGGTCCCACATGGGTGGAAGACAGATAGAGAAAACACACTGCCACTGAAGCCAATATATTAAAAGCATTGCACCTATTTAACAATTTCTTTCAGGAGTCCCAGAAAGGAATGCCTCTAAGCTGCTTGGGTAGTAATGTAAATTCAGGCCTAGACTAAGAGTGAAAAAGTTCAATTTCTGCTGGAGAGTCTTCATCACCTGATGAGGAAGTATCAACTGGACCTATGGAATAGTCTGAACGATAACAAGAAAAATGACCCCAGGCATTTTACACTGTCAACAGCAGAAAACCTGGAGCCTCTTAGGGAAAGGTGCCCAAGAGGGCAGCGTTCATAGAATTAGGAAGAAGAAAGTATCACAATGACAAGGTGAGCTAAAACTGAGTTGGAAGAGTGTTAGGGGTGTGGAAGAGAATCATATTATCTTTATGGTATACTGAATCATCTGTCTAATTTATATATTAAAACCCATTATATAAATATATCTATAATAAAATCTATAGAGAGTTGATATCTCTTGGAATTGCAGCCATTCAATAGAGGATTTGGAACATTATCCTGCCTGTGAGGGACAACCCTATTATGAGCCTTAATATGAAGTGTTGAAAAGTTTAATGCAAACCTACATATGAATGAATTAATCTAAATGAATTAGATAAATGTACTAAAAATGACATTTTATGGATTCCTTTGAAACGACAATGGGTATTTGTCAAAACAGAAAGTGAAAGCATACTTAAATAACGGGTTTAGAATGAATGATGTGGAAATGTAGAGGACACACAGTTGGATTGGCAAATTGAGTTGTTTGAAAAGCTGATTGAAAGGAGTCTCACTGTCTTTTGGTCTTTTCACCATATTTAACAGAACACTTGTGCATCTCCCACTGTCGTCAATACTATGCCTGCAGCACTTGCCTTCATTTTCTGATAAAGGCTCCCTGGTTACTCCCATTTCACTAGGAAGACATCAGCCAGAAGTACTGAATGAAAGACGATCAAGAGTTCTGCCATGCTCAGATCGAAATCAAGTCCTAGGCAGCACGATCTAAAGTGTGGGTAATCACAATGCTATTCCTGTTCTCTCTTAGTGGACAGCACCATTTTAAATGGACTCCGGCCTTCCACTAGATGATGGTGGAACCCTACAAGATCCATGAATATTCATTGTTCCTAAACTGAGAAAAAGAGGGTTAGGACAGCCTTTAAATTCTCAAGATTTAATAGAATTTTCAGTCACGGCATCTTCTTGAACTCATGTCATAATCTGTGACCCTTGCTTACCTTCACAGTACTATCAATTCCATAGAAATGTTATGCTAAATGCTGTACAATATAACCCTTCGGGAGGGGGGGGATACTAATTTAGTATCCAATACTCTAGTATAACATTTCTATGGTAGCAAGCATAAAGATTTTAAGAACCCCATGGGATAGCCTTTTTACTGAATCTGCCAAAGCATTCTTTTGGTTGAAAGGCAGAAGAGTGTGAACATGCTTTTGGTAAAATTTATTTCTGCTGGTATATTGCCATGAAATGATTACCTTAAAGAGGATAGTACACACAAAGGATGAACATTATCAAAACAGCTTTTAAAATCACATTAAATTCTTTAAACATGAAATATTATCCATTTCATAATTTAAATAGTCTTAAACATAGCATATCTTTAATGTAAAATGAAATAAAATTGTATTTTTCTGCAAAGATTTTCTTGTTCATTTATTGAACTTTGATCTGAAAATTTGGACAAATAAATGAACTGTATATCTTAATTCATCTTAGCTTTTATTTTTCTTTAATTTTGACTCATTTTAGTTTTTATTTTGTTTTCTAGATTCTAGGGTTTTTTGTTTTGTTTTGCTTTTTTATGTTTTATTTTATTTAGCTTTGAGATAGAATCTCACTCTGATGCCTAGTCTGGCCTGAATCTTCTGTGCCTGAAGCTGGTCTGATCTTCAGTAAGTAGTCCAATGTGGCCTCAAAGTCAGCATGGCCTTCTCTTCTCTTCTTCTTCGACTGCATAATCACTTGCTTACAGACATGAGATGCTGTGTATCACTCAAGTCCTTTACTGCCTCAATATTTTCTCTATGTATTTTCTCAGACTCCTTATAACTTATTATAGAGTATGGAGGGAAATATTGAAAATAAGCAATTCTCCAGCATTCAGATGGTAGGTCAAGAATGAGATCTACTTTTCCATTTTTCTAAAACCAATACGAAATGTGCTGAATTCCTTAGAGAAAAAAATAAATGCATAAAAGCAAGGGCTATTACATCCCTAAGCATATAATTTACCTTACAAATGTAAGCATACACATGCCCCCCCATCCTATGGGAATGAACGAGAACAAGTACACTAGGGAATTCTGTTTCATTTCAGCAGAAAAGCGGGATATTGCTGTGTATTAAAATCATTCACCGCAGAAATAAACTGTCTCCAAACAGGGCTCAGAATGCACATAGCCTTTGCACTTAAAGCTGAGGGAAGCATTTCAAGTTTACATATTATCTGGAATATGATGCCACCATTTGTTCTTTATAGCACATATTAGAATATTATTGAACAAAAATTTTACAAAAAGTGAATAAAGTAAATCCTATGCTGTCTATTAATTTCGCAGACATATACTTTATTTGCATATTTATTCATTTACTTACTTTATGGGCTTCCTCGCCAATACAACATCTACAAAACCTCAAACCTTGTGTTTTTATTGCTTTCTATTTTAATGTTGCAAAGCTACTTTGCCATCCATTTCTTGACTGTCAATCATAACTGCAAGCACAAATACTGAGTTACATTCAGTAAGGAAAGTCATGTTCCTTGCTGTTTACTTAAAATGAATATGAACACATAAAACTTTTCTGACAAAAGTAAATATAACATGTTTTTATAATGTGTGATTTGCACAGTACTGAAACCAACATGAAGGGATGTCCTTGAGAAGAAATATCTGAATATGAGATCCTTCAAAGAGTTTCCTATGAGTTTAAAACAATAGGATAAAAATAAACTTAAATGCCAACTAAAATATATTTGCAATATATGTTAAAGCTCCATTAATAATTTATTACAGAATAACTTTTTATCTTCACAGCAACCCAGCACCCATTGATTCATATTTAGAAAATTAATTTACAAAAACAAACCAAGGACTGAGGTGCATTTGGTGACTTGTGTCAAGTCACATGGCTTTTAAGCATAGGACTTATGATCTAAATTTGACTCTGACTTCAAACACTAAGCTCTTAATATATTTTATTTTAGTCAACCATGCATGAAAATTAAATAAGCATTTTAATTACCTACTAAGTGTTCTGAGCTCTGCTGAGAGCTGTTGTAAGCTGAAAAAGTAATGGTTGCTAGTTATTGCTCTTTAATCACAGCACAGTTATTTAAAAACAGTGTAATGATATATGGTTAACTTAAAAACTGAATAAGAACTATAAAACTATTTAAAATGGTTCATAGATCATAGCAGCTTACTTACTGGGAGGGGGTATAAAATTCTAAGTGACCATGTAAAGTCTCAAATGGAAAGTATATTAGTAGTATGTGTAAATCCTTCTACACATATAATCCTTGAAATATAAAATGCATTTAAATGACTAAAAGTATTCCTATTCAGCTAATTATCATAGCACACTTCTATTAATGACTATTTTCTGATTAATTCTGAAGTTTTATTGGAGAATATCACCTACAACCAATGCCTGCTTCTAATCACATTAGAAAATTGAGTTTTCTTTCTATTTCATTTTAGTGTCAAGCTTTATTTTTCATATTCCAAATTTAGCAGGATTTTCAGAATTCAGTTTAACAAGAATGTTTATGAAGGCTCCTGAGTAAATGATATTAGTAACAAAATATCTAAAGCGAAAAGATGACTGAAGAACTGAAAATCTTTAGAGTAATAAGTCTTGACTTCTATGTACACTTACAAAAAGAGTTAACAAAATTCTGATAAAAGAGAATATGGCAAAAGGACAAAACCAAAACTGTATCAAAAACATGAGAGAGAGAGAGATGAGAAAGCAAAACTAGTCTCTATGATTGAAGGCTTAAATACAGTAGATATATGTGATGCAGAGACTTGAAGATGCTGAATGAACAATGAATGATAAATGTTCTGAAAAAAATAAAAATCAGATAAGGAGAATATGAGGAATCTGGAGAGACTCCTTAAGAGAGTATCAATTCATGACTCGCTTAAGTCATGCTGAAAAGTAACTTGAAGAAAAATTTAGACTTTTAATAAGGTTATACTTTATTTTAAAACAAACAAACAATAAACCTAAAGCTAAACACAAATACATTGGGAGCATTTTAAAATATATCCATATTGATGGGGAGTGAAACCATGGAATTGAGTAACCAGTAATACTAAAGGATAAATCATCAGGTAAAGCAAACAGATGGGCCTTTCATACATCAAAGATGGCTGTCTGCTAGAAAACAAAGAATATGATTTAGCCAAGTTCACAAAACATGAAAGAAAATCGCTTCCTCCGCTGTACTCTAGAAGAAACCAGAGATGCAGTGTTTGACCAAAGATGCCTTCAACTAGGCACATATATAGTAAGTCAAATTACAAAGTGTTTGACTGAATTGTAATTTCATGTAAATAGCATCATGTTTTATTATAACCATGATTCTTATGCTCTTTACCTGGTGCTTATAAAACATAATTATTTTACCTAATAACAATCATTGCTTATCTGTAGTTCAGTTTAACTGTTTGTCCTCAAATTTATCTGGGAAGTATAGAGTCTAATTTTTAGTTGATACTGAATGTTTCTCACTATTTCCTTACAGCCTCTCCAGATAATCTTTGATGGTATGCTGCAACAGTGTTGGCATTTATGGAAGCCTGTAAATGTGAAATTTTGATGGGAGATTTGGAAGACTTCACTGTAGTATTATTTCATGTTGAATGACCACATGGGAAAACTGAATGCAGATCTCAAAACTGGAGCTGAACTGAATGCTTAGCGATCACAAGAGCATGAGAAAGTTGTAGTATAAGCTTACATAGGCAATACATTTTAGTGAGGTATGTAAAATAGTATTATAATTGCCTTCCCAATTAAAGTAAAAGAAACCAATAGCAAATGGATTTAGAAAGGTGGTCAAGTGTCATTACTTAGCAGCAGCACTGGAAAATACATTGTAAATATTATCCACAGACAGACAAAACACCCAGAAATTATTTCACTAATACATATTAACTCATTCAGAGTTCTGGAAGATCATTTATCATGATATAATTAAAATATTAATGAAATATACTACCTTTCTTGCATTAAAGTTTCCATATGATTTTAGCATTAATTCACAACTAAGTATGAGCTGCATCTTATCTAAAGTGCTCAAGAGTCTTCTAATATTTTATGTGAATGCAAATATTTTTCAAAATGGCTGTAACAACTTGTCCATATTTTTTCTAAGAAGAAAGAGTTTAGAGTAAAAGCATATGTTAACATTAAATGTGTTTGATTAAAAATCCATTTCTATTAAATTATTAGTTAGAAAAATGGTAATGTACTACTAAAAACCAAACATACCCCACTGAAAATAAGATGTATGGAATTCAACGTACTGCTATGCAAAAATATTAGTGTATCAGTACCCTATGAAGGCCATGCCTGATAGTGTCCCTTGTACTAGCAGCCTTACTGTAAGGTACATGAAAGTATAGTGAAGGAGTATATATTAATGTATGCAAAGAATTGCCCTTTGTGGAGGAAAACAATCTATATTAAGAATTTAAGTTTACCTACACATTCAAAGGTTGCTTATTGAACTGAGAAAATAGTTCATCAGTAAAGTACTTGTAACATACATATGAGGACCTGAGTTTGATCTTGGAACATATATAAAGATATTTGGGGCTGGCCATGTGCTTTTGGAATTTAATTGCTGGAAAGGCAGAGACAAGTGAATTCCTAGGACTTACTTTTCAGGGAGCCTAGACAAACAGTTGCATTTCAGGCCAAGTAAGAGAACATATCTCAAAATAATTTTTAAAAAGTTGAAACAGAAAGTGCTTGAGAGAGGAGGAAAGTGGTTTGCATATATAGAGAGACATTTATATAAATATATACACACCGAGTTTTCATTCAAATGAAATTACATCATAAAGGGTGATAATGACTCCCACAGAGCCATGGTCTATGTAACAATTGTGGTAAATGGTAGTGTCTACACGAAATATAGGAAGAAAATTACCCTAAGTAGTAGCAGGTGATGGAGACAGGATCCTCAGCCTCATCAATACAAAATTATTCTCAGAAGCACAAATATGGAAATAAGTAAGCTAATAATGAATGAAAAACTGCAGGTATTAATTATGCAGAATTTTAAAAGCAAAATCACAAAACACATGAAAACCTGATTATCTAGGACAGGTTGCTAGGAAGACTAGGCAACTATTGATCATAGGACACAAGCTTCAGTTTTCCAGAATAGAAGTTCTGGACACATAATACCAAGGTATATTTACTTCAAGCCTAAGATGTGCCCCTGAGGACTAGCTTTCATGGGACTGGAAGTTGTTATGCAAGCTTCTGAAGGAAGGACCAAAAAATAGTACTGCTAACATAATACCTATGAAACAAATTGATCAGAGAGGCAAGATACTCCTAACAATGTACTAGCAGCATTTACATCTTTGATATATCCTGTAGTTATCTAATTGTGTTTAAGTTATGCTCAATAAGAATGAGTGTTTATGTAGTACTGTCAGCCTACTCTGTAAACCTGGTACTGTAAAGCCACGACTGGTAAGAATATGAGATGTAGAAAACATATTACTGCGACTTTCCCAAACAAGTATAATTTCTAATGGCATCTTTGTAGTAATCCATAACTGGTCAAAGTGCAGAGAACCACTTATATGGGGGGTACACAGCCCTAATTGATACATCTACAATACAACTCCTACATCTAATCCTCAGAGAACTTATAGAAGAGGAGACAGAGATTTTAGAGTCAAAAGACCAGGATGTCTGCTGAGAGATTGAATATGTATAACAGGCTGGGATGCTAAGATCATAAAACTTTGATATGGTAGCCTAGATGAAAGTTTAACAAGACATCACTATTTGACTTGCCAGTATAGACAGGGGAAATCTCCTTCATCTCTAGATAAGGAACTACAGACAAGCAATGACTGCCAAAGAGGAAGAATAGGACCTTCTGGGGAAGTAGCCTTTGAGTATTTATCTAATACACTCAGCCCTAATATCATAAACACATAAGCAACATTAAAGGGTCTCATCAAGTTTTATTGTATATCTATATGCATGATAAAACTGAAATCAAAAGAAAACAATAGAGTTAATGAAGGCAAGTTGGACAAGGGCTTGGAGGCAAAGGAGATGGAAGAGTAGAAGGATGGAGAAGGAGAGGCTAATAGGTGATTGAAGATGATCAAAGTATATAATAAATATGCTTTGAATATTAGAATGAAATCAATTAGTTTGTTGAATGAATAAATAGCACCAAAATGCAAGTAATTAATGTGGAAAATAATTGAAGAATGACATTTAACGTTTACTTCTGGCCTACACCACACACAAATACACATACACACACACACACACACACACACTCACACACACAGGTAAGATTGTCTGTAAATGTATTCAATATAGAACGCACATAATATAAACATACAGACTCAGCCAGGGATCCAGAAGTCTATAAAACTTGAACAATGAGTATGGTATTACTGTGTTATCAAATTGAATTAAATGAAGTGATTAGAAACTGACATCTTGTCATTAGCATCCTGTGTGGGGTAGGGCCACACATTACTGGAAGATCTCTTCAATAGTATCCATAGATTCTTGATAATTAATGTTAGAAAACAATGAATTTGGACTCAAAAGTCTTACCATATAAATAAGGAATTGATACATATTTTCTTTGCAATGTTGAATGAATAGACATTGAAAGTGTTCAAATATGCAAACCACAAAACTACAAAAATACTGGACAGCATCTAAAAAGTAAATAATTTTCAAGCAAATTCTAAGAAGTACTGTAAAAGCTAAATATATATCAGCCAAGCTAAATAAATTATAAATAAATTAATAAATAAATTATGAATAAATTAAATTATAAATAAATTAATAAATAAGGCACAAAAGTAGATAAACCTATGAAATGGTCCATTCCTCAAAAGTTCCCATAAAAATGTAAGGAAATAAAAAATTACTTGAAAACTCCTGGTGGTAAAATATTCAAACAATAAAAATACTTAGCAAAGCTGTATTTTTTTAAGAATGTAAATGAGACAATATTGCAAAGAGGAAAAAGTTATTTACAACTCACAATAAAACACACTCAAATTACACTCAGATGATTGTTTTACTTATTATGTTGCAGAAAATTATGAACTGATACAAACCAGATACTGGTCAGATTGCATGTTGTCCCAATTCTTACATAAATACTGGAGACAACACAGAAATTGGCATTAGCACTTTGAGGGATAGTCAGATATTATTTTGAACAATTAAACATATGCTTATTCTAAGACTCAAAATGCCATCATGGAATCATAGCCAAGCAGTTTTCATTTAGGCTAAGTTTTCTTGTAGGCTATGGGATTTTTTTTTTTTCCTACTGTGATTTCTTCCTTTATTGACGAAACACAACAACAAAAAAACTTCAATCACAAATACCTCTTTTCTGCCTCTGCTTTTTTTAGTGCCCTATCTTCTCTTGGCTCTTATGATTTTCTTCCATTTCTTCCCTGTGCACAAAGGGTCTCTATTCAAGCAGCTTAGTCATACAAGAAGCATGCATTCATCATTCAACAGATAGTTATTAAGTAGTCAAGTTTTAAGAACACAACAGTGGGAACCAGATAACCACATTTCCCACCACAGGCTTTTGTTTTATAAAGTGACTAACCCATTGCTATTCAGACTGACAATAGAAAAGCAGGTGCTGATTTTTCCAAAGAGGAAAATTGGACTTGCAAACCACTCGGGTGAGGAAAATATAAAATGGTGAAAGTGGGTGTAGCTATTAAATACTTGAAGTATATAATTGAACATTTCCTTCTTTAGGATATGGCATTTCCATTGTGTACAATAGAAATACATTAGTATTGTATTTTCTATAGTACATATAAGAAAATATTTTACGTATTCATATGAATATAGCTGCTACTTATATCTCAGTTTCAATATAAAACAATCCATCATATTCAATAGTTTTTGTGATGATGAGATCAAACCCATGGCCTTATACATGCTGGGCAAATGCTTTACCCTTGAGCTGTATCCCGTAGTCCTTTGATTCATTATTTCATCATCTAATTTGGAAGCAAGTTTACTTACATTCCTCATAGGGACTCACTGTACCAACTGAACACACATGTACAATGTCCTTTTGTATTGCTAAGGCTATTATACTTCAACCGGGCTTGAGCTGAATGTCCACTGACTCATTTCCCATTCTCTTCTTGCACAAAAGCCTGGCTGTCTCTTTGTCTTTCACTGTATTGACTGATTGAAAGACATGGACATTATTCTAACAGAATTTCTGTGACACTTACACAGACCTTGAGAATTGAAGGCAGGTGATAAATCAAGGCTTAAGACCAGAAAATATTACTCCATGTAAATACAAAAGAGATAGAACATCACATTTGAACTTTTTTTCTATTAATATAAAGCACAAAAATTCCTGGGGTAAATATAATTAAAGTTTTATTTTACAACAATAATTTTTGTATAAATAAGTTGCCATAAACCTGATCAGTTATGGGGATAAGGATTACTAATATTTTTTGAACCAATAGTTGATTTTCTGTAAAATTTTTAAGAAGCTGATATTCACATATATGTGTGTTTTTTAATGAGACTGGGGTATTTTTTTCTCTGCCTGAGATAGATTTTTATTTTTTTTACCCTTAAACACTGACTGTGTTGGAAAACAAAAGAAAGTTAAATAAAAACTACCAACAAAAAGACAAGGAACATGTTTTATATTTTTATTAATCGTTGAGATTTCATACATTTTATTTTGATAATAAAATATCAAAATATTTCCTCTTCTCTTTTTAGACCCATTTCCCAAACTGTATCCACCCAATTGTGTGTCTTCACTTAAAAAAGAAAGAACAAAACTTAGTAAGACACCATTAATTGCCCTTAATGTTGTCTATATACATGCCAGGGATGTAGCCATCCACTGAAACCTGTAATACCTTTTAAGTAAGCCAACTGCCCATCTTTCAGAAGCTCTCAATTGCCAAATGCTCCTCATCGAGGGGTTGGTCTTCTGTATCATCTACCTGCTGCCATGCTGGGATTTTTATCTGACTTGAGCTTCCACAGGTCTTGGTCATGATATCAAAATAACTGGGAATTCATATGTACAAATAAATGCCTTACTGTATCCAGAAAGCACTGACTCCTTGAAGTTACCTACCATCTCTGGATCTTAGAGTTTTCTGCTTCCTCTTATTTGATAACCACTGATCTTTGGGACAGAGTATGTTTATGGTTTTGTTTTTCTCTTGCAATTGAAGTTTAATATTTTCATGGGCTTTCAAGCTTTTATACTTTGACTCTGTCATTGTTCACCATTTTGAGTAAAATACACCACAGAACTTCTATGGGTTTGGGGAAGATAATTCTTATCTTATTATTTAAATTAACTAACAATGATGTTTTGATGCACACACGTTTTCAAATTTTAATTCAGGTACGTTCATCTTTCCTTTAATAATTGACACTATTACTAATAGTCTTCAAAAACTAAAGAGAGGTATTTATGCTAAGAAATATGGATGTGTTCTAGATAATTATTAACATAGCATACACCATTAAAATATTTTACCTATATTCTACATTGAAATTCACTCATCTACAATTTTAGCTTTCGTTCCCATCTAAGTATCATTATGCTATACTATGCAAATAAGAATTATACAATTGTCTCTTTCTAAAGAACAGCCAACATCAGCCTTATTTTTTGGTTATAATAGTACTGGGTTAAACAAATGTTTTCTGATAATTTCTTAATTCTAAATACATTGAATTCATAGATTTGAATATACAAATAGATTTCTGTTTTTATCTATACTATTTAGATATTATTTTAGAGCATAATAGTTAATGTTTTATAGGTTTACAATGGTTTAATATATCTTATACTTCCAATATATTCTAAAATATGTTTAATAACATGCTTGGAAACAACTAAACTATACTTCTCTTTTATACCACATTGGTCTGTTTTCATAGGGCCATTTGAGAAGTCAGCACTTTTGATCATTTAGTCTTTTTAGTTATGTCTCAGTAAAATTATTTATTAACATTATGACTAAGGGTTATAAGCAAATTAAACCTCTTCCTCTGGCAATTGCTAAAATAATTACTATCACCATAAAGTAATGTATGTCCATAATAATAAGCCCCATTCAACAAAGAATTACAAAATTATATTTTTGTTGTCTTCAACATAAAGGAATCTTTTAAAGAATTAACAGGTATATTTACTTCAAGGCATGTGACTGGAAGCCCCTGCTAAATGCAGTAATGTCCTGGTGTTTATTCCCAGAATGCTTTTAAAGCTAAAAATCTCCAATATTTCCTAAATATAATGACTATCTGAAGGTACATGGGGGAGATGAGGAAAATTAAATGCTCATTAAATAAAATGAGACAACTGTTATTCTGTAGCAGTCATTGTTTCGTAGAGTGTTGATAGAAATAAGGAAGAGGAAAGTAGTGGGTGGAGCTGCTAGGGAAAGGCAACCTGGAAAAGGGAGAACAATACTGAAGGAAAGGCAGGCATATTCTGAATCACAGCTCATAGTGTGCCATTTACCATCTTTTCTATGTCTCTCAGGTATCTATACTCAAAAGAGAGAGAAGCCATATGCATTAGAAAATCTTGATAGGTAGATATTTTACTCTAACAAAGAGTGCTGCATTTAAATATAATGGTGTTTACTTTGTGTGAAACTGAAACATTTGTAAAGATTTCTTTGTGCAGTTTCTAATATATAATTTAACAGATTTGTTCCACCAGAGCAAACATTTGCTGAATGTCATGGAAATGGTTTTGAAAAGTGTAAGTGTCAGCAAGATGGCCTCTGAACACAGTCCTCCAACAAGGCAGCAAGTACCTGGATGCCCCACCCCCAAAATTGGCAGTCCTTCCACATTGCCAGAACCTCACCCATAGCTGTGTCTTTGTATTCATTTTCTTTTTGTCTGAGCTTAAGACGTGCCTCAAACACTTCTTCATATTCGGCACCAGCAAGGGACATTAATCAAATCCATCTCTGTGCCCATTTCTTCAGAGTTGTTGCTTATGATCTAGCCTGTGAATAGCTTTTACTCCCGACCTTTCTGATCAATAAGATGGATGACAAAGAAGGCAAAAGCATGTGGTTTACATCTTCATAGAAACTGCTACCTCTTCAGAATAGATAAAATAAATAATTCCTTTAGTGTTAACCATTGACTCCTGCAAGTGATACTGGACTAGTGTGACAGTGAGATGAACTCTGGCTTCTTACCTTTGATGTGTGGTCTTGTTTGGGGGCTGTTCTTTTGATAAGCTTTCAAAAGCCCTTTACTATGAGTGTCAAATTAAGTACCCTTATGAATATGCATGAATAAAACCCTCCTATATTCATTTTGGTGGCTACTTACTGTTCTGGGTTGCCCTGGAAGCCATTCCAAATGGTTTTGATTTTGCGTTTGAGATTCTTAATGGTAGTAATTATCTGTTGCAGCCATGCAGTACCAAATATGATGCGTGTTAGAGATACTTTAAAAATAATGATAAAAACGACTGAAGATGCTAATTCCCACATTTTAGTTCCTACAGGGCAATTAGCCTCTAGTAATGATGTTTATATTTATATGCAAATGTTCCAGGAAAAAAAATGAATCTTAACAGAAACTTCATATCAATACTATTGGGAGATGAGAGCATTGCATCTGTCTGTGGCAAATGCCAGCCATTAGCTATACATGTAGCTTATTCCTATAATAGAAACTATTTAATCTTAAGTAATTCATTCTTCATCTTCTGTTATTTTCTGTTGCTTCTGTTCTTTTATTAAGACTCGTAACTAACATACAGCTCTCCAGGGCTCATGCTTAGGTGTCTCATCACATTTTCTTCTGAGGATCATCTGTTCTTTGAATTATTATCTAATATCATTACCATGTCTCATTTTCAAATACTAATTGAGCAACCAAAGCAGGCTTCTTGGGAGGCACTTACTGGTTAATATCTTCTGTTTTAGGGATTCTGCCACATGATATATCAGAGCTATAATGAAAACGCAAAGTTCTGTCTTTCAGATGTAGATTGTGATTATGTTTTTGCTAGTAAAGGAAAAGAGGAGGAAAAGAAAGCAAAGAGAAGAAAAGATTCCTGTAGATGTGAGGAGAAAGAAGCTTCCAACCACCTCATGTGACCTTGCACAGCCTCAGTGAGAGAAATAGAACAGAGGGAATCTCGAATCAACGTCATTCTGCAGGACATTTTGACATTACAAAACTGTCTGACATGGAAGTTCCTCTCCTCATCACTCATTACATTTGTCCTCCCTTTGTTTCTACAAGACATTTAAAAGTATTTATTGGCAATTAGTTCACTTAAGTAGTAGCATCATTAGAGACATGTGTTGTAGAAGACCAAAGGGGGCATCTGCAACTTCATTTAAGACCTGTTACTGGTCATTAACCTGTGAGTACCACAAAAAAATCATTTCTTTTTAGGTATCAGAAGTAAAGAGTTGCTAAATCCATGATGAAATACAACAAAATCATTAACTGATTGGAACATGAAAGAGGTCATCCCAACGCTATGAAAGCAGTTATGGTTTTCAATTTTATTTAGACAGGAAAAAAAAAACGGAGGGAAGTAATATAGTAAGAACACTGTGTCATATTTGTCCCAGCCTCACAAATATCTTCCTAAGAATAGCAATACCCAAGGGCAAGTGTAGGCTGGCTGAAAGTACTTCATTAACCACACCCAGGTGCGGTGTAATTACCTACAGCTTCCATGGTGAAAAAACTTTCCATGACATTTGTATAGACTCTTTTTTCTATTTAACCTAGAACAAACAAGGAAGCAAGCTGCGCCTAAATTTCTAAATAAGAACCAGATATCTCCAATAGCACCATATTTCAAAAGGCAGATGTTCCCTGTCACTCACTGTCAGAGTCTGGGATGAAGGAGTCTGGGAAAGGAGAATTTCAGCACCCTGACAGTGCGAAATCTCATTAGAAACTCTTGAGATTTATCTGTCACTCTGACAGGATAATTTGATTTTAAATTCCATCACTGCTAGTCCTAATTTTTAAAATTAAATAGAAAAAAAATGTGACTTATCTTCCTCCTTACAATGAGAAATCGAGTCATATAAATCAAAATCAAGGGTTCCATTAATCAGAAATCACATAAATTTTTTTTTTTGAAAATTTTAGGGTTTGAGGGAAGTGGAAAAGCTCTCTTTCATCCCTCAATTTGCAGCCACCCCTCACAGAACTGGGGTGTAGATTAGTGAAGAGATCCCTGCCAGGCTCAAGTTAGAAAGTCTGAAGTTTTCATATCAATAGAATATTGTAATATTTCTCACAATGACTAATCTCTTCCTAGGAGAAGCAGAGTCAAACCCCACAGGTAGTTGATTTATTGTATAATCATCATTACCATGCCTAGATATGAGATTTACTCACAGGAATCAAAACATCCTAAAATGTCATACACACCTCATTCTAAGAGTGCATATATCAAAAGATTTTACAAATTCAGCCCATCTTCCATTTCTCAACAAAGGCTCAAATACACAATTTATTGTGAGTGATAGCTACACTCTCAAAAACCAATGGACTTGAAGACTACTGCTTGTTTTTCCTATCATTTGTCTGTGGTATAACTCAAGTATTCTCAGTTCCATGCCAATAAGCAAACAACTCATTAAAAGGAAATGAATTACATCTAGGAAAGAGATGAACAGAGTGGTGGCAGCCACGCGCAGAGAACAGCATTAGACATCTCCTTGTGGCACACGACACAGATTTTCCTAGTATTAAATTTTCTAAAACTGAAAAGAGGACTTAATGTCAACATGCTTGTTAGGGAAGCAAGATCATGAAAGGTCAAAAGAAAAGTGCTTTAATATGAAATTGAGGAGTCAGGGATGTTCAGAACTTTAGTCTCAAACTTAGCAGAATCAACTCTGATTCACTCATGTTCTGAAAGATGCTTCCAAAAAGGATCATTTTCTCCTTAAAGACAAACCAAAACAAAGAACAAAACCACCCAAACAACCCCCAGTCAAACCATTTCTCATCCAGCATCTGATTCTGTTCCTTTTGATTTGACCTGTAGCACATTTCTCCTTAGTACTTGGAAAAGGAGATAAAGTATATTCTTATTACTTACTAACATGTCACAATAGTTCCAATGAAACAGATCTAAAAACCCATAGCCTTTTCTTTCCATGAAGCTCAGAACCAACGTAATTCACCCAATGTCTTTTATGTCATAAGATCCTAGTTGTATGACAATAGTCATCAAGATAGTAAAAGTATTGAATATATTCATAACCCTAAAGCCACAATTTCCACTTGGTGTTGCATATGGATAGGTCTTTTGGATACAGTATAACTGCAATCCTGTAGTTTTCTACATATAAGTTCATGTGCAGATGTTTATACTTCTGTGTCTTATATAATGGCAGTAGTCCCACCACCAAGAATAGATTAAGGAATTTTGGCTGAGCATTGTAAATTAACTTTATTCATGCTTATCTTAAAAAAATCCCAACAATAATTATGTTAAATGATAGCTTTGTGTAATGCTCAGATTTTTAGTACAAAGCAATAAACTTCATTGCATTAATAATTAAAACATTGTTACGTTTTCCTGGGAAATAGGCCAAGAAAGAAATAAGGACACCCTTACCTTATGAATTTGTGAATTTCCTCCTGATCAGGTGGTTATTGAAGATACATGCCTGACTTCTCAAGCATTGTGTCTTCCACAGCAACCTTTAGAATGCATGAAAAAAAAATCCAATAAAATGTAATTTTATAAATGGCAGAATACATTTTTTTGAAAATTTCAAATTATATATTCATAATTAATGGATTACCAGAATAATAAATGTGTGTATGGAAGCATCCCTATAACCTTATCCAAGACATTTTGCTGATTATTTGTCAAATTAAGAAAACAAAAGTCATAGAAAAGTAGTATGAACATAAAATGCCTTCATCGTAGATATTCAGTTCTAACTTTTATGATAAAGCATCTCAAAATTTTCTCTTTCACCTCGAACATTGCTGTGACAAGCCAGTCAAGGTCCACCGAATCCAATTAGAGTGGTTTCTGGCAAAGGAGCTATGCTTCTTGACAATATTAGGGCAAAATACTGTGCAAGCTATTTTAACTTTAAGGAGGGCTCTGGTAGCTACAATCATCTTTAGACTGTGGCTAAAACGCTGTCGTAAATCAATGACAGGGCGAAGGTACCTGCCAAGCTCTGCCGGAAGTAGCCATTGGTTTCTCTGCCCCATACATCTATGGATTTTTCCATGCTCTGTTGCATAGAATCAGAAGAATGTGAAGGTGTTAGAAATTTTCAGAGTAGAGGACAGAAAAGTCACCACTGTCTACCATAATTTTAGGAGGGTGATGGTGTTTAATCTTATGAAATGGGAAGTAAAACATAGTTACAGCTCCAGAGATCTGTTGCTCCATTTCCCTCACGCCACTGAGCTTTGACTAGTAGGCTTCCTGGACATTTTATTCTCCCATTTCACAAATCCTATGCTTTCCTTTGTTATCTGGGCTTACACTGCCTAATTTCTGTAGCTGGTTGCTCTTCCTCATGCCTCTCCTTTTTATACTTCCCTGTATCAAAAGCACCTTCAGAAATGCAAATACACACATGTCAACCTTTGGCTTATTTTATTTAATCCTGCTCAATTTCAGAATGTTAGAAAACAGATCTGTCGTGATCTTTTGTCTGTTTTGCAAGCTCATCTTCTGAATGTTCCATACTTTACCCAAACAAGTTCCAAAACTACCAAGCTGTACATAGTTACAATCATGTTTCACACGCGTTACTCTTTGTGCTTATTAATCCACCCACTAAAGCTCTGATATTGTTGTTGGCTGTATACACTTCTTATCTTTCCTGTCTCCTTCCTGACAGTCACCTTCTCCTTGAAGATTCCTCCGTAGGTCTGTCAATGTATTCATTAATTTAGATGAGTTAATATTAGGTTAATATTTTCCCAGATAATACTTGGTAAATGAAATCAATGGTTTTGTTTGTCTGTGTTAAAAGAAGACCAAGCAGCGTGGAACCATGGAATTATATACATTTTTTCCCATTTGTTCTCACATGCTGGATATCCTTACTTGAATGAAATATATTTTTATTTGAGTCTTGTATCATTCAACTATTGTTCTGAGTCGTCTAACACAATGCCTGATCTATAGAACAACTTCATGTTGATTGGGTGTTCAGGAATAGCTTTTTTATTTCATAACCTCATGGGGGTTAAATTTATTTCAAGTGGATATCTAGTTGGATTTTCAATGCTTCAAGGTGCTTGGTAATCTAGGCCAAATATATGGGGTTATATACTTCTAACTAGATCCTAGTATTTTCAGTCTGTAATTAAACATAGTGTGTCTTTAAGTTAATAATTCAATCCATATCACTACAAAACATATTATGACCCTTCAAAATATTCATAATAATCTCAATACGAAACTCTCTGTTCTCCAGTGTTACCTAAGAGAATTTGCAAATATGAGGTGAACCCCATTTTCAACAATGTATTTGTAATTGATGTTTGCCTGCAAACATTAATGCTTTTAAAATAGTTTATGGGAGAAAAAGAAAACACAAACTACTGATTTCATTCCTGAGTCCAGGGGCCACTCATTGATACAAAGCAAGTGTAATATATAAGCTTCTTCCTCTCTGTGTGTGATTTCCATAGGTATGACAGGATAGATATTTGCTCCCATTGGGTTAATATTTTCCCAGCTAATATTTGGTAAATGAAATCAACGGGACATCAATAAAGGGTTTTGTTTGTCTATGTTAAAGGAGGCCAAATGGAGTGGAGCCATGTAATTATATCCACTCCTTCATTTGCTCTAACATGCTGTACATGGAGCGGTATTATCAATACAAACCACATTTGATCAACATTGCAGGAGAATTGTGAAGGTACTTTCTCAATTCTGCAGTGCTCCTTTTCTACCTTTCAAAATTGAGAAGCTCGAAATAATCTCCCTGAGACGTCCCACCTCACATCCCTTCAAAACCCAATGTTCACACATGGTAGCATTAGAGGAAAGATTATTAAAGACCCCATTGGAACTGGGGCCTATTCATTTTCTGTGTAAACCATGGGGTTCCTGTGCAGACAGTGATGTGCCAACACGAACCTAGACAGCTGCTGTACCAAAGCTGCTCAGAGTGCAGGTGGGGAAACAGCTTGTGATATTAACAAGGCTAGATCCTTCTTGTGGCTTTCTATAGCCTTTATTTAAAATAAAGAAAAATGCTTTCAAAGACTTATTTATAACTGTATCAAGCACAGATTGCACCAACATTTTGCTGCAATGAGCACATGTGTTATTCATACTGATATTAAGTATTTTTTTTCCTTTTTTGAAGTAGCCAAAAAGGAAAAAAGATGGAGGGAGCTGCTTCCTGAGGATGGTTTCTGATAGAAACTACTAAAACTGTATCAATGATACTAATGGGTGAAAATAGTTTTTTATGAATTTAAAAAGTCAAGAACACAAACAAACAAAAAGATCCAAATGGAGAAATCAAGACACAAGAAATGACATTTTGAAAAGAAAAAGTTTTAAAGGCTATCACATCTGTTACATGTATTACTTTTCACTCAAAGTCATAATTAAATTAGTTCCATTGTTCTGCATCTCTATGGGTAAAGTTAAGATTTCTTTCTAACTCCTCAATAAAGCACTGTAGCACTCTTCATATTGGAAGTCATCTTTATTATTTATTCTGAACATTTACTAAGCTCCAATGATATGTCACTGATCTGTAAAGCATTGGAACAAACAGTGATGCTTCATCTGTACTGTAAGCTTTGAGAAATCTATACAACTTAGGGAAATATAAACACCATTGAATAAAGGGGAAAACTAATTTGGGTAGTAATATTTTGGAGCATCAGTTTGTTCAGTTAATAAGGTTATTTCTTCCTTTGTGGTGTGACTTTTTCTAGGTTCATTTGAGTGTCTTGCCATAAGATGAAATTCAAGGGTTATCTATGGTGGAGCATGATTTTGTAGAGTTGAAAGAGATACTGCAGTCAATGCCTTTGGAGAAAATATATACCCCATTGTATAATAAACATTCAGGAATACATATGATATCATTATTTAATCATGGTACATAAAAGTTTGGGGGATCATATTTTCCAAAGAGCTACATAGAGAATTTTTATTATTTCATTCAGAGAACTGGAAAGATTAACTTTATTTATTCTTTAAAAGGAAGATGGCTTGGTGGGTTTAAGGCAGTTACTATACCAAGTTCATGAAAGTAGAGATGGGCAAAAAATACATTATAGAAAGTGATTGTCACAGGAGGCATATAGCTGCCTCCTAAGAGGCTCTATCTTGCTTGCATTCAACCATTGGACTGAGTGTGGACTCCCCGATAGAGGAGTTGTAGAAGGGACTGAAGGAGTTGAGGGGGTCCCATGGAGGAAGCAACAGTACCAACCAGCCAGACTCCCTAGAGCTCCTGGTGTCTGGACTACCAACCAGAGTACACATGGAGGGACCCATGGCTCCAGCTGCATATGTGGCAAAGGATGACCTTGTTGGACATCAGGGGGAGGAGTGTCCCTTGAGCCTGAGGGGGTTTGATGCCCCAATGTAGGGGAACAACGCCAGCGAGGGAAGATAGGAGTAGGTGGGTGGGTGGGAGAACACCTTCATAGAGGCAGGGGGAAGGTGATGGGATAGGTGGAAACATTTGACATGTAAATAAAGAAAATATCCAATAAAATTATTTTAGTCTAAAAGCAAGATAAAAGAAAGAGACAGTGTTTCTGTGGAAAGTCTAAATTATAAATGGATAAAAGATTTTATTCCTATTTTTCTCTGGGAAACAGATTTTAAATTGTACTGGTCAAATGTCTCAAACTTAACCTATCATGAACTTATTAGTATCTCTCTCAATCTTAATTCTTTAATTACCCAGACTACTACATGGCACTTACTGATCTTAGAACCTTGGATGGACATTCATTGTTTTGTATCTAAGTTTTGTTCATGAAAACCAAACTAAATTTTTGGTTTTTGAAGAACCAAAACAATGTACACTTTGCCCAAGATTTGTCATGAAACTAAGTAATAAAAGATCACAGTCAGTATCAGCACTGAACATGATTGGTTGAGATCCAAGGAAAACACTACGCTTAGAGAAATTTTGTTGGAACTGCCAGGGAAAATTACGAAAAAAAAATGTATTTCAAAATTTAAAGCAAGGATTTCCAATGTGAAAATCTAACTTTATAATTAGTATGTTATTTATTTCATTATATTCCAGACTATCTATAGAATCCTTACACAATGATTAATATCTGTTTCCAGAAATCTTATTTTACCCCCAAAAGCCTTAAGAAGGAAATGTGGAGCAAGTGCTTTTATCTTCTGCTTGTGTGTTTATGCCTGATTGGTTTTACAAAAATTCAGAGGTAAAGTAATGGAAATTTGTGTTAGAAAATATTAAGCTAAAGTGCTTGCCAGGGGGAGGGGCCAGATAGAGAAGAGACTGGGAAAGAGAAGTACTTAACGGTATATATATATAAAAATGCCATAAGAAAACATATCACTTTGCATGCTGACATAAAAGATTAATTAAAAATGTAATTAATAATAAAAGAGAGAACAGATTGTTAATGACAGAGTGAAAACCATCGGCCCTTTCCCAAGCATCAGCATGGTTTCCCCTTTTCAGAATACAAGTAACCTAATAAAAAATGTACGGATTGTATCACATATCAAATTAATTCTGAACATGACAGGAAGGGCAGACAAGTGGCTGTTTTAGAAATGAATAGAGTTCATGAAGTATTTAATAAGTATTGATCCTGATTTCACCAGGGGGTGAGCTCCTCTCTGCTACTCAGTTAAGCACTTTTGAAGACTGCATCAACTATAAGGTCAGTAGTTCACAAAGTAGCCAGTCATGAGCTACGGGGCTCAGTAATCTTTATGAAATCAGGACAGGCCCCTTTTAATCTCTTCTCCACTGCCTCCAGACCACTTTTAGAAATGGAAGAACTCATGTGTATGAATACAGGGCATGGGTTGATGTCATCACAAACAGCCCCTGAGTAGTAATGTACAAAGGTGTGAGATACAGCAATCATGCATCTATGGAAGCTATACTCACCTGTAAAATATGGGGACAAGATAAAGCCACCATTCTAGAATGGGCACAGAGGTATTCCCTAAACCTCATGCTCTAACTGAAGAGTTTTTGGCGGCTGATAGCTGGCAAGGGAAAGTGGGTCAATTTTTTAATTATTAAAAATAAATTAACTTTCATAAAATATATTCTTATCATGGGTCCCCTCCCTCATCTCTTCCCAGATCTTCCACCTTCCCACCCACCCACCCAACTCCAAGCTTTCTTCCTCTCTTTAGAAAATAAACAAACAGGCAGACTGGGTAGTAGTACATGCCTTTAATTTCTGCATTCAGGAGGCAATGGCAGAGGGATTTCTGTGAAATCAAAGCCAGCCTTTTCTGTACAGGGAGTCCCAGGATATCCAAGGTTACAAAGAAATCATGTCTCAAAAAAAAATCAAATCAAATCAAATAAAAAACAAAACAAACATACATCCAAATAAAAGAGGACATTCTCACATTGATATGGTAGATTTCCCATTTTCCCACGGATAATCTCACTTTCCTGAACACATAGGCAGCACAAATTAGACTTAGTGTGTTATTAAAAGGATAAAACAAAAGACATGAAGATGGAAGATGACATGTTGGAGAGACAAGGAAGGAAAATGTATGAGCGAAATACCATAGATATAATGTTTCATGGTATAATTGTATGAGCTATCAAGGACACAAAAAGAGAGGAAATAATTTTAAGGAGTCTAGAATTACTCATTGACTTTAATAAACAAAAGCAAGGCTGTCTTCTGAGGCTGTTTAAACTGTCTTCTTTTACAGGTTTAATAAGGAATGTCCTATACCCTTAAGAATTTGAACTCTTAGACTCCAGCTCATAGTGCCATTTGAAAATATTATAAAATCTTAGGTGACAAAGCCTTACTGAAAGAATAAGATTACTGGAGCTGGACTGGAAGCTTTGTAGTCTGTCACCATTTCCTGTACCCTCTCTCATTTAATGTGGACCCAATATGAATAGATATATTCTTGCTTTTGCCATGTCTAAATTGCATGTGGTTTTGTCTTCTATAACACATAACCTGCACACTGTCCTGTCTTTTATGCCATTATGAACTGTACTACTTGGGAAATGTAAGCCAAAATAAGCCCTTTACTCATGTTGTGGGATTTTACCATAACAACTAAGAAAGTATCTACAACACCTTCCAAAGGCAACACAGAGAACTTTATTCAATTAGATTCCACCTGGTGATTCTTTTCTTCCTTCCTAGTTTTTAGTTTTTAGCACATCACCAATTCCATCAAGAGTACACAAAGTAAGTGAGAGGAGAACTGCGGACATAGATCAATAGGCAGAGTGTTTGTGTTACAAGCATGATGCATGGTGTCAATTCCCATATATCAGGGAAAAACAGTCAAGAATTGAGGCGTATGCTTGTAAATCCAGTTCTGGGAAGCAGAGAAAGGAATATCACTGGAATTTCCTGGCCACCAAACAAAGTACAATTGGTGGTGATATCCAGAGCAATAAATGATGGCCCTGTCTCAACTTCCAAAACAAAACAAAAGGTGTACAGCACATGAAGTATCAGGTAGACCTCTGAACTCTATAAGCAAGCACAGAGAAGTGCATGTGTATCCATACACAGCAACACACCTTCATATGCCTCTGAACACACACACACACACACACACACACACACACACACACACACACACACACATACACACACAAGTACAAGGAAGACTTTATGTGTAACACTCTTTCTTTTGCTAAATACTAAAGTTCAGTTCATATGTCGCTCTGTTTGGATATCAGTTTCCATCTAAGCTTTGATGCATCTCTTGACCCAAAGCTAACCAAATAGAAAAGACCATCGAGTAACCTATGCTTCAAATACTCCATAAAAGGAAGTAGGTCTTGTATTACCAGCTTCATACTTTAACACTCCTCCCCTTTTCTTCTTCATTCTAGACTTCCGTTGTGGCAAAATCAGCATACAACTTGAAAGCCAACTTTAAACTGTACAGAACAGAGATGTCCTGAGACTCTTTTCATATTTTTATTTTACTAATGTATAACTTATGAACAATGCAAGTACTGTCTGGCACAAGTTCTCTGACTTGTTAAAGGGGGCTTTTCATGGTCTTATCTACCTGTTTCCCAGAAGAGCAGGATAATTATACTCATACCCAGGGCTCCATGCTGTTTGTAGCTTTGTGGAATAGTTTGCGAAGATCTATTTTGCCGGCTCAATCTCACAATAGATTTTCTTTTTAAATGAGGACTGTGTTAATATGAGAGGGTATAAATGCAACGATAGGATGAGCAATTTAACCACCATTACTTTGATGGATAGAGTTCATATTCGGGTTAATTTGCCTAATGCCTTGAATCCAAATTGGTCAGAGTTGTAATAGTCATCTCTATTTTGCATGTGGTCAAGAGGAAGAACAGAAATAGCCTGCCATTTTAAAGATGATACAGCTAAAGCATCCTTCCTCTCTATCTCCATCCAGCACACACTGTGCCTAATATAAATACTGCACAGAACTATTTGGTGTAGTCTTCACTTGTGTGTGAACCTACCCACACAAATATTGAAGACAAAATTATTCTGAAACATTCTCATCCACAAAACACATTATACATGTGATCCTTTTCCTTTTGTTATGGTTAAAGTCCCTTGGAAAGCTACCTTTTAAGTAAGGTCTCAATGAGCACAATGGCCGTGACAACAATGTGAACAAAAGGGAAAGCTTATTTTCCAACTTCTATATTTGATATTCTTATTTTCATACTCTTAAAGGCATATCTGTTCAGTAGATTAGTATTTTAAGTGGAGAATATTCCTAGTTTTTAGGCACATGGAAAATGATTGGGATGTTTAGTTGCCTAATTCTGAAAATTCAAGAACTAAAAACAGCAAAACAGTCAATTTGAAATTATATCTGCTGTAGGAGTTCTCTAGAAGAATTTTGAGGGTCGTTATATATACTATCATATCTTCCACCAATAGTGATACTTTGACTTCTTTCTTTTCAATTTGTATTTCAGTGATCTCCTTTTGTTGTATAATTGGTTTGGCTAGAACTTCAAGTACTATATTGACTAAATAGGGAGAGAGTTGTCAGCGTTGTCTTGTCCCTGATTTTAGTGGGATTGCTTCAAGTTTCTCTCCATTTAATTGGATGTTGGCTTTTGGTTTGCTTTATATTGCTTTTAATATGTTTAGGTACATGCCACAAATTCCTGATCATTTTCTGAATGGGTGTTGGTTTTGTCAAAGGCTTTTTTATCATCTAGTAAGATGACCATGTGATTTTGTGCTTTGGGATTGTGTTAATAGATTTTCATATATTGAATTATCCCTGAATCCAGGGGAAGAAGCCTACTTTGGTTGTAGTGGGTGATGGTTTTGATGTGTTCTTGGATTCAGTTTGCAAGAATCTTATTATTTTGCAAGTGAAATTGGTCTGAAGTTCTTTCTTTGTTGGATCTTTGGTGGTTTAGGTATCAGATTAACTGTGGCTTCATAGAATGAATTAGGTAGTGTTCCTTCTGTTTCTATTTTGTGAAGTAGTTTGAAGAGTATTAGTATTAGCTCTTCTTCGAAAATCTGGTAGAATTATTCACTAAGACTCTCTGGCCCTGGGCATGTTTTTATTTGGGTGGTTTTTAGTAAATCCTTTTTTTTTTCCTTAGGAGTTATGGAACTGATTAGATGGTTTATCTGGTCCTGGTTTAACTTCGGTACCTAGTATCTGCCTAGAGAACCATCCACTTTCATTGAGTATAGGCTTTTGTAGTAAGATCTGATGTTATTTTTTTTTTAATTTTCTAAATCTCAGTGATAATGTCTCCCTTTTCATTTGTGATTTTGTTAATTTGAATACTGTCTTCGTGCCTTTCAGTTACTTTGGCTAAGGCTTTGTCTATGTTGTTGATTTGGTCAAAGAACCAGTTCTTGGTTTTGTTCACTCTTGTACAGTTATCTTTGTCTTGAATTGGTTGATTTCAGCCTCAAGTTTGAATATTTCCTCCTGCCGGTTCCTCTTGAATCTGTTTCCATCTTTTTGTTCTAGAGCTTTTGCTTTTGCTTTTACTAGTATTGGATCTCTCCAAGTTCTTTATGAAGGCAATTAGTGCTATGAATTTTCATCTTAGCACTGCTTTCACTGTGTCCCATAAGTTTGGTTATGCTGTGACTTCAGTTTCATTGAATTCTAGAAAGTTTTTAATTTCTTTCTTATTTCTTCCCTAAGTTATCATCGAGTAGTGAGTTGATCAGTATCTATGAGTATGTGGGCTTTCTGTTGTTTTTGTTGTTATTGAAGTCTAGCCTCTGTCTGTGGGGATCTGATATCAACATGGGATGTTTTTCAATATTCTTGTATCTGTTGAGGCTTATTTTATGTCTGATTATATGTTCAATTTTGGAGAAGTTTCCATGAGGTCCTGAAATGTAGGTATATTCTTTTGTTTCAGGGCAAAATGTTCTGTAGATATGTTAAATCCATCAATTTCAGTGTGTTTATGCTTAGTTTCTGTTTCAATTACATGTTCATTGGTGAGAATGCAGTATTGAAGTACTCCGCTATTATTGTGTGAGGATCAATGTAAGTTTTGACATTTAGTAAAGTTTCTTTTACAAATGAGGGTGCCCCTGCATTTGGGCATAGGTGTTCAGAACTGAGACTTCATCTTGGTGGATAATAAAAAAAAAAACAATTACTTGTATGAAATTAGTAACCTGAAAATATTATACAAGAGAAATGAGAGTAGCAAATTTGAGTAATATGATCTTCTATGGATCGAGATTTTCACTAGTGTCTACATCAAGTTGTATCATTATGATGGTGTTTGTATGTCTATGATTTACTTAATGTTTGGAAAAGTAGAAGGCATATCTGAAAACTATAATAACTGTACTAATACTTCTATAGTAACAACAGTAAAATATTTATTATAAAGGAATTTCAAAGAGGAACAATGACATAATAAATAACTCTACTTGATTCCTCATTTAATTTCCCTAATGTTTAGTTATATTAAGAAATTTAATCCTTTGGTGCTGGAGAGGTGGTTCAGCACTAGTCATCCTTTCTGGCACACTATATGATGCAATTCCCAACACCTCTATAGGGAATACTTGATCCTGCTATAACTCCAGTTCTAGAACATCCAACTCCTCTTTCCTCCATGGTATCTGCATGTACTTGTATGTACTTCTTCACCAGAAACACAGGTGTACAATGATCATAAATAATAAAAATAAAGTGTATTTTTCTAATGAATTATAAAAATGTACAGTCAAGACATTACTCTCCTTGAATAATACAAAAGGGATTAGTGAGATATAGATATAGCTATAGATAAGTATAGATTCCAGAACTCAATATATATATTTGAAAACCCTCAATCCTGAAATAGTTTTGACTCCTGAAAATAAAAATGGTGCAATTAGAAAAAGACGAAAGACCATTTCTAATGTTGAAATCATAAAAACGTTCTTTATAAGTAGCAGGGTTGATCTAAAGCAGTAGTTGATGGAGTCACATTTTGCTTGTAGATGTAATAGTCCCCCTAGTCTCGCTGGACCACTAGACAGCCAATCGTTTATTTGACCACTACACCTTGTCCTTCAAATTCATTGTGGGGGAAAAAAACCACTAAATAATAAATTCACCATATCTACTCACATATATATTTTAGTATATAAAGAATTATTAAGAGTGGAAATAAAATTGTTGAATATAGAAAAAAATCAGTATTTATCAACTTACTGAGTGCTTATTAAATGTGGAGATACTACATGTAAAGCTCTAGTTGCATAAATTCATGTTACATAAGAAATGAGAATAAAAAAATTAGCTACTTTGTTAAAAATATGGTAGTTTCCTAAAGAAAAAAAATTCCTTGTTTGAGTTTGAAAACTGTTACTATAATATTGATTTCACAACTCTAATTTTAAAACAACTTAAGAACTTACACACTCACAAAGAGAAATGTGTATTTTAATGTTTTGCATTTAGGTATTATTTATATATGTGTGTATACAATATTTTGGTCTATGTATTTTCTCAAGAACTCACTCTCATTACTAAGCCATATGTCTTGAAATATTTCCTTTTCTGCACATGTATTTTATGTGTGAACACGTTTTGTATTAACTGGACCATAAGCATCCCATAATACTCATTTATTTAGTAAACCATAGTAGACATTAGGAACTTTAGGAAACTTTTGTTTCCATATTGACATGACTAAATATGCTGTGCCCTATACACAAAAAAATCCCATAGTTGTTCTTTCAACCCTTTTAATATGAAGAGTTAATGGATATCACCATTGGGAAGGTAGTAAGTGCTTCTTTAAATAGAAGAAGCATGCAAATTGCATGCAAATTCAGGCATATTTACTCCCAACACTCTGTATATTTTAAAAATGAACTTAATAGATAAATGAATGTTTCGTTGTTATTTTCATTTATTTTCTTTTTATTACACACAATGTTGCTGGTGACTTCCATATGCAGGAATCCTGAGCTTATCTTCCCCAGATTTAAAAGCAATTTATTGTGGTAAAATAGTATAGAACATTTCTATTGTATAAATTTTAAAACTCACATCATTGGTGGCAGTCACCATCATCTCTCTCTGGAACTCTTATTTTTCCAGCTTTGAACATCTTAGCCTTTAACTATGAAGTTGGCTGTTCCACTTTGCAGGCTTGTCATACCTGTTTGTTTCTGCGATTGTAAAAACTCTTAGTAACTTTTTTTTAAATTTTCTATATTTTTTTATTTACATTCCAAATTATTTCCCCTTTCCCATTTCCTCCCTCCCCGAAAGTCTCATAAGCCCTCTTCCCTCCCCTTGTTCCCCATTCAACCCCCTCTCGCTTCTCTGTCCTGGTATTCCCCTACATCCAGTCTTTCCAGGACCAGGGGTCTTCACATAATACGTTTTCTTATTCTTCAGGCTTATTGCTCTAAGATGTTTCTAAACATTATTCGTTTTTGATATATCTGCTAGAATTCCTGCTTGGTTTTTTTGAGTCTGATTATTTCATTTTGCCCTACATTTCATAGGGTAATGTTATCAGGTAAAACTAATTGAAAGCTAAACTAATAAAGACAGTTTTTCTCACCAGAAAACAAAACTATTAGCATTGGAAATCATATCTGCTCTCAGTCTCTGTGAAGTCTTAACATTTCATATCACTCTAATAATTTAATTAAGTGATAAATATTTACAATGTTATGCTAAGTATTAATTGTATATATTATATCCAACATATTTCCAATAAATATTCTGAGATAATTCTTTATTTTCAACTCAAAATTTGAATCCTTTAATGATATTCAACCTCCACCTCTACCCACACTGCTCTCTGATTCTGTGATGTTGGCTTTCAAAGATTTCATATTTTAGGGAGATTTGACAGTGTTTGGAATTAACTAGATGACTTTTTTTTACTTTGTGTAATATCTGCAGGCTCAACTATGCTGCTTTCTTTTAAAATATTCTATTTGTCCTATTAAAACCATAATATTATGTTATGTATAGACACTCCATTTTTGTTTCTTACTCATAAATGGATTTAGACTTAAGTTGATTGCATGTCTTTGATACTGGGATTAATGTTACAATTCACACAAGAGCAGAAGTTTATTATTTTGTGTCTGTGTCCAGAAGTGGGATCATCCTGTGAAAAAGTAAGCTGAATACTTAGGTTTTGATGTTGTTGTTCTTTTCAGAACCAATATGTTATTATCTATAACAGCTATACCAGATCATGTTACTATATAGAGCATATGTTTCCCTCCTTAAAATCTTAACCAACATTACATCTTCAATTTGGTAATAGCCACCATAACATGTGAGGTGACCATACATTGCTGTTGGAATTTGCATTTCTCTAATGAGCAAAATTGACTGAGTTTATAGGAAATTATGACCTATTTATATACCATCTTTAAAGAGTTGTAAGAAATATCTGTCAACCTTTATATTTGTTTGTGTGAGCTTATGAGTGTATGTGTATAAATTCATTTTCAAATCCAATATTTTGAAGAATTTCTACATGTTTTAAGTTTTTATATGTTTGGCTCACATTTGGGTGCCTTTGGTCAAAATTTTTGAAAAAAATATGTGAAAGTACAACTTTAAAGAATTTAGTGTTACTATGTATATGTATGCATGTCTTTCTCAGCTACAATACCAGTATGAGATGAGGGCATCCTTTATTATTATTATTATTTTATTAATCATTCCATTCACTTACATCTCAAATGATTCCTGGGCATTTTAGAAGGCATAATAACTTAGTCAAAGGGTAAAGAAAGGACTCCAAGGGTTTACATGGGTATGTGGGTGTCTATTTGTAATGCATGTGTAACACCTAACTTACTTGGTGTCCGTGCCTAGTATGCAAAGTCCAGCATGACATTTTCCCAATTGATGGCATACCTAGCTGTAATCTAGGCTTTCTATCATAGATAATGCTCTCAGCTACATTCTTCTGTTTCCTCTTGAACCATTGCTAGATCCACAATACGTGATATCTTTGCTTTCTGACTATTTTCTTTTCTCAAACATAATTAGATCTGACTGCATTCTGATCTCAAGCATCTATGCAGAGAACATAGAGAAATAGGAATCATCATGAAAAATCAACATCATACCATGATCCAAATTGTTTCAGAACTACAGTGGGGTTTTATTTTTTAAATAGTTTTAGAAATATTTGTCCTTAAGACTCTCAGGAGTTTGTGAAGTTTATTAGGGTGCTTTTATATATCTTCTTAAACCCCCCCCCCATGTAATATTAGTCAGTGTGCAAACTGGAATAGCTACTATGAAATCAGTGCAGAGATTTCTCAAAGGGTTAAAAGTTTAACTATCAAGCCTTTACAGCACCAAAGGCTTCTCCTCTCATTGATGCCTGAAAAGGCCATCTTCTGCTACATATGTAACTGGAGCCATGGGTCCCTCCATGTATACTCTTTAGTTTGTGGTTTAGTTTCTGGGAGCTCTGTCTCAGTGTAGGGGAATGCCAAGTCAGGAAAGTGGGAAGTATGGGGGGGGTTGGTAAGCAGGGGGAGGGGAATGGGATAGGGAGTTTTTGAAGGGGTAACTAGGAAAGGGGATAATACTTGAAATGTAAATAAAGCAAATATATAATAAAAATGAAAAAAATAAAAAGTAAAAAATAAAAATATGTAAAAAATAAAGTTTAACTATCAAACTATCATAGGACCAATCTATACCACTCCTTGGTTCAAAGAACTAGACATCATTTCCCATAGACAGGGGCTCAGTCATGCTCAGTGTTGCTCTATTCAATATAGCTAGGGAATGAAAACAATCTAAATGCCCTGCTACTGATGAGTGGATAATGAAAATGTAGTATATACTACAATAGAATTCTATTTAGCTTTTAAGAAAATAAAAATGTAAAATTCAGGTTAATGCATGGGTACAACTGCAAAATATTTTACGGGGCAATATAATTGAAACTTACAAAGAAAACAAGGCATGTTCTCTTATTTCTGGGTTTTAGCCCCGAATGTTCTAATATGAGTATGTAAACTGAAGTAACTACTGAAGACCAGAAAGTAGAAAGGGACCGTTTGGAGATATGAGGAGAAGACAGTTTAAAGAACCAGTAGTAGGAACCATGGGCTTTGCAGGGACTAATAGGAATGCTCTGGGTATAGGACTTTCTAGAGAGGGAAAGGGATTGTTTTAGAGAGGGGAATGAGGGAAGGTGTCAGACATAAGACTAATGATATTTGAAAAGGCCATAGGAAACATTATTTTATGAGTTTACTTAAAAGTACATGGGAAATCTCCCTTCAAGTTTTAGGTCAGAGAAGGTCCAAGAGAGCCTCAAGGCAACTACTGACATTGGCCTTAGTTACAAATCAGAACTTGTAAGTAAAACCCAATTGCAGAAGAAACTGCAAACATCAGACACAGGACTTGAAGTAACTGAGCTGAAACAGATCTAGAAGCTTCCTTGCTGAAAAGCATCAGAAGATTTTGTGCAAGTTTGCAAGCTGCCAAGAGAGAAAAGTAATCAATAGACCCAGGCAATTTTAAATACGGTAAGCCACAGGAATGATCAGGATGGCAAGGTATCATCAGTGGTGTATAGTGGCACTTTTACCCTAGGGAAAGTCAACAGCTTTTTAATTAGGTTTAAGGCTCAGGAACATGAGTGAGTTTATGTCCAGTAAAACAAATCTAGTCAACTACCCATAGGTGCAAAGGTCATAGATCCTAGAGGAGAACTAATTCTGCCAGTTTCCTAAACTAATATAATTACTAACTGTATTCTATATATGTATTCTCATTCTCACAGTTAAGTGTAGTTTCTCATCAAGGAATTCTCTTTTGCCACAGATATAGACTATTACATAGATTTATGACTGGTCAAAATACAGAGAATAACTGAAGGGAATAATTGTATGTGAATTATGGACTTATGTTCAATCTTGCCCTCTCCCATGAAGAGTCCTGCTGCCTACTTCCATGTTAACCTCTCTGCTGTCCTATCTTAATCATTGAGTGGACTAAACATAGTCCATGATCTCATAACGTCCACTCATTAAAAGGCTATTCTTTTCTCCAGTACATCATGGTTGTCTCACAGTAGCATTCCATCATAAATTATCTACCACACTTTCTCAACTGTGATATTTTGGGGCGTCTCAAACTTTCTAGTCTACAAACATTAATTCCTACCTCCTAAGATCTTCACACGAATTCTCAAATTTCAATAAATGATAGTCCTTCCTTGGACCCCAAATAACTTTGAACCAAATGTATATCCAGTGTAACATCTTAGCCATCTTAAATTCTTGGCACATCATGTTTGTAATGTAGTTTGAAGTTCAATGCCTTACTTCCTTTCACTTGTAATTGCTCAAATCCCAGTTTAATCATTTGATTTGTCTCCTCCTATTACTGTATAAATGTTGAGGTTAAACCAAGCAGTCAGTTGACTGTTTCCTATTCAATGACTAAATGGTGTTATTCAGTTCCAGGCAATATAATGTGATATGGATCAACAGTTATCTCACTAACTCAAGGACAATGTGGTTTTTCTTTCTATTCCATTTAATTTACTCTCTTTGCTACACAATGCTAATTAAGATATTCAATTATACCTATGATTTTAAACTCAAACAGATACAAAATTTCCCAAACTCACTGTAACCGTAATCTCACTCTCACCTCATTACTTTACACAAATGAATCTGGTAAAACATGTCTTCATACTGATAAACTAAGCTAACTATCCCCCAATTCCTTTTTACTCAGTATAAAACAAGCTGTCAACGGAGGAATGGATTCAGAAGATGTGGTATATCTACACAACGGAATACTACTCTGCAATTAAAAACAATGAATTCACGAAATTCCTAGGCAAATGGTCAGAACTTGAAAATATCATCCTTAGTGAGGTAACCCAATCACAGAAGAACACACATGGTATGCAGTCACTGATAAGGGGATATTAACCCAGAATCTCGGAATACCCTAGACACAATCCGCATATCAATAGATTTCTAAAAAGATGGTAGGAGAGACCCCTGGTCCTGGAAAGACTGGATGTAGGGGAACGCCAGGACAGAGAAGCGAGAGGGGGTTGAGTGGGGAACAGAGGGAGGGAAGGGGGCTTATGGGATTTTTGGGGAGGGAGGAAATGGGAAAGGGGAAATGATTTTGAATGTAAATAAAAAAAACTTAGAAAATAAAATTAAAAAAAAAGAAAAAAACAAGCTGTCTGTAATTGTTGGTGGGAATATTTCTTCAATTATATTTGGACCTCCAGTTCCCTGAATTCTTGGTTCTTCTCAGACAACAATAATGAGTCAAGATGGACACATGGTGGGACCAGTCAGTCTCCACCATTATACTTCTTTAGTTGTTTGACTACCCTGACCATATCCTCAATATGAGTGGGCATAGACGAGGCTAAAGTATGATAGTTCTGGCTGGCCAGATTTGTTGTACTTGATTCATTTCTCCAGGATTCAATTCCTTTTCTCTGCTCTGTTCACATGCAAGCCTGGTGGGAATTTATCTAGTCTCGTGCTTTAGAGCATCATTACTACACTGACAGCTCCAAAATTCATCTCTATAGCCTACAGATCTCCCGACTCTTGGCTATCCAATTGCCTAGTCAACCTTTTGCCATTTTCTTTGGAAGATTCATAGTGAATCTGCATGTATTATTCAATTGGTTAGAGGTAAGACTATGTTGAGTCAACAGTGTCAGAATAATTGGTCCAGTCACTGGTTCTTTTTTTCATGCTAGAAAACTAAAAATCTAATTACTCTACCTTTATAATCTAGTCCAATTACAACACTACTTGTTGTTATCATGTAGATTTAAGTCTCTGCCCCTTTCCCAGTGGATTACTGCAATAATTTACTTGAAATCATAGCTCTTTGTATTCATGTACAGACTGGAATACACCAAGAAGCCAAGGCAACAAGAACTATCTGTTTAGAGTTTTTATGTTTTATGTACTATTACTATGACAAGGATGATGATGATGATGATGAGTGATGATGATGATATGATTTGTGGGTGTATGAGTGTGTGTGTGCATGTGTATACCTCAGTGTACACTCATGGAGATCTCAGGGCTATTTTGTTGAGTTGGATCTCTCCTCCCAATTTGCTGGGTTCCAGGGTTAAACTCAGATCCTTAGGCTTATACAACAATATCTATACTTGTAGAACCAGGCCCTAAAGTATGAATCTGTAGTTAAGAGCCTATACTACTCATCCAGAAATACTAATTTAGTTCTAAGATCAATATTAGGTCGTGGGTGTCGTCTTACAGTGTCTAGCTCTAGAGAGTTCTATACCCTCTTCAGCCTCCACAGTAATGTGGATGTATGTACATTGTGAGCATACACATGTACACATCTACACACACACACACACACACACACACAATATAATTAAAAGAATTAATCATTAAACAACAATGATAAATTTAGAGACAAATTAAGACAAAGAGATAAATGGGGAAGAATTTTGGGTAGATAATTAAGACAATAAACCCTATGTTTTCCAAATACATTTTGTCTGCTAAAGTTGAGAAAGAAAAAAAAATATCCATTTTAAAATAAAAGCAAAAGAGATGAATGTCATTTAACAGGAACTTATTGTAGCAAATATACAATTAAGACAAAGATGATTTTTAGTGTCCTTCCTTAAGGATAAGCTCAAAATACATCCTCTCTGTCCTACTCAGTATACAGATGTCACTAGTCACGTAAGGGAAATCTACACACACACTTATAATATTTTATATGTAACCCCTCAAAGTCACCATAACTTAGAAAATATATTTGCTTGTTGTATTATAGATACAGCATTACACTGAAAATCAAGTAGTAAGTTTTGTTCTTTTTTGTAGATATTCTCACCCTAGATACCCACAGGCTCTCTGTGTTGCTCTTTATGTTTATTTAACTGTCTGTTATCAGTGATGCCAGGTTGACGACTCTCTTCACTTCCGTTTCTGAGATGCTTTTCATTATAATTGATTGAGCAACATCATCATTTACTATGACATAATTTTACTTATTCTATTCCTGCCTTCTTTCCCTCAGCACGTTGGGAAACAAGTTTTAGGGGCTTTTTTTTCCCCCTTATCGGTGTGCTTCTAACTGTACCCAGCACAGTGGTTCTCAACCTTCTTAATGTTGCATCCTTTTAATACAGACCTTCATATTGTGGTAACACTGAACCATAAAATTATTGCATTTCTACATCATAACTGTAATTTTGCTACTCTTAACGAATCGCAATGCAAATTTCTGTATTTCCTGATGGACTTAGGCAACCTATGTTTAGGATCTGTCAAAAACCATGTTGAGAACTACTGACCTTGCATATGATAAGTGCTGAAAATATTTCTTACGTCACTGAATTTTAAATCCATGATCAAGCAAAATAATCCAAGTATTTCTAGTGAAACATGTATACTGCCCTAACCCAATGTATATTGTACCCCGGTGGTTTGATTGTGCTTCAAGCCTGTGGTCTTTGAAAAAAACTGTGTAGGGATTCTAATCACCAAGATAGAAGGGTTTTTTTTCCTCTTCCCAGTTTGAACCACAATGGGGATTAATGAAAGCTTAGAATTTTTGAGACAATTAGCTCAATAATGTAGGAACAGAGACATCTGGCTTAGACCTCAGGCTCAATATTTAATCTTCTAGGGTCATATCTGTTCAGCTGTCAAATGCTATGCAACTATTTGTAAAGATGAAGTCTGAATATTTTCACCTATAGTTCTTAACATTTAAACAGTACTATCAAATAAATTCACTGAAGTTAAACTCAGTAACCATTAGCATCTACTGCTGGTAGGTAAGTCTGGAACTTTTGTGTTTGTGTGTAAACTGACATTATAAAACTTATATGTAAATATATATGCTCTGTGTACATAATACAATCACACATTTATAGACTGTAATCTTTATTCTGAACCTCTTCCATTGGTTGGCTTTATGGAGGCAAGTATTTTCTCTCCTCCATGTCCTTGAGGCTCCTACTATTAGATGGTATCTTTGTTTGTGATTTTGCTTTATTGGCCTTACCCTGAGAATGAGGCAGATAATCTTTTTTTTAATTCTTTTACTTTCATTTACCAATCTAATATCAACTGAAAAATTACCAATGAAAAATAGTGAGATTGTTTCTCAAACCATTTATCTTATTTATCTTTAAGTCTCCCTGACTAACACAATCTAGAATCCACTGCTTTCCTCAATCCTGTCTGCTTGAAGGTAGACTCAGAGGTGCCTTCAGGAAGCCTGTGTTCTTAGAAATTCCCATATTTCTTTCCTTTTTTTTTTTCTTTCCACTTTTATTTTTCTCTTACATGTTATATTCCAACTGCATCTTTCCCTTAGTCCCCCTTTTCCATACACTCTCTCTCAGATCAATTACTCCTGTTTTCCTATTTAAAAAGAAGGAAAGGAAAGGAAAGGAAAGGGAAGGGAAGGGAAGGGAATAGAAGGGAAGGGAAAGGAATGGAAGGGAATTGAAGGGAAGGGAAGGGAAGAGAAAGGAAGGGAAGGGAATAGAAGGGAAGGGAAAGTAATGGAAGGGAATTGAAGGGAAGGGAAGGGAAGAGAAAGGAAGGGAAGGGAATAGAAGGGAAGGGAAAGGAATGGAAGGGAATTGAAGGGAAGGGAAGGGAAGAGAAAGGAAGGGAAGGGAATAGAAGGGAATGGAAGGGAATGGAAGGGAATGGAAGGGAATTGAAGGGAAGGGATGGGAAGGGAAGGGAAGGGAAGGGAAGGGAAGGGAAGGGAAGGGAAGGGAAGGGAAGGATATCCACTGAACATGGGAACAATAAGACTGGCCACAAACCATATCACATCTGGATGAGTCAACACAGTAGAAGTGGGTCCCAAGCACAGGAAAAAAAGTAAGAGAACCCATTCATTACCATTATATGCAGTCCCACAAGAATGTCAAGTTATATGACCCTAAGGTATATGAAGAAGACCTAGCTTAGACCCACAGAGGGTCTGAGTTTGTCCATTCAGACTCCTTGATCCTCTATGAGCCCTGTTTAGCTGATTCAGGGACCACCTTCTCGTGATATTCCTAACCCCTCTAGCTCCTACAATCCATCCTATCCCTATTTTATGGGGATTCCTCTGGCTCTGCACAGTGTTTGTGGGTCTCTGAATATGTTTATATCAGTTATTGGATGACACTCCTCTGATGACAGTTGGTTTAGGGACTGATCTATGAGTATAGCAAACTATCAATAGGAAACATTTTGTTGACTTTTTTTTTTCTTTTTTGCTAGTTTGGTTCTATCCTGGGTTTCTCTGGTATCCTACCTCTGGTGTTTGACCATTCAGAAAGTGTCAGTAGTGGGTTCCCTCTCGTGGAGTGTAATACAGTTTGGATCAGTTGCAAGATGGCCACTCGCAAGTGCAGAGCCACCATTGCCCCAGCAGGAATGCAGGCAGTCAGATTGTAAGTTTGAGGTTTTATGGCTAGGTTTGATGTCCCAGTCCCACTGCCAGAAGCTTTTCCTGATTTTAGAAGATGGTCAGTTTGGAGTTCATATGGCCTATTACTAGGAGATTTCTTAGGGTTACTGTCATAGAAGCCAGGGAGTTTCTACTAAAGTAGGTTTCTGCATCACCCCTCAAATGCACCCCCATTTCAATTTACTGTCCCAGTACTCGCTGCCTCTGTCTTTCCACCATGCCCCATCCCTCCTGTTCCAAAGTCCACCTGAAAAATCTTTTCTATTTCACCTTCCCAGGGAGATCCATGTGTCCTCTCTTGAGCCTTTTATCTGGTGCTATCCACCATTTTCTCCTGAAATTAGCTCCCCTGGGGCTTCATTTGGGCCCAGAATTATCAACTTTTCTTCTAACATTTTTCATTTTCTGGAACTTCACTTTTGTCCAGATTTCTCAAGCATTTTTTCCATTTCTTTTATTTTCCTCTTTCTTTCAATCTTGCTCTTCAAGTTGATCTCATTTTTGTGAGAACTCAGGGTCCTTTTTTACTCTTATTTCCCCACCCTCACCTCAATCCTCTTTTTCCCATCCACAGCTATGTTTTCAAGCGTGACATGATAGACAGCTAAGACACACTACAATTTCTTTGTGCCACAGAACCTAAATTACATAATCAAAGATAGACAGTGTCTTTGACTCTTGGAACACGCACATACACACTCATATGTGTATACATGCATACATTGTGAATGCACACAAACACACACACATATGAATACATGTGCACACATACATGCATTGTGCCCATGCACACACAAATGGATGTGCACAAACACAGGCATTGTGCACATATACACACAATCTAAAACACAGCCAGTTCTGCTAATTCCTCAGGAATTACTCTTAATGTCACCACTCTGATTTCACATTTTCCTGGAAACACTCTTCACCACTCTTTTAAGTTGCTGCTTTATTTCTTGAATCTTCTTTCCTGATTTCCTGTGTGACAGTTAGCAAAATATCTTGACACATTCTTTACCTATTTGACTCTTTCATTTTTCATTTTTCTCTCTATTGCCTGCTATAGTACAAATCCTGTGGAATTGAGAATTTGCTTATCTTTGTCACCATGTCTTATATCCTTCAAGTCTAACTTAGACAAAGGACAAGCACTTGCTAAAATCTAAAAGGCAGCTGAATTTCATTTTCCTGTCTCTTTTATTACTTCCTCAACCTAGCCTTTTGAATGATCATTCCATGAAAACCTTCCCTCAACTACACAACATATAAATAATAGACATTATCTACTGTTAAAAAACTGTCATGCAGATTAAAACACCAACCAAAGAATACACATGGAGGGACCTATGGCTCCAGCAGCATATGTAGCAGAAGTTGGCCTTGTCAGGCATCAATAGGAGGGGAGGCCCTTGGTCCTGTGAAGTCTCGATGCCCCAGTGTAGGGGAATGCAAGGGAGGAGAGGTAGGAGAGGTTGGGTGGGTGGGTGGGTGAACACCCTTACAGAAGAAGGGGTAGGGGAATGGGATAGGGGTTTTCTGGGGAGAGGGGAAACTGGGAAAGGGAATACCATTTGAAATGTAAATAAAGAAAAATATCCAATAAAAAGAAAGAGAAAAAGAAAAGCCTGCCACACGCACCAAGGGTAATTCTTCTTTAATAGTCTACAAATAGTTTCTTACTCTTACTGGTTCCTGTGAGGTGAAAGTGCAAATGCTCATTTACAACATTAGTTGTTTATTTACCATCCACATTGACACCATCATTATAACATTTTTTCATACTTTGCTTTAGATGATCCTCTTTCTCCGTGCCAGTCCTCATCCCCTGTTTCCATCTTAACTTGTACCTTTTATCCTCCAGTATCCTCCATTTTACTTTCATGACTCTTGCATTTATCATCTCCATCACTTTCCTTCAAACCTTTCACTCTCTACTTTCATGACAACCCCCACTCCATGTATATACATAGATACATAAATTAGAAACAGGATCTGTAACCTAGAGAAATGCATGCTAATTTTATTTCTGAGTCACTTAATAATTTCTAGGGAACAGTTTTAAAATTTGTTCATATACTATAAATTCCTAATTATATTTCCACTATAGCTGAATAAAATTGCACTCTGTGTATGCACTACAATTTCATTACCTATATCCTCCATCAGGAGACATAGAAGCTGATTGCATTTTTTCACTCTTGTGACTCAAGCAACATTAAACATAGATGCACAGGTATCTGTGGGGTAGGCACTTTGTAGTCTTGAGAAAATCCACAATGATTTCACTAATCATTGCACCTACAGCTCAGGTTTCTCCACATCCTTCACAGAGTTTCTTCTCTTATGTTTTCTTCCTACTATAAAATGGAATCTCAGAGTAGATTTAATCTACATTTTCATGGTGGCCATGAGTGCAAATATATTTTTTCAAGAATATGTATTTCCTACACGTGTTTCTTCTTTTAAGAATCATCTGCTTTATTTGGTAGTCTACTTATTGACTTCTACTGGTGATTTTTTTTTCAGTGTTCAGTATCGATATTCTTTATATATTATAGCAAGCAACCCCATGAACATTTTAGATATTCTATAAGTTGTCTTTCCTTGTTGTGAGGAAACTTTTTAAAGTAATATAATGCCATTTGACAATTCTTGGAGGTAATCGGTGCTATTTCACCTAAAATATTCTTGCCTGTCCTTAACTATGATCCATATCTTTTTATTTTATTAATTATTACATTATATATTTTAATTAAGATATTTGACCCATCTTTAGTTGGTTTATGTTCAGGATGAAAATCTGGACCTAAACACTGTCTTCTATAGGTAGTAGTTTACCAACATTACTTCACATACAACTGTATTTTACACAGTATTTTGTTGTAGAAAAACACTAAAATTCATTATGATCCTGAGTATTTTAATGTGTCTACCATACATCTAATTTTGACCAAGAAGAATACAAATTGTAATATAGACTGTATATTGAAATATACCTATCACTTAAAGATTAATGTATTTATTGCTCCCAGCCTCAGTGGCATCATATATTAACTCACACTATTTAAGCATATTTTAAATTTAGAATGTACATACAACTAGGGAAATTCAGCAATGTTTCAGTCAAATAGTCTACAGTCTGTCTCACTGTAAGAATTTGTAATACTTCAAAGGATCAGTCACACTTGATGACTGAATGTAATACACTAAATATTTTCATGAGAAGATTAGGCTCATCATTTTATATTTTGTAGCTGATTCATATAGTGATTCTCTTACTTTCCTTATTGGGAGTGCTTATAAAATGAGCACTTGCAATTTTAGTATAATCCTGGGTTTTGAAGTGTTTATGATTAAATAATTTCAAATTAATTAAATTCTAATGTCTATATTCATCTAAATGGATATTACTTTCATTTAGTTTGTTTCACTGCTAAGCCTTTTAAAAACATTAACTCCTTAAAATTTATACTAAATATATTCCTTTGTTTCTTTAATATGTAGTAATAAGTTCTATTTAATGGTCTGTCCAGTTAATACAGATTCTTGGTACTAAAACATTCAAATGGCATGTATATTAACCTCATACAGGTTTAGACATTAGCTAAAGACATTTGTTGTTCTTTTCCTGTGTGATGATGGGAATAGCATATGATATCTCTATATTCAGGCTCCCCTGATGCTCACTCACTGACCTCAACTAAGTTTATTCAAAGACTAAATGGGGTGATGCATGTACCTCCTTAGCCCCAGAGCCTCAAAGGTTCTCAAAGATTCCAACTAATGTTCACTAGTAGAATATAAGTACTGTTACTATAAAATCTCAGGCATTCTTACTTTCTACCAAGTAACCAATAAAAACTTCTGTATTCACAATTTGGGTCATGTGTCATTGGAACAATTCTCTCTGTATGAGAGATTCAATAGACATCCTGTGTGATGTTTCTTACGTGTGTTATTTAGCCTGATATCATTTTGGAATGTAGAAGTAAAGTATTAAAGGAATAAAATGTAAAGCAAAAAGTATCATTCATGTTTTTAAGGAGTCTAAAATCTAGTAGGAGTTAAAATGCTATCACTACACTGGTAAATAGAATACAATTCAAGCTGCTTCACATTAGTGAAGACCCGGGCAAAAGTGAAAAAGAGCTTCATTGCTACTCACTCAAAACAAATACTACAATAGCCTTTCTTAAAATTATAAAATATTATGAGCTGGATTAAGATTAATCAAAAGTATATGCTAAAATAATAGGAGCCAGGCAGTGGTAGCACACACCTTTAATCCCAGCACTTGGGAGGCAGAGGCAGGTGGATTTCTGAGTTCGAGGCCAGCCTGGTCTACAAAGTGAGTTCCAGGACAGCCAGGCCTACACAGAGAAACCCTGTCTCAAACAAAAAAAAAATATTTTAAAATAATAGGACATAGTCCTTCAGGCCTTGAGCTTCTTTACAAATAGGCTTTCCCCAACAATCATAGCATCTCAAAAGGAATCAGGTTAAAATTATGACATCTACTTGCATCCTAATGAACAAAGAAATATTGACTACAATCCAATATATCTACATAGAGACTGTCATGTGACTGATGTGAAGCATCCTTTAGCCAATAAATACCAAAGACTGCCAGGAAATGGTAGAGCTAGAAGGTTAAGGACATTTTCTCTTCTGAATTCCTCATAGGCTGCTGCCAGTCCTCATGTCAGGCTTTGTGTTCCAGAATTGTGCGATAACTTTCTATTTTAAAGCACCTAGTGCTCAGAGTTCTATAAGGTAGCGGTAGGAAGCAATTCTAGTCTGAAATGCTAGCTCAAGGAATAGAGTGACAACTGAGCTCTAGTTATAAATGGAAATAAAAAATAACCATGGTTCAATAAGAGATCTTTTATAAACAATCTACCATATATACTAATATTTCTATAAGAAAACCAAATATATGTTGTTTTTTTCATTACTGGAATCTTTAACTCTATCTAGACTAGGGCTCATTAATTAGTTTTGTCAATTAACCTCTAAGGTAATGAAAATATTTATTTTAATTTTAACTTTGGTTCCTGATATAGGACCTCATTGGAAATATTTCCCTGATAATATCTATCCCATCAGGCTTCCAAGGACTATAATTATAGATAGTCATGTCCCAACACATCTGTTTAAAGATTTGTTGCAAATACTGCACCTGAGCTGTTAAAACCAAACAAGGTAATAAGAATTAAAATCATAGGAAACATAAATAAACCAATGCATAAAGGCACTTGGTTGCTGAGCTACTCAACATGTCGAATAAAAATATTATGAAATATTTTAGATGGATAATATTTATGCATCTTAAACACTGACAGCATTTTTAAATGGCATCTTACCTGTGAAGAACTGTTCACAAGTAAGACTTGCTTGCATGACTTTATCTCTGAGGCTTATCTGCTTTTCACTAATGAAACTTGTTATTACTTGGAGGTAGGATTTGTTCTGACATGTAGAAAACAAAAGATGATAAAAATCTGGAAGCTCAAGAATCTTAGCTACAAGTAGAAGCAAATTTAACTCTAAGACCGACTTGGTTCACAGAAAAAGTTTTTTTTTCTGTGAATGAGCTGTGTTTTGCAAAAGTTCTAGCAAAAGAAACAGGCAGCAACAACAGAAAACTTCAGGAAAATAAAAATTAATCTAGAAATTAAAAACAAAAGGATGATTATTTTTTTTCCAATGTTCAAAGGTTTGAAGACCTCCACATTTTATACAGTTTATTCTGATTTGTTTCAATAAGCATAAAATGCAATTATTTTTGTTGGACACATACTCAAAAATTATAATAAAACTTGGCACTCATCATTAGCAGCCGGAAAGATCATGGAAATATATAAATTCCTCATGACTTTGAAATATGTGGTAGAAATCTTGAATCCATGTGTTTTGTAATATTAGGAACTATTGTTTATCTTCCATCTCTCTATGAGTCTTTGTTTCAAATTTTTATTTTCATTTATTTTTCCAAATGTCTCTGATGGCCTTTCTGATCTTCTAAAATCTGGGAGTAATTTGAAAAACACCCAGGTTAGCCATAATTCATCATTGCCAACCCTCATTCAAATAAAAACTACTTTTTACTCAATCCTCTTTCTGAGATAGTTTGCAATGAGCTTTGAAGCTGACAATGTGTGTGTGTGTGTGTGTATGTGTGTGTGTGTGTGTGTGCGTGTGTGTGTATGTGTGTGCTTTATATGAATACGTGCTTGCATGTCCACATTTATGTAAGTGTATATGAAGGCTAATGTGAGTATGACAAGTTCTAAGAATTCATCTTTATTTTATTCTTTAATGTTTTATATTGAGTAAAAGCTATAACAACTTACAAAACAACATAAAAATTAATTTTATGTCCCCAGCTTTTGACAGACAGTAATTGTCAATTTGACCTTCTAAGTTCTGAGTATAAGAAACTTGTACTTTTTAAATTTTAAAAATCATTATGTGTACAGGTATGCTAGTGTGCGTTGGTGTATGTGCATGCTTGTAGCTGCATGAGATGACCAGAAGAGGGCGTCAGATCCCCTAGAGTTGCAATTACAGGAAATTTTGATTCAATCCATATGAATGCAGGGAATCTAATGAAGGACTCCCACAGGAACTGCAAGGGCTTTTAACTGCTGAATCGTGACTTTACTCCCCCAAAATGTAGAATGTTTATGTATATTTTTCACTATGTGTTCTGGTTTATAGCTAAATAGAGAGCATAGCTGATGTTTTCCATGTATGAAATTAGTTCATGCATTAAGTTAATAGCTTAATAGAGATATATAGACATATAATAAAATTAGACACCATTCTATGTTCTTAACAAAGGGAACTTATGGATACTTGTAATCATAACAGAAGGTAAATATTTTAATTATTATCTGTAGTTAATTACCACCTACATGGACTATATAGACTTTTAGGTATTAGCTCAAACAACACTTTTTGCACAGGTTTCAAAGATGATGCAAAGCTGGAGTTGTTGGTGGCAAGTTTTAACCACAGTATCATACCTTGGTTAGAGCATTGGTTCACATTGTTCACCTGGGCATAAGCTATTAGTGTTCTGTTCAGGAACTTATCCCTTGTGCCCATGTGCTCAAGGGTCTTCCCCACTTTCTTTTCTATTAGTTTTAGTGTATCTGGTTTTATGTGGAGGTCCTTGATACACTTGGACTTGAGCTTCAAACAAGGGGATAAGAATGGATAGATTTGCATTCTTCTACATGCTAATTGACAGTTGAATCATTTGTTGAAAATGCTGTCTTTTTTCCACAGGATGGTTTTAGCTCCTTTGTCAAAGATCAAGTGACCATAGATGTGTGTGTTCATTTTTGGGTTTTCAATTCTATTCCATTGATCTACCTGCCTGTCACTGTACCAATACCATGCACATTTTATCATGATTTTTCTGTAGTACCACTTGAGGTCAGGGATGGTGATTCTGCCAGAAGTTCTTTTACTGTAGAGAATAATTTTTGCTATCCTCAATAGTTTTGTTATTCCAAATGAATTTACAAATTGCTTTCTAGCTCTGTGAACTGAGAATACATAAGATATAATTCACAGACCACATGAAGCTCAAGAAGAAGGAAGACCAAAGTGTGGATAGTTTGGTACATTTTAGAAGAGATAGAAAATACCCATGAGAGGAAATACAGAGACAAAGTGTAGATCAGACACTAAAGGAAACACGAACCAGAGACTTCCCTATCGGGGGATCTATCCCATATACAGTTTCGAAAGCCAGACAATTTTGTGGATACCAACAAATGCTAACTGACCGGAACATGATAGAGCTGTTTCCTGAGAGGCCCTGCCAGTGCCTGATGAATACCGAGGAATGCTCTCAGGCAACCATTGACCTGAGCACAGGGTCCCGAGTAGAGGAGCTAGAGAAAGGATGCAAGAAGCTAAAGGGTTTTGCAGCCCCATAGAAGGAACAATATGAAACAACCATTACCCCCAGAGTTCCCAGAGACTTAACCACTAACCAAAGAGTACACATGGAGGGACCCATGACTCCAGCCACATGGGTAGCAGAGGAAGGTCTGGTCAGACATAAATGAGAGGAGAGACCCTTGGACTTGTGAACGAAGTCATCCTGAGTTTTGCAGTCAAATCAATGGAGCTAGAAAATATCATCTTGAGTGAAGACTCAGCCCCAAAAGGACATGCATGGTATGTACTCACTAATAAGTGGATATTAGTCAAAAAATATAAAATACACAGCATACAATCCACAGACTCAAGAAGGCTAACAAGCCAATGAACCCAAGTCTGGATGTCTCAGTCCCACTTGGGAGGAAGAAGAAAGCAATTAGGAGGGTGTTGGAGGGGGAAACCTAGGTGGGAAAGAGGACTGGGGATGGAATAGGGGAACATGATCAGGAGCTTGGGGTTGTGGGGTGACAGAACATGTCTGAAGCCTTGAGGGCCAGCAGAAAGTATGGAAACAGATAACTTCAGGAGGTAGGAGGTAGGGGAACCCTCTAGTATGTACCAGAGACCTGGGAGTTGAGAGATTCTCAGGACTAAAAGGGAGAGAGCTTAGATGAAATTCCCTACAGTGGGGAGAGGGCACTTGTAGAGTCTACCTCCAGTAGAAAGACAGGGCATCTTGTGGAGGGATGGGATTGCCATCCCACAGTAAAAATCTCTGACCAAGAATTGTTCCTGTCTGGACGAACTGTAAGGTCAAAAATGGAAAAGGGATTTAAAGAAAGAAGATCCAGTGACAGGCCCAAATTGGGATCCAGCGCAAGGAGAGGCCCCAAAGCCTGACACTATTACTGATACTATGATGAGCTTATAAACAGGAGTCAAGTATGGCTATTCTCTGAGAGCCCCAACAAGAAGCTGACTGAGACAAAGGAAGATACTTACACTTAACCAATGGACTGAAGTAGAGGACCCCTGTGGTTGAATTAGGGAAAAGGTAGAAGAAGTTGAAGAGGAGGGCAACCCTATAGGAAGATCAGCAGTCTCTACTAACTTGGATCCCTGAGATCTCTCAGACACTGAGTCACCAACCAGCCAACACACACTAATTGATATGGGGCCCCCCAACATATATAAAGCCGAGGAGTGCTCGTTCTAGATTCAAAGAAGATGCACCTAACGGTCAAGATACGTGAGGCCCCAGGGAGTGAGGAGGTCTGGTAGAATGAGGGTTGGGGGAGGTATGGAATTTTGAAGAGTCAGAGTGTGGACCAGGAGGGGGATAAAGACTGCACTGTAAAAAAGATTAAAGAATAAAAATAAAAAATAAAAAATAAAATAATTAGACCCACTCCCCACTGGGCAGCTCACAACTGCCTGGAACTTCAGCTCCAGAAGAGCTGATGCCTTTTCTGAACTTTTTCCACATCTATGTTCATACATGTACATAGCTATACTACCACACACACACACACACACACACACACACACACACACACACACACACAGAATTAAAGAAAAAAAGACATTTCTTTTAAAATCTGTCAGGCTGGCTTGTGTGAATAGCATATAATTTGTGATGATTCAAAATCGCTTTTGTTACACGTGGTCTGTGATGGTACAGTGCCTAGTACTACTAAAAATATTAGTAGACAGATGAAAAGTAGAGAAAAAGAAAGGGAGTCATTTGAAAGACTGGTGACAGAGGTGAATTTCAGTATTGTCGCTCATGGCAGTACTGTCTTTCAACATATCATTCTTGTAAAGCTCCTAAGAGAAAGGGGGATTTTAAAACGGTTCATATTAATTAAATTCTATATTGTATCAAACCATCATTCAGTATGTTATGATCATATTACATGAAACAATTTGTCATTCAATATCTTCCTAGCAGTTTCAGTCCTGATGTATTCCTGGAAAGAGCTCCTATCATTGTGAATACTGAGAGGTATGGGTTGCTTGGGAACCAAAGAATTTTCATTTCCCTTCACTAGGCTGAATAGTATGTTGGTGTATTTTCTAACAAAAGTACAACATTAAATACCATATGAAACATACCTACATAAAACCTTTTGAAAGTTAATGATTTCTTGGTATATTTTGAAAGATGTGTTCAAGTACAAAACTCAGCACAAAATCAGCCACTTTATCAGTCCATCATGGCAGTTAGCTGTGAAAACTTAATGGAATGGGATTAGGGAGAACGAAAGAAAAAGTTTCCTTAGGGAACAAAACATCTTTGGGGAGAAAGGCAATGCGTAAATCCTCAATGGCAGAATTAAGGGATAAGCTATAAAGTATCTAGCAAATGAAGCAAAAGTCTGGGAAATCGTGTAAACTCTGGTGCACAATTGTTAGCGATGCACTAATAAGAGATGACCTAAAATTAACAAATACAGAGTCATTGAGCCACTTGAATCTGATAGTAACATACTGTGACTACATTCAACTGTGTGTATACATGTGCATGTGTGTATGTGCATGTGTGTGTGCTTGAGTGTGTACATGTGTGTAATGCTCTCTTTGACAATGTTGGAATAAAGAAGTACTTTAATCTTAAGTTAAGCCATCATCCTCACCTTAACCCGCAGTTTTTCTTCTCTTTTAAAAGAAAATTTAAAATCTGTAGGGATTGTTCAGAGGGTGTTATGTTCACCCTACAAGCTTGTGGAAAGGTGGGATTCACTAGAACTCAATCAAAGCCAGGTGTAATAATTTTCCTTTGTAATCCTGCTGTTCCTACAAAGAGTGGAAAGGCAGAGCTAGAGAATTCCCTGGAACTCACATGACAAGTAGTCTAGTGTGTGCAGTCCTTGATGATAATGAGAACTTGTTTAAAATAAAGTGGGAGGCAAGGACAGGTATATAGAGGTTGTCTTCTGACCTCTATATACAAATATGCATGCAGTAGTATGAACACATACAAACACACACACACACACACACACACACACACTCACACACACCACAGGCACACAAATAAATTCAAGACTTTTGTGATCTCTGGGCACTGTGACTAGTATGTTTACTAGAGAAGCCATCCCTGCCTACTCATTTATCCCAAGTGACCTTTGGAAACTTATTCAATTCTCTATTATTTGTCAGCTATAAAATTAGAGGTCAGGAATAGTACCTGTTAAATGTTAAGAGGGACAATCAGGGGGCATGTATAAATCTGTTAAACAAGAATTACATAATATACCTTTGCAAATGAAGAATGCACTTGGAGCTGTCAGGGAAGACTGACAAGAATAGAGAGGTGGGCAAACGTATATTGTCACACAAGGCATAGGGGAGATGGATAGTCTGAGAGGAACTGCATTCTCTTCAGAGAGTAAGCCTCTTTTGACTCAGTAGCTGCATTTCATGTGTTCAAATACTCTCATTATTTTTCAAATATAACTGTTCTTTAGTTGAATAAAATGCATATGCATTTAAACATGACTTGATGTTTTGTCATTGCAGATATCCTCATGCAGTCCTCAAAAGGCCCAGAGATTCTTACTATAGTGATAGTAGTAATTGGCAGTCAAAGAAGGTAATCATTGGTGTCAATGAGATAATTTGGAGGATTATGGAGTCAAAAGTTTGAAAATTTAGAAATGAAAGAGACCATAATTATTTAGTGAAAGCCACAAAATTTGCAGCTGATTTAAATGAATCTCAAAGAAGTTTGCATGATGCCACAAATTAGGGTTATAAGTTGAATCTACGGATTCTTACTCTCATTATACAGCATACGGGGCAGGGAGACTAAAATAATAGTAAACAATAGGTCATTCATGGCTTATTTTGGTATTTTGAGTCTCATGGAGTGTTTCCATTAATTCACAAGTACTTATTGAGCCTAAAAAATGCATGTTGATTTGTATGCAGTATAGGAAAAACACAATCAAACCTTCAATGGGCTTCTAGTTTAGCCAGCAGGACACAAGAGCAATAAATGATAAGGCCAATGTCTGCATCATTTTAAGCACTGGTCCTAAGGAAAGCAAGCATAAGAATCAGGAAAGAAAACAAAGCAAGCATGTAATATGCCATCAAAGTTTCAGGAATTGCTTCCCTGGAAAGGAAATGAACAAAATGGGACTTGACAGGTGAGCTTAGGCTAAGGTGGTAGGAGAGTGTACACACACACTAGGTACACAGAAGAGGAAAGCCACTGAAGCCTTCCCAAAGCAGAGGGAAGATCAGTGTGGCCTTGTGAGGGGCAGCGTAGTTTATTTAAGCACTTAAAATGTGCTAATCAATGTCTTTTATGGAGACACAGTTTACCTGTGAATGTGTTAACATATTCCAGATGAAAAATGGTTTTTTTTTACAAAAATACACAAAATTTATTTTTCTTAGAAGGGATAAGAATGTCAAATAGTGGGTAGCCATCACTGTCTGATGAAATTAACTACACAAACAATCTGCCTTTCAAAGACATCTCACCCTCAGGTAGAAAGAGGGATTAAATGTCGTTTCTTCCACATGCTTTCTTTTGTCTGATTCATACTATAAAATCAGCCAAAGTGGATTAGACAGTCCAAGTTAATCCAAGATGGCACTGAAGAAGAAAATGGGATGCAAGTGTATATCCTAAGAAGGAGTCATTGAAACATGGATTTACATTACTGGCCGGTCCTTTTCCTAAGATAATTATATGAATATTATATTTACATATACTCATTCATATCTTCAGATCAACATGAAAAATAAACAATTTTTATTCACTTTTATCGAAAACAGAGTGAAGTCCAGTCTGAAACTAGGATGGAGTGACAGGCACAGATCTTTAGTTCCCATTCCTTGTGGTTGCAGTGGCCTGCATCTCCTACAAGACTCATAGTTCAATTTTACAAAGAATCATAAAGGGGCCTTGGAAACCCTGTAATAATCCAAACCTACTAAGCTAAGGAGCTGAAGAAGAATTTGGGGTCCAAACCCTGGATCACATTAAACAGTGTTAGAGAAGACCACATTCCTTTCCAGAACCAGGAAAGAGCCTAGTGAGTCCCCGGGCAAAAATAGAGATTGTGAGGTTTTCATAACTGGCTCCAGTACTAATAATGAATATAGCTAAGGTGAGGACTTGGAAATTATTTTTAAGTCCCTTTACAACTGGTTTGTCATTTAAGAGCCATCAGATGATACCGTTTTACAACACAGAAATTCAACTCAGGCACCAGAGTGAGCTTGCCTTTCATGAAGGAAAAAGGAGCCGGATAGATATTTTTAGTCACAAATCTCATGAAATCATTTATCTTGCTAAAGTTGACAAGCAGAGACCTATGGTGCCTGTTATCTGTTGAACATCCATGAAGCATTAGTTTGCTTAGAATGGTCTTCAGGTTCTGAATAGCTCAGGTTTATTACCACATGAATTTTCTGTGATCAGTTTTTAGCATAGCATTTTGCCATAACACATTTCATGGTACATTGACAAAATACAATTCCTTGACTCAGATAAATAAAAGTAGGTGACAAATTTGTGGTGACTGGTTCTGAGTCAAGCTCTGGGTATATTATACAGTTAATATTTTAGTGGGGAATATAATTCATACATCAGGTAGTTTTAAATACAAATAAGATGTTGGCCCAAAATACTTGATGCTATTCTTACAATTTTAGTAGATTTTCACATGTACACAATGTTGAGATGCACATGTACCTGCACACAACTATGCCTTTTTTATTAACTGCTTTCATTGCTGCAAGACATCCCTCCACCATCATCAGGTCCCAACTGCTTTGCAAATGAACTCTACTTCAATTTACATTTTTAAGCTCAGCTTGGAGATTATAGATAAATTTATCTGACATGGAACACCATATTTTTTAGTCAATGCTGATAAAAAAGCTCTGCCAAGACCTTGTTTTTCAGAGAAAGTTGACTCTGAAGGACATAACCTTTTCTGTCATGGTCACAGCCCTCATTGCAAAAACGGGGAAATCAAATCACTTGGGAATGCTAGAAAAGACAGAAAACTTTAAACTAAATGCCACTCATAACACTAGAAAGCAGAGAAAATGATGTGTTCACTTTAGTACAAGAAAACATCCATGACATTATCTATCATTTAGCTGAAAATCTGTCAGGTGTATTTTCCTTACAATGATGTATTATTATTTTTAATAAGCCTGGGATTGAGAAGTTTAAATAGTAATTGGCATGTGTATCAGTTTAAACAAACTTCCCAGCCCACCCATAAAACTTAGGCCAAAAGGAACCTTCTAGTTTTACACTTCTGGCTACCTTCAGATTGAATAAACAGTGCTATTGTTGTTTGTTACAATATGAAAACTTTTCCTCTGTCTCAGTTTACCCTGGATAAATGTTTCTAGCCTATACTTAGTGCACAAAGGTTTCCTTGATTATTGTCCAGGACCAAACAACTTTTTCCAAAGTTAAAATTTTAAATAAGGATCCAAAAATTTAATCCATGTAATCTTAAAAAAAAAAAGATGTAAAGAGAGATTGATGCTTGTTTTAAATACCAATACCAGTTGATATTTACTGAACATAAAATGGAAAAAAAACCTCCTATTCTTCAAATTTAACAACTTTGAAATAACACAGTTTTGGTAATAACATATCCTTTGAATAATTTTTTAGGTTGAAAAATAAAGCACATTTTCCTCATTTAAAAAAAAGCCCATATTATCTTTGTAAAATGTGTTTATATCTTTCCCAATTAGTAATCCTAATTCTAACAGTATACATACATGAACTTAGATGTGTGTGTGTGTGTGTGTGTGTGTGTGTGTGTGTGTGTGTGTGTGTGTAGGGTTACATACATAAAGAATATTTCATCCAAATTTAGTTTGAGCAAAAAAATTAAGAAATCTGAAAAATAATAGGATTCTACTTAGGAAAGTTTGTTGGGAACATTGTATGATGACAGGCCACCCCCCCCAATACAAATGTTCATAGTATGTGATATAGGTATGTGACATACATGAAAGCTTTTGCTTAATACTAGTGAGCATGTGGCATTTCCAATGTATGAAGTCCTGAGTTTTGATTTGCTTTGTGTTTTGGGGACTAATGGCCATCTAGTAATATCTCTCCTTGAAAGAATTGTGCTACAGCACTGTGAAGCATCAATTTGAATTGTATCTCACACATATTTCATTTTCAGTTAACAACATATGAATTTCAATTATAATCAGAAACATCACAGAATTAATACATAGGTCACTTTTTGTTTTCAATATACAAAACGTAGTCCCATGAAATGACCCTTTGAAATTAACTTACAGAACCGTAAAAGCATCTTCTATGCCAAAAAATATGAACAAACTTGAAATTTGGAGTAAGCTTTTCCAAGGCCTTTTTCAATTCTGATATTTATAGCATACCTATCTCAAATAGCTAGCATTGCAGACTTACTGCAAATTCTTTTTTTTCCATGTGGTGACTATTCTGAATGGCAGATAGTTCACATTAATCAGCAGGTATATAATCTATCTGAACAGCTCACTAATATCAGTTCTTCCATCTCATGCATCCTGTAGTGTTAGGAAGATTTGCCACATATGGTTCTTTATTTTCAAAAGAAAAAAAAACACAGTAGCATCTAGACATGTACAGCTAACAGCAGACAGTCAATGAGAAGCTATAATTGAGCAGAGGGTGAATTTAGTAAACCTACTCATATTATGATGGACTTTGACCCTCAGATTTCACGTTTAGCAATTTATTGGTTCAATGGCTCACTAATGTGCACTTTCAATCTTTGTCCTATTACTTTTTTTGGTCAGTATAGAATGAAAACAGTCATTGATGGTACATAGCAGACTAAGTGTGTCTGGGTCCAAAGAAAACTTTATTCATTAAAGCAAATATCGGGTTGATTTGACTAGAGAACTCTAGCTTTCTGAGCCCTCTTCTTCTTTAAATTACACTCAGATAATCATGATCCCTTTGTAAGAATACGTCATTCAGAGAATGAGAAACAAAAAAGGGTTCCAACTATAATGGCTATTATGTCATTTGTGTTTATCTTCAAATCAGTTTGCCCAGATTATGATTATCAAATATGGACTTCCGTTCTTGATGCCCATTGCTGTGTTACTTTAGAACAAATGACAATTTTCTTAATCAAATATGAGAAAACATGAGTTCCAGGGCATATAAATTCTTGGTTTTCACGTTCATTTTTACAAACTAGAGATGTAGATAATGTAATCATAGTCTTATGAATAGGAAGATAATGATAAATGGGATGATGAAGAATTTTAATCAAAATTTAAAGTAAAGATTCAATTTGACTTATTTGAATTCATTGCTTAAAATTATTTTAAATAAAGGACTGAAGGTCCTGAGTTCAAATCCCAGCAACCACATGGTGGCTCTCAACCATCCGTAAAGACATCTGACATCCTCTTCTGGTGTCTGAAGACAGCTACAGTGTACTTATATATAACAAATAAACAAACCTTTAAAAATAAATAAATAAATAAATAAATAAATAAATAAATTTTATGTTCTTTAAATTATTTGTGTGTAAAGGGATGCATTTAGTGGTGGTGTGCATATGAGTGCTGTGTCCAAGGATGCCTGAAGAGAGCATCAGTTCTCCCGGAGTAGGAGTTATAGGATATTGTAAGCCACCCTGAATGGATGCTAGAAGACCATCACTATATTCTAATATATATATATATGTATATATATGTACATATATATATGTAATGATGATTCAAATATACATATACACACATACATAGATATTTATATACATTATATATAAGTATATTTGTATGTATGTATGCATGTATGCACACACATACGTGCTAATCCTTACAATATTGTTCTAAATCAGGTTTCTTAAGACTTTGTGTATTAGTCTCCCTTCCTTTCTTTCTTACCCAAAGACCATCTCATTGCCCTCATATCCTATTGCTGTGCAAACCTGAGTCACTGTACCATCTCTGACCTTGAATAGCAGCTACTAATCTATAGTTTACAAAGCAAAGCTAGTTGGCCAGCTTCACAATCTATTATTACAAACTTTCTACAATTGAGTAAGCACATTTCTATGAATGATGTGAATTCAAAGTCAATAATGAAACTGTCGCTTTGCTACAATTTAGAGTATTTAAATTTTATCTGAAAGTTTCTCTCTCTCTCTCTCTGTCTGTCTCTCTCTCTCTTCTTTCTCTCTCTCTCTCATCCATTCATCCATCCATCCATCCATCTATCCATTGATCTAGCTAGCTAGCTAGCTAGCTAGCTATCTCATCTAATTTTGAACAATTAAATTCCTTTCCATGACAGGAACCACTGTTTCCACGTCTTTCTGGGATCCATGAATTCCATTCCTTATCTCTTAGAAAAGCTCCTTCTAAAATTTTTTAAAAAATTAAAACGGCTCCAATAAGTGAATGCTAATTTATCATTTCCATGTACTTGGCTTTATTGGAGAGATAAGAAGTAAAAGAATGATAATACAGGTAATTTCTTTTATGAACAAATTGCAGTATTCTAGAATCAATAATATATATTCCATATCTATCATGTCTTGACTCCTTTCTGTTAGACCAGTAAATAACACATAAGAGAAACAACCTTCATGCCTATGTTTCCCAATTGATATGGTTTAAAATGTTTAGAAAATATCTGGTTGAATTTAGTAAAACAGCCAATTATAAAGCAGGTGCTTCTATTGTATAAATAGCCTAAGATGTGGAATGCATTAATTATGGAGAAGTCTTTATCTCGATTCCAGGCCATCCAACTAAAAATGCTTTGAGGTGTATTGCACATCCCCCCAACTTTCATTTACACTGTGTTTTAAGATCTCATTACATTTTTAAAAGATGGAATCAAGATCTGTAAGGCACACAGGGCTCCTTGGTAATTATATATACAAGATGGTATTAATAATAAACTTTTATTTCCATTCATTTCTCTCATTAATTCATTCTTTTAAATTTTGTACATTGCATTGGGATTTTTCTTTCTCCCACTGTTACAGATGTTTGGATTTTCTAATCCCCTGAGGTATCAGGGGCCTGCACATCCCATCTGCAGTGATAAACATATCTGGTGATTAGAATTTCATACAAAGCAAAATACTAATACATCATTAAGCCTACAAAATATTTAGTCCTCCATATGTTGTTTGTGCTTCAGATTTCTCAAACATTTCACAATAAAAATACAATTCAGAATAAATAATAGATAAAAGTCGAGTAAAAAAGAAAGAGTGTCTGGATTTTTAAAACATCATTTTGCATGTTATTTGTATAAAATACACTGCTCAATTCTCAGTATTCCTTATTCCCCTAATAAAGATTCTGAATATTCAGAGTATGAGGTTTGTAAAATATATTGGTTTTAATAATGCATCTGGTATGAAAATAAACTTAATTTAAGATGGGTGGGGACAAATCCTTAGTAATTTCTTGAGTGAGCATTAATTGCCGTCATTTCTGGGAAAGTCAAGTACTCTATATCATCTCTTCAATCTTAATTCTCTAGAGAGCTTAAATGCAACTTTATTTTAGGATGCACTGTTTCAAAAGTAAATTAAATTGGTCAGAGAAACATACACATATTTTATTGTTCATAAGGCAAAGAAACCACAATGTGAAGTAAACCCAAAGCAAACCTCTAAGATAACACTGTACTATTTTTATGGTTTCCCTCTTAGTAGTTCTGCATCCACTGTGAACTGTGACGAGGATGGGAAAAAAGCCACTGCAGCAAATTCCATCTTAGTAGGAAACAGGACAGGAAAAAATCCAACTCTCAGATAGGGGCTATGTGATAATTAACAAACTTTCTTGTCTGTTGTTGCCATTAGCCTTTAGTTTTTATATTCACAATCATTCTTAGCCACTGTCTTATCTGCATTCTGCTCATTCCCACTTGATCCAGGATTACTTTAGTCTGGAAACAAAATGACAATAATACAGGTTTTAAAAAGCTCTTCAGGGAGAATGCTACCGATATAGCATTTCACCTGTTCAAGGAGACCAAATGGAGGACTTAAAACCTGGGTATTTTACTTTCACATGTAAACATAACTATGATCATTGAGATTAAAAACTTTAATTACTTTTTCTTATTTAATAAAGACTCCGGACCTATAGAGTTCAAAGGTTTTTAAATTATATTCTTCTTAAAAACAAATAAAACAAAAATAAGAAAGGACTTTCAGGTTGGTGGGGCTATCCCCTGGAGACCACAGAGGGTAATGGCCTGTCATGAATTCATTACTATTTGTTCCCCTCAAGTGTTAGAGTTCCCCAGTGTTAGGCAGCTTTTGACCTTTTATTTACAGTGTTATTTATTATTCATATTTTATTAAATATTTAAAATGTCACCTATTGTATTTGATGACTATTATGAAGAGAAAAAGGTTCCTGTTATTCAGGTCCAGCTAGTTAATATACTGAACTTGGCATTAATTGACCTGGTACTCACTCTTAAAAACTCCTGAGGCTTCCTGGTTATATTAAACACCCACCAGTTGTAGAGTTATTGGTGAAAGTCACACACAGCCATGAAGATGGCAAATCTCGGGAGCCATTCCTCTCCATTCATAAAGACCCATTTCTTCTTTCTCACTGATAGTAGTAGCACTCATAAATGATATCCACAGTGATAAAACACAAAGAAAAAGGAAGTTTACATATAGCAGGTACTCATTTTGTGTGTGCATTTGTAACTATATCTATATTTGAATTAGAGTGACTTCTAATTTTCTTTAAAGCATCTCTATGGCCATTACTTGTATGGAATTTATTGACCCTATGCCACCTCCCTCTTTCTCTCACCCAGGTAGTAAAAATTATATATGTATATAGTAAAAAAGAAAAAAAAGGGGCTAACCATGAATTGGAAAGAGAACAAGGAGTTCATGGGATGGTTTGAAGAGAGGAAAGGGAAGGTGGAAATTATACAATTATTTTGCAATCTCAAAAAGTACAGGAAATAACTAAAAAATAGAAGGTATAGAAAAAATTCTAACTATTTAACTGTTGATATACTTTTGATGCAGGTGTCTCCTAAAGACTACATGTTAAGTTTTAATTCCCCAGTATGAGGTGGACTCTTGAATTAATGGAAATTTTACAAGGTAGAAGAAATTAGTAGAGTTTTCTTAGGTCATTGGAAGTTCATTTTGTAGCAGTTATAGGTGGCCCTAGTTTTTAATCACCAACCCTTTCTGCATGTCTTCCTATTTCATGATTACTTTGAAATAAACAGACCTTCTCTTCATACTTCTACCATGCTATTATTGCCCAAAGAATGTGATACCGACTCATGAAATGAGTCTCCTCAGGCCAAAAAACAAGGTAAACCTTTGCTCTTTGAACTTTATTTTTCTGTGATATATTATCACAGGGATAAAAAGCTAGCTGATAGATACAAGGGTTCACCTTCTATGTTGAGAAGATAGTTCTGTTTGAAGGGCACATATTATTTCATTAAAAGGACTGAGAAGAATTGAATTGGAATTTTGATGGGGATTACATTAAATCTGTAGATTGCTTTTGGTAAGATGGGCATTTTTACTTTATTAATCTTGCCAGTCCATGAGCATGGGAAACCTTTCCATCTTCTGAGATCTTTGATTTCTTTCTTCAGAGACTTGAAGTTCTTGTTGTACAGATCCTTCATTTGTTTGTTTAGAGTCACACAAAGATATTTTATATTATTTGTGACTATTGTGAAGGGTGTCATTTCCCTAATTTCTTTTTTAGCTCGTTTATCCTTTAAGTAGAGGCAGGCTACTGATTTGTTTGAATTAATTTTATATCCAGCCACTTTGCTGATGTTGTCTATCAGAGCTGAAGCTCTGGTGGAATTTTTGAAGTCACTTAAGTATACTACCATAACATCTGCAGGATGCATGCAGCCAACCATTGTACTGAGCACGGGGATCCCAACGAAGGAGTTAGGGTAAGGACTGGAGGAGATGAAGGGGTTTGCAGACCCATAGGAAGAACATAGATAATCAACCAACCCAAACTGCCCAAAGCTCCCAGGGACTAAACCACCAAACAAAGAGGACCCATGACTCCAGTTGCATATGCAACAAAGAATGACCTTCTCGGGCATCAGTGGGAGGAGAGGCCCTTGTTCTTGTGAAGGCTAGATGCTCCTGTGTAGGGCAATGCTAGGGCAGTGAGGTGGGAGTGTATGGGCGCATGGAGAAGTACCCTCAAAGAAGCAGGGGGAGAGAGGATGGCATAGGGATTTGCAGAGAGGAACCGGGAAAGGGGATAGCAGTTAAAATGAAAATAAATAAAATATCCAATAGAAATATTCACAAAAAGACAATGCAATAGTGAAAAATAGAACTGAAAAAATGGGCAGATCCCACCTTTAAGCGTGCATAAAAATTTTCAAAGAAAGACAACTAAGCACTTGGATATGAAAGAAATGACCACAAATAACAAAATAATATGTAAGCAAAGAATTTTGCAGTTGTTGATATTCAATGTATTAAAGTGGTAGGTAAATGGGTATGTCTGGATGATGCTCCCTATGGGTGTACACTGCCCCTATATGTGAAGAAATAGTCAACAAATGAGTCTAACAAATTTGTTAGACCACTGAGCTTGTTATAAGCTAATCTTTTGTATAATTTAAATATTATAATATGCATCATACATTTTGCTGCTTGTAATTGTATCCTGAAGTATGACCTTTAAATAAAAGTTCTTATAAACTTTTATTAAGTTACAACTTAACCTCCTTTTTATCATAGGTAGCAAAGGAAAATGCCTGCATGGAAAAACACACTACTCATTATAACAGATGCTGTAACTAGTAGAAGGACAAATTCATGGGCATCATGGTAGTATTGACCAGAGACAGGGTTGAAAGAACTACAGATGAAGAATCATGTATCAATGGTTACATTATTTAAAACATGGACAAGGAATAATTTATGTCTTTATGTAACCCTCTTTTTGATATTCATATGTGTATGGCACGTGCACAAACATGCATACATATATGCCTGCATACATACTTGCAAAAACATGCATGCATACAAAAATACATGCACACATGTGCACACACACAAAATTCATACAAGATCAAGGACATCATGATTTGGATTATTCTTAAGTTCCTGGTGAAATTATTATTAAATTTTATTCCTTAATCCCCTTTCTAAATTGACCCTGTGTGTATGTTTTATTTTCTTCTAGATTTCTTCTTTGCTCAATGTCTCTTAACATATTCAAAGGATCTCGACTTCAATTTGATTTCTTAGCATCTATTTTGTACCGAGTCAGTAAGGATGATAGATTCATTTTCTTTATAAGAGTTAAATCTTAGATCTGTCACTTATTATTTATATGACCTTGGAAAATGAACATATCAGAGACTCATATTCTTTGTGCATAATTTGGAAATAAAAACTAGGACACACATAGATGTTTTTGATGAGTAAATGAGGTTATTTGTGTAAAGCACTTGGCAGTGTGCCTGGCATACAGTTTATCGATATTAGCTGCAATTATTATTAATTATAATTAGTCAGATGACTCTAAATACGTGCTTGCAACCCTGGTACTTATATTTAACCCGAGCCTTTATCTCCAGCCCCTTTCTGATTATAATATACTTTTACTGAATATTCAACATTTGTTAAACTAAACTTACCCTGTTTTTAACTTTTCAAAGTAAGATACTCTTGTGTGTATCCCATATTCCTTTTGTGACTATTTGGTTATTAAATTCTGTAACTACTCCTGATGTATCTTAGCCATTACTTTCTGTTCATTCGCAAAGTATCCCCAGGAAACACTCCAACTTGCTGTCAACTCCTTCAATTATCTCTTTATTTCACTTCTATGGTAAATTCCCCATTGAAATCATTAGGAAAGTGGTGTGATGGTTCCACGTTACCTTGACTGGATGTAGAATCACTTAGAAGAATGGTCTGTCTGTGACATGTAGTTTACCTAAGTAGGGAAACCTACCATGAATTCTTCAGCACCATCAGACGAGGTAACCATTTTAAAATAAAACAATATAAAAAAAATAATACCCTAGAATTCTCTTTCTGTGTAATTTACATTACTTCATGAAGTAAACCTCTCTGTTCTTTCATTCAAATCAGCCACCATTGCTATTCTGACCAAATGAATGGGGGAAACCTATGAGAGGAACCTTCTCACACCAAGAATAAAAAAATAATTACCTTTACTGCAGTAGTTGGTCACACTAATGAGAAAATTAAGTAACACAAATGAAAAGTCACTAATTTTCCAAAAGTAGCAAACCTTTTTATCTATACATTTTCCAAGTTGTCCTATCTATAGTTTTACCAAGTTTTTGCTCAGTCTTCATTTTTAGTTTCTACTATTCTCATATAACACATTAAATTCTAATAAAATATATTTCCCATAATGTCTCTGAGCATACCACATATTTCCTTACCCATCAGTCAATGTTTGCACTCTCTTTCTGAAATGTATTCATCAGCACATTTCTGTGTAAAGTAATACATGCCCTTTAAAGGTTATCTCTAATGAAATAACACACATATCAATCTTTCTTTTATTCTGATATTGCCTTACTTAAGAGTTTCTAGCATTCAGTTATATATTTCTCTGCCAATTTAGTATAACAAGGGTGATGGTGTATGCTCAAACTTTTTATCCCTTCTTTTGTCTTCAGTAAATTTAAAGACATTTGGTGAAGATTGAGCTTCAGCTGAGTTCTATATGAACTTTTGTTTACAAATACACCTGATTGATATTCAGACATACAATTCATGAAATGGCAGAGGTTGTTTTAAGCAAGCATCACAGAAATCTTTCAGATATATACTCAAAGGTGTTATCATACGACAGGGAAACATGTTAATTTCACTACGTACTTAAGGTAGTAATATAGTCAAAAGATTATTAATTTTATTCTTTAAAGTATTATTCAGGCTGGGTAAAGTGGTACATGCCTTTAATACTAGCACACTAGAGGTAGAGGTAAGTAGATCTGTATTATTTTTAGGCCAATCTAGTCTACTTGGTCTATAGACCCAATTCCTGGTCAGAAAGATCACAAAGTGAGATCTTGTCTTCAAACAAGATTAACAACAAAACAAAATGGAAAATCAAACCAAAACAACAAGAAAAATAATTAGAAAATATATTTGAATAATAAAGGTTTATTTAGGTCAAAAGAAAATCCAGCGATACTTTTTATAAAGCTATATATTTTAAATGTAGATAAATGTGTGTTTGTGTGTGTGTGTGTGTGTTCATCTTACAGTAAAAACATTTAATATTGAAAATGAAGGTAAAAAACCCAATCCTAGAAGAGTCAAAGAGTATTCTATCAAATCTCATTCTCCTAATTGATAGAGAAAATCTAGGAATAGTACAAAAGAAACAATTATCCAGGGACTTCTTAGAAAAGACAAAGTAGCTTAGAGGATAGCCATTTTTAGAAGAGGACCCCTAGTGTGTCAACTGTAGAGGAGAAGTTATATAACTGTAGAGGGGAAGTTATATATTATTATTTGCAGAAAAACAGGAACACTCATAGAAAAGGCATGCCTTTCCTAGATTCAAGATGCAGAAGGAAATAACTGTGTTGTGATAGCTCTAGGGAAAATCTCTTACCTTTCAGCAAAAAGAATGTAATCTAACTCTGGCTAGAGATATGACAATATTTCCTGCCTTGTGTGTTAATGAAATTGGACAGGTCATGTCACCTGACTAAGGAATCATCCTTCAGTGAAGGTGATTGGCCATAAGTGATGCTAGAGAGATGGTATAAATAATTATTTCTTTAATGAGATACTTTTTTAATGGATATTTTATTTGTTTACATTTCAAATGATATCCCCTTTCCTGGTATCCTCTCCAGAAACTCCCTATCCCATCTTCCCTCCCTGTGCTTCTATGAGGGTGCTCACTCACTGGACCACCCACTGCCACATCTCCACCCTGATATTACCCTACATTGGGGCTTATTTGCAGTTTTAATGACATACTTAACTTTTCCATCCCACAGTTCCTTCTCTCTGGGCACATGCTATAAAGCCAACATGGGATTTTGTTAGGTCTTCTCTTCTGTCTCTTCCTATTGCATGCTGGCCAGAGGATAAGTGTACTCTTTTGGACACTTGTTCCTCCATACTCTTTCTCTGAAGCATCCCCATTGCCTGCCTGCCCACCATGACACTGTCCTCCATGCCAGCTTAATTCAAACAATAAGGCTTCCTCCTCCTCTCTCCTTCTTCATGCTATAGACAGTTGCCAAGATGGAAAGCTTGCCTGGACTTAGACTTTTCTTGAAAACTCTCATAAAAATTATTTTGAGATTGCTTTTGATTCTAATTTTTTTTAATTTTTAATTTAATTTAATTTTTTTTTGGACTCCAGATTTTATTTATTTATTTTATGTATTCACCATTGCACTCTTCAGACACTCCAGAAGAGGCATCGGATCCCATTACAGATGGTTGTGAGCCACCATGGGGTTGTTGGGAATTGAACTCAGGACCTCTGGAAGGGTAGTCAGTGCTCTTAACCACTGAGCCATCTCTCCTGGACTCCAGATTTTAGCCCTACCACCCACTCCCATCCACCCCTAGACTTTCAAATCCTATACCTCCTCCCCAACCCCCTTTCTCCATGAGGATGTCCATGCCCCCCACCCCACCTAACCTCTAAACTCCCTGGGACTTCTTAAGGGTTAGGTGATTGAACAGAGACCCAGCAGTCCTCTGCTGTATATGGAGTCTAATCCTAAATCCTTTTACTAACGAGATTAAGAACCCTGAGAAGTACCTCAATTCTCTAGGGAATACATGAAAACTCTATTAGGACTCCCTCAAATTTCCAGGAACACTGGTAACAACAGAAAATAAGAGGAAACCCATAGATGGAGAGTCACAGAAGAGAACCCTTTACAAATCTAACATTCTACTGAACACTGTATGAATAGAACTGGCTTTGTAAAGTCCCAGAACAGGCCACCTAAGAACAAGCATTCTCACTGGAGACTTCACCAAGTTTCTAACAGACATATTGTTATGCCCAATCAATTCAACAGCATTGCAAAACACATAAAAAATAAAATTAAAAAAAATCTATAGAAAGTTTGCTGAATCTAAAACACTCACATAACACAATCAAAAAGCTCAAAGTATTATCCAACATATAAATGGTATAAGAAATATTAGGAAAGGATTAAATTAACAAAGAAAGTAATGAGATTATTCTTACAACCCCAGATTCATGAATTATACCCAACAGGAAGAAGGGTTTAAAGAATAAAATAAATGAAATGCTAGAATATATTGGGAGGCTATAAGGCTATAAAATAGAAGAACCAGATGAAGAGTCTAAAGGTAATACACAAAATCTAGAACACTAGATGTGTCTTACATCATACTCAAGGAATAACAATAATCCACTGACTGCAAATATATAGAAATTATCTAGTTTGCATACTATTGACAAATAATTTAAATACTTATATTACTGCTTAACAATGATTTGAGATCATAAAATATGATTTAAGAAAATTTGCACGACTTGGAAGCATACAATATAAACTTCTACAAATGCCCCTGAAGACCTTTAAGAACAAAATTTATCACTATCCAAAATTAAAAAAAAAATGACAGTATTGGACATTGCATAATTTTAGACCTCAAGCTTTATTTCAATAGAAAGATGAAGCAATTAAAGCTACATGATTTTTGCAAAGAAATATTGTAAATGGTAACTCCATTAAAATATTCAAGTTTGCTTGCTAAATTTATTAAATATTACTGCTAAACTCTGAGGGAATTGAAATACTTCTCACTAAATAGTAACTGGGTCAACTGGAAAACTCCTGCCTGTTTTAAATATGCTTATTATAAGTATCATATGAGCACAAGAACAAGCTTTAAAACCATTCTGTGAATTAAACCAAATATTTATTCAGAAAATAATTTAGGACACTCTTTTGATAAATCTGGCATCCACGGGTATTGTGTTATCAGAATTAGAAAGTACAGCACCGGAAATGTCGACAGAATTCTCCTTATCACTTTTTATACTTATTTCAAACAGACATGCTATTAACATAACAGGTGATGTATGTAATACATGTAACTAACAATGGACTGTAATTGAAATGTACCACTGTATCACAAATGAAGAAGGAGCACACACCATTTAAAACGAGGCATGGTTCTAAGTGGAAAATGATACAATATTCAACAGAGAGAACACTGCCATTAGCAGCACCACCAGACTTTCAACTAGAACACAATTGACCACATACACTGGAATAACACAAATGCAAGACTGATGATATCAAATGATAAAAATATCTTATCATTAGAGCTATCATGAGCAAAATTCAGTTGTTGGACATGCTTCGTACTTAACATTTTCATTCTTAGTTAAACACATTGGCAAACTAGAAATCATATACAAATATGTACATAGCCATGTGATTTGCAAAAATTTGTAAAAATCTCTTTAAACACACTCAGCTGTGGTACATTTATCCATCAGAATTCTAAAATTATATAGAAAAAATGAATTCTTACATGCTATAATTTGACTGAATCTCAAAATGTAATATTATCTAAAAGAAGCCAAACAAGAGGTACTAACTATATAATTATTTAATGCTCAAAATCATGTCAATCTAGTTAGTGTTGAAAGATGTCAGAACTCTTACTTATTGCAAGAGTAGGCAGTCATAAAATCTGCTGAAACATATAAGGAGGTTTCTGAGTCTATTTTCCATTTCTTCATTTCGGTTAATTTCACAATTGGGGTCAACATTTCTAATATTTTTTATGTTCACATGTGTTAGTTTTTCTGCATGCCATATATCTGTTCCCTATCAAACTAACAGAATAGGATTCCCTTGAGGTGGAATTAGAGATCACTGTGTGATACCATCTGGATGCTGAGAATGAAACCAAGTCCTCTGGAAGAGCAGCAAGTGCTCTTAACCATAAAGCAATCTCTTCAGCGCTAGAATTCTACATTTTTAAAAAATGGGATTGGAGTTAATAGACATAGCTTGTACAACTTAAAAAAGTATGCCTCAATAAAATGTTCTTTAACAGATATACAAAGTATATAGAGAATAATTTTTAGAAAAGATATACTATTCCCTACTCACAATAAACATCACTGTTATATTTAAGAAAGAATGGCTTGCATGGTCAGATAGCTGTGGAAAAACTATCCTTTAAGATTATGTAGATTAATAAAATAACAATAAGAGCTTTGATGTTAGACTGTTTCAGAAAACCTTCATACTTTTTCTGCTTCTGCTCATTTATAGACCACTTAAGTTCCTCTTAAGGGCATGGCAATCCAAGACTAATATGCAGTCCTGGTATTTGGAAATCTGAGAAGTTCTAAGGAGGCTTTCTGAATCAATGATACAAAATATGTGACTTTAGAGTGGATGTTAGTGTTGTTTTTTTTCCTCTCTCATGGAGAGAAGTGCTTTCTTCATGAGAAACATGAAATATACATCGATTGTTTGACAGTAAGGTGATACAGTTGATAAGTATATTGTTCTCTGACTTTGAAATTGGGGAAAGGAGACCTTTTTCTCACTTGCACTTTTTGACATGTTCAGTGCTATTTTAGTATACTACATTCAATAAAATCTGTACTCTGACTTTTGCCTTTGTATAATTTCTTAAGCATCCAATGTATTCTGATAATATCTATCACTCCCATTTCTAAAGCACTCTTCTTCCGAGCTAGTCTCCTGCCTATGTTCACATCTTTCTCTCTGTGTGCAGCACAGCTGTTGTGTATTCATGATTGCCTGAGCCATATCATACCCAGAAAAGAGTTTCATAAATGGATGTTCCCCTATCCTTTATCTCTGAATTTGTTCTGGCCCTTAACATTGTATTCCCTCTTTACTGGAGGGACAGACTTGTATATTGTGGTACAATATCCATGAATAAGTGTTCTCAGAACATTGGATGAACTATGTCGTATTTTAGGAGAATTGAATATAATCTGAACACAGGGCCTTTTCAACGTAAGATGGATTCATAACGCCATCATAAGAAGGATATTTCTATATTACTATGTGTATATTCATGCTTACAGAGACATACTTTGTGTATATATGCATGAAATCTCAGGAGGCTTTCTTTTAAATAGATTATACCATTTTACCAAAAGATTTTGAAACACAAATTGAAAAACACAAGAATAAATACAGTCAAATATGATCCATCACTAACCAAGAAAGGTGGCCTTGTTCAATCTGTGCCCTCATCATTTACTTTTCTATCCATGAAGAGCCCTTAAATCCTGACCTTGGGACATAAATCATTACAGTTTCAAATTCATTTTCATCTCTTTCCCTGATTTCCAAAACCAAGCTAATTAGGCTAACGCTGTGACTACCTCCAGCTAGGAGTGACTGGTTAGACTCCTGGAGTATATTATTACTACATTTGTGATGCGTTTTATAATAAGAAAAATAAATAGCAAAATCATATGATTATTTCTGTAATTTAGCTTACATTTTCTAAAACCGGTAATAACTAGTGTAATTTAGATCTCATAAAAGAAACAGAGATGCTCCAGTGAATCTAAAATCAAAGCCCATGAAAACCTTTCATACACAATGTAAACAGACATGTTTAATATAAGCATCTGCCAATCTAATCTGATAATTTTGCTCATGTTGTATTTTTTGCCCATTTGGCATGTTTTTATGCAGCAATTTATATACAACACTGTATCAGCATATATGGGGGTATACAAGCAGCTGTGTCCTATTATAAAATTTACAGGAAAAAAAAAGTTGGACAAAGAAAATCGCTTCCTAATGAAATATGTAGGGAAAATTCCAAGCTGTGAAGCCTATTAACCTATTTTTTCCATAGGAGTCTACAAGGTAGTATCTTGGAAGAGGCCTGTTGGTTACAGTATTGAGTCCTCTTACATAGACTTATAGGTTTATTCCAAGACAGAAGTTATCCATTTGCTTCACAAATGAGCCTAGAGGAATTTGAAGTCGACTTTTTGAAGTGACAGAATAAAGCAGCATTGTACTTGACTCCTCACTCCAAAATAAGTTGGTTTTGTTGTTGTTTTTCTTTTTCTTTTTCCACCCCAATCTGAAAGTTGTGATTAGTGGAAAGCAGAGTAAACAGTGATGGAGAGAGACAATGTACAATCAAAAGCCTGCATGAGATGAGCAGCTGCCAGCAGTTAGCAGAGTTTATGCACACTGTTTTCCACACTCTTGCTTACGCTATTGGGGAAAAGAATCGGGAAGATTGGATAGTGGGTAAAGAATATGGGTCATAGCCTTGCTATAAAAAGTGTTTCTTCCCTCCACTCCTGAGTGCTATTTCCATATGCCAGTTGGGCTGAAGGTTTCCATGCAAGTATCATGTGGTCCTGTGACAGACCACTGAGCCAGGTATATTCAGCAGGAATTATCCAACCATACACATTTTGGGACTTTAGAAGTTCATTGTCTTGAAATGCTTCCTGCATAGACAGAGTTGAGGATGCTGGCCTTTCCTCAGAGATTTCTACAATAGGATGTTTTCTCCTTCCTACATTTAACTCCTGTCTAAATCTCTTTATTTCACAAGTGTCATTTTTTTCCTGCTTTTAGTTGAAGGTCCATGTCATCACATGAGGAAAGTCAGGCACATCATTCTTCAGTATGTTCTGTCTGTATCTAAATAGTTGAGGTTAGTGACTGCATTTTGAAACCTCATCAACCGGGTTCTGATAAACAAATACAGCTTTTGTATCATGGACACAAAAGAATGTAACTGCCTAATTTCTTTCTCTTAGGGACTGTGCACCAGTGTTTTGCCCAAGGGGATTGACATTATTCGTGCAAAAAACCACAGCTCTCATATTAAAGGGAACTAAGAAAAGAGTTTGTTCTGGAATCAATTTTGAGTGACCATAGCCCAGTAATACGGATTTAAGTTACCTTAAATGCCATATTCCATTGTGGTGCAGTTTCATGAAGTTTTTGCAGCTTTGTGGAACTATAGGCTACATCAGAGAGGCTGGTACAGAGGGATGGGAAAAGCATTTTTATAGGAGGACCGAGATGGTGATGTTATTATATCTTTTGATTGCTGTCAGCTAGCAGCTAAGTTACTTGATCCTAAAAGATTTTACTTTTTTAATCTGTTAGTCACAATATGTTGGTTACAGTACAGAGATAGATAAGGAATGGATGCTGCAAAGGGCTAGCAATGGCCCAAAATAAGTTAACTAGCCTCTTGACCTGCAACAACCCAATCTCCCCCAGTCCTAAAATTCCACTCATTTAGTCTGTGCAGACACAGATTTTTTCAATGTTTGTTCACAATCCAGTAGATTTCTTTAGTTTGTGAAGCTATACTTTTTATGTATCTACCTATCAGCTATCTGTGTAAATCTGGCTCTTTTTGCCTCCTTCTGTCCCTCTTTTGCTATTTATGCTGCTTTTAAATAAGGTTTCATATAGACTAGGTTGGCACCCCAGGTTTCTTCTGCCTTCTCTTTTTTATAACCATATGCTATAATTACTGGTTAAATACAATCTTTTGTTTTTGTATGTTTGTTTTTTTCCTGAAAGGTAGCCAAATAATTTATTATAAACCAAATACAAATGACTATGACTTGGATCAAAGCTTCAGGCTGTCGTGAAAAAGAGGCCCCACCATGGAATCCATGCCACAATAATTTTTAATACCTCCTTCCAATTGTCTTCTACCCTCACATCAATCTCTACCTTCTTGTCGCGCAAAATTGTTATGACAGATGTGTTACAAATGTGAGTGGAAAAATTGCAGAATATTTGTGATTTCCAAATAGGGGTAGAATCTATTACAGGTAAGAAGATATCCTCCTACTGTCTCTAATGTTGGACATGCTATAAACAAAAGCAAAAAGTAGATTGATCTTTTAGCATACTTGCTAATTTACAAGAAGTACATATGGTAAGTGTTCTATAAAAACCAACACATCCATAGATCGGTGTGCATCGATTACCAGAAGGTGTGGAGAGCATGCACTGGTTTAGCAGGAACCATTTAGAGTTTATTGTCACTACTGGGAAGGTCAGACAACTGGTGTGCTTTAGAGAAATACAATGACTGGATACAATGACTAGTAACCTTCACAACCAAATTGTGTTTGCCAATGTCTAATGTTCTCACAGCTGAAAAGATCAAGCACAAGTTGTGATTTTCATATAATAAATTAAAATCTCATCTCAGCAACCCCCATAGAAAAGTAACAGCTGCTGTGAGAACCATTGTCATGCAGATGTGGCTCCTTGCCAGGTAGTTTCCTAACCATTTTTTGCAAGAAAATAAAAAGGTATTTGTGTGGTATGAGATTATCTTTTGAAAAGTAAACTAAAAAAAAAAGGCAAAAATAAATGCAATCAAAATCTATCTTAAAGATTTAAAGTCTGTAACATACACACAAATGCATACAAACCACACACAGACTCACATCTGCATGCACGAATACACATAATGCTGATGAGTGGTTCTAATTTTATTTAAGATTGCTTGCCCAGTTAAAACCCAAACCTGGTACCAATATTGGATGAAGAACCTATTGCTAGACTAATCGTAGACCCTAGAAAAAATTTACTGATATTATTCTTCTAAATGGGCATAGTTTTAAGACGCTCCTAATGGCTTGTCATTATAATCGCAGATCACTGCATATCTAATCACTCTGTAGAGACATGTCTGTTTACAGTAGATGATAATCAGCAAAGACGCACATAACTGGCCAAAGTGCACAGAATGGAAAACTGCAGAATATTCAGCTCTCTAGCTGTAGAGGGGACTGTGTATGCAACCTTCACTGTAAAGCTTCAGAAAACACCGTGGAAGAGCGAGTAAAGACAAAACTCAGAGGCAGTGGATGGCTACAAAGGATAGCATCTTCTTGCTACGGCAAGGGAAGCCATACCTGTGAACCCCCAACAGATGTGAGAACATTCATACTTTCTGTGTAAGGTCAAACCCGATAAAATCCAAGCATGGAGATGCTAGTTTGGTGGGAAAGCCCAGCCCTATCTCTAGTGGTAGCTCCTAATCAGATTGATCATGCTCCAGTAGAAGGACATACATGTAAGAATATTTGTGCAGTGCAAACTACATTAATGAAGAAATGTTTACAAAGGACACAAATTGGGTGAGAAGAGACAGGGAGTGAGATCCAGAAAGTTTTGAGGGGGGGGTGAGTTTGATCACAATGACTTTATGAAGTTCTCAAAGAACTAATAAACCAACAAGAAAAGAAATGGAGCCAGGTGTCATGGTGCATGGTTTTAATGCCAGCACTCAGGAAGAAGAAGCCGGGAGGCATCTGCAAGTCTGAGGCCAGTATGGTCTACATAGTAAGCTCTGAGACAGCTAGGACCACGTAGAGATATCTGTTTCAAAAAGCTAAAAAACAAAACAACAACAACAACAACAAAAAAAAAAACCCAAAAATGTGAATGCAAAAGTCAAAGAATACACAGAATTTCTCAGCAATTATGTGGGAAAGTGTTGCTAGCACAATTGAGCCAACACAAATTGGCTCTTTTCTTCTCTTCTGATGAGGGTTACAATCCAGCACATGGGGAAACAATGGCAACCTCAAGATCTTGGTATATTCTACTTCAGTGTTTCCTGGGAGAGAAGGCAGCCACGCACAAGTCCAGGTAAATGACTACACCCAATGGACACAGATTCCTGTTATGGGAATCATTTAGCAACATATCAGAGACAAAGAGAGCAATGCTGAGACATAAATGACATCTCTTTTTCTTCTTTCTGTAATTTTCTTGGCTGAGGCAACAAGAATAAATTGCTTTGTATTGTAGTTTTCTCATGTGACAGCTGGTGCTTCCGAAAGCTTTTTATTGACTATATCAATATACACTGGTGTGTTCAGGTGTCTACGGGGTTGTAACTCTCACAGAGCATCAATTTTTGCCAGGACCATGAGTCAACTCAAAGGCAACCAGTAAGCCAAAAAAAAAAAAAAAGACAAAAAACAAACAAACAAAAAAAAAAACAAAACAGTTTCTAAGTCTGACCATAAGAGTCAACAAAGTCAGTTACCAGGATTTTGTCATTTGGTCAAGATACAGCTTTGCCACTGTGGTGGCTTGAATGGGAATGGCACTCACTCAGTTTATTTATTTTAATACTTGGTCCTGAGCTGTGGGAACCACTTGAGACAATACGTGGATATGTCACTGGGACTTGGGCTTAGAGGTTTCCAAAGCCCACACTGCTCTCCATTAGTTCTCTGCCTCATGGTTATGCATCAAATGTAAGGTCTCAGCTACTAGCTGCATACCTATCTTCCTGCTGCTATGTTCCCTGCTATGATAAACATGGGATAAGCACAGTTACATGGACTATGCCTTTGGAACTGTGAGCCCCCAATTAAATGTTTTCTTCTATGTATTGCCTTGGTCATGGATCTTAGCCCAGCAGTGGAACAGTAACTAAGAAACTTATCATCTGCTACATATCTGGGTATCACCTACCATGCCCTGTAACTGTGATGTCTTCTAGTTTCTGTAGAAAGGCAATGTGGAGCAAGGCATTCATTGGCTTCATTTTCATATATGAGCAAACAGACCTAGAGACTATGTCCCATTCTGGTAAGTAGAAGGCCAAATATTAAACATAAAACTGGCTTTAAAAAAAAATCCCATTTTTTCTTTAACCATCCAGATAGGAATTGCTTAAAACCATATTACTATTGCCAAGGAAAAGTTAGTGAGTCTTGAAAAAGAAAAGCTCAGTATGAAAATGCTAGAGACATCCATAGAGAATGTATCAGAGACTGTATCTAGTAGGTGTATTTTCATAAACTTTTGTTTCTTATTTTTGCAGTTTTTTCTTATTTTTACATCTTATTTTCCTTTCTCTTTTTCTTGGCTATTTTATTTATTTACATTTCAAAGGTTATCCCCCTTCCCGGTTTCCCCTCTGCAAACCACCTATCCCATCCTCTCCCCCACCCCTTCTTCCCCTGGAAAGGAAACCACCTATCCCATCTCCCCCTTCCTCCTGTTCCTATGAGGGTACTCCTCAACCTACCTACCCATGCCTGCCTCACCGCCCTAGCATTCCCCTATTCTGGGGCATTGAGCCTTCACAGGACCAAGAACCTTCCCTTTCTTCTCAGTTTTTAGAATTAAAGAAAAAATTCCCAAAGTTATGCCCTTGACAAGCCCTCATAAGAATAATTATGTTGATCACTAATCATTTAGCATGCTTCCTATAAAGCTGATTCCTGGATAGGGAAGTGCAAGTCAAGATCTATGTATGTATGTATGTATGTATGTATGTACGTATCCAAAGCTTTGAATAACAGTGAACACAAAAACACATTGGGAAAAAGGAGGAAAGTACATATATAAAAGGAGGTTATTCACTGTGTTAAATTGTGTTTGCCTTTTATGGAGAAAGAGAAAGTATTAATATATACAAATCTAAAGAGTTCTTTTTCTCATAGCCTATTTTTCAGATATTTTTTTAGCCAAATTGTAATGTCAGAGAAACGCTCCAAATTTCATAACCATTATTATGACTCAGGAGCATTAGGAACTACTTAAAGTAGAGCTTGCCTGAGGCACAGTTATGAAGTAAGTAGAATTTTTCATTTCTGTCTTTAGTGTTCTTCCCCTATAGTCAGCCCCGCCCCCACATTCAGACACTTCCTGATGGTGCTCCCGTGTTGTATTTTATTAGATATCACCAGCCATTTGCACAACAGTGTGAATGTGTTGTAATTAGCATAAACTGTATGAAAGCTTATTTTTAATCCTATGAAATAAAATAGTGTTAAAGAAAATCTTAATAAGTCTAAGACTCTTCAAAGGGGAGAGCCGAGCTCTAGATGACTTCGTTAATGGGCAGTTCCAGTGTTTCCTCAAATAGCACCGTGCAATCACTGAGAGAGATGGGGATAGTAGGACTGAAAATGCAGCTTTCCCTAAAAAGAAGCACTGCCTTTAATAACATGGAATGCAAATGCAAAGAAGTAGCTCGCTTGCCATCCTGGCACTTACGCAAACTCAGGGCGGTCAGATCATCACAGACTCAGGATGGTCAGAACATCACACCACCTGCCCTTCAGGCTTTCCATGTTCAGTCTTGGTACTTTCTGAAACAATTCAGTTCTTCCTTCCTGAATACTAGTTTCCTCCTCAGAGGCATCTTCTCATGCTTCTTTCTTGCTTCTTTTTCCTTATACACTGTTCTCACAAAGGTGTCCATTTCTTAATGAATTCTTTTCAATGAATTACCAGGGTTTCCAATAATGTATTAAGTATTAAGGGGACTGGCACATGTGCACACACATGCACATGCATATGCACATGTACACACACATGCACACAAACTACTCTTATTTTAATATTTAGACCCCCCCTGGATTCCTAAGTTCCCTTTAGTTTTTGAATCAAGTAGAACATAGTGTAACTTAATTTCATGCTTTAAATCACAAACACATGACAGATATTGACAGATTTCAGCAGATCTATTGTCTCCCTCTTCCATAACCTCAAAATATCTGGGGGTTTTGATCTATGCCTGAAAGAAAGTTCGGATTAAAATCCCTAAGCAGTTACAGAAGATAAAGTGCATCTTTCTTTTGAATACAAACAGGACAAAGAGCAGCTGTGTGTATGCAGATGCACTTCTCTTTCTTGGTCTAACAGTTCAGATCCATGGTCAACTCCCTTTGATCTTCCTCGAGGTCTTACTATCACTTTGAACCAGCATGGCACACACTCTGGGTACCAGCTTATTAAATACAGGTTATTGTTGAAAGGAAGTTCCAGCTGACACCAAGCTGATTCATGTATGGGCCGCCTTGTTTACTAAGAATGCTTTTTACTGGAAAATATTGAAAGACAGCCTTCTTTCTTCCTTTCTTCCTTTCTCTCTCTCTCTCTCTTTCTTTCTTTCTTCCTTCCTTCCTTCCTTCCTTTCTTTCTTTCTTTCTTTCTTTCTTTCTTTCTTTCTTTCTTTCTTTCTTTTGAAAGAAGTTTTAACTTCTTTTTATATTGAAAAACTATCTTTGAAGTTTAATTTATACACTCTATTTCCCAACTGGTGTAATGTCAATATTTTTGAATTTGAAGGCATCAGTGACATGGATAAATACATATTCTAATATTTCACTAACTAATATCACCATTATTTTCCTTAAAAACTGAGATTGCTATTGAAAAAATTGGCATTAAGGAAATGCTAATACAGTTTGACTAACCTACAAAGTTTAATTACAATATTTCTCCTTTTTCTTTCCTCTTTACAAAGTCTCCCTATATAATCCTCTCAGTTTCTTTCAAATTGATGATCATTTATTTCAATAACTGGTATGTATATATATATATATATATATATATATATATATATATATATATTTCTTTAATATAAACTAGTCAGTCTGTATAATGCCATCTGTAGGTGTGATTCAGGCTGAATATGGAAACTGGACAGTCAATTGGCGTTATCTATATCAATACAATAATAATAAATAAAAAGGAAAAAATCTTATATTATTAGATAAGAAGTAAAATGCAGAAAATTATTACTTAGATACTACACTTCTGATATCCTATACCACATATATAGAGAGGGATGAACACACACACACACACACACACACACACACACACACACTAACACTAACACATTTGTAATGGTTTGAATAACAGAGTCAAACAGACATACTTTTTTTCTTTTGATTATTTATTCACTATATCCTCTCTAGTCCTTCATTATTTTCTATGTTTTAAAAAATATTTTTCTGGACCACCAATCAGGCAGCATATACCACCTGATATGAGGTCCCCAATACATATACAGCAGAGAACTGCCATGTCTGGGTTCAGTCAGAAAAGATGCAACTATACCCCCAGGAGCCTGGAGGCCCCTTGGAGTAGAGAGTTTGGATGGGTTGGGGGGTTGGGGGCACAGACATCCTCGTAGAGACAATGGGACAGGGGAAGGAGGTACAGGAGGTGGAACAGAGGGTGGATCAGGAAGAGGATAAAATCTGGATTGTAAAAAAAAAAGATTAAATAAAATTAAAAAAATATTTTTCATATCTTGTATTCTATCTATGGTTTACCCTTCCCCATCTCCTCTCAGATCACCCTCAAATCATCAAATTCCAAGTCTTCTTTCTCTCTCTGGGCAAAAGAAAAACAAGCAAACAAAAATAAAAAGCATACGAAGAAAAAGCACAACAAATACACACATATTTCGAAAATATATAAAATATCATAAAACCACATAATCAGAAAGGATTATAGGCAAATGGCAATTCAGCTAAAAAAATGAATGCCCCCATAAAGCAATATGAAATAAAAATTCTACAAAAAATACAACTGAGTCCATTTTGTGTTGGTCATCTACTGCTAGTCATGGGACCTACCTTTGTGTAGTATTTATATACCCAGAGAGCTTTCTGTGGAGGAACTAAATTCGTCTTTTGCAAGCAATAGTCAAGTAGAGATAGCTTCTTAGCGATGGGTGCTCTCATTTCATAGTATATAGTATTAGGTTGATAATACTCATTTTGTAAAACACTTGTTGTATTCTAAAAGACTACCAGAGAAGCTGATACTGAGAAGTTTCAATAATCCTATCATTTTGAGTCGTTATCTTACATTAGTAAAATGAATCCTTCCCACTAGTCACTCTACTTTTGCTTGTCAGAAGTGCCACTACAGAAGACTGTTGCGTACAATCCAGATATCTGCACCTGCACCTTCTCTGTGGGAGTTGATATCATCTGATAATACCTGAGTAACTATGATTTGTGTATCCTGCAGGAAATCTCAAAGGACCTCTAGCTGAATCTACTTTATTCACTGTTCCCAGACTGTCCCCTCTCTTTAAATCCCCTTTTTAAAGTGTGTTGCTATCATAATAGTCATTACTTAAAATCAGTTTTAATGAGTTATAATAGTCTATAATAGTTCTCTTTTGAAGAGGTTATAGGTTTGTATTTTACTAGTTTAATAAATAATTCTACTTCCAAAAGATCTCCCCTCCCCCTCCCCTCCCCTCCCCTCCCCTCTCCTCTCCTCTCCTCTCCTCTCCTCTCCTCTCCTCTCCTCTCCTCTCCTCTCCTCTCCTCTCCTCTCCCCTCCTCTCCCCTCCTCTCCCCTTCCCTTCCTTCCCCTGCCTTCCCCTGCCCTCCCCTCCTCCCCTCTCCTCTCCTCTCCTCTCTTCTCCTCTCCCCTCCTCTCCCCTCCTCTCCCCTTCCCTTCCTTCCCCTGCCCTCCCCTCCTCCCCTCTCCCCTCTCCTCCCTCTCTTCCTCCTCCTTCACCTCCTCCTCCTTCTTCCCCCCCCCTCTCTCTCTCTGGTTTACCCTTCATTTAATTTTTACACCATACTTTTCTATTCTCCAAACTTACAGCATTTTGTCTAAGAAATATCACATACCTGGAAATAAAATGAAAAACGTAGCCACTCACCTAAACAGTTCATCCACATTCTAACCATAGCTTTACATATTAGAAGGCTACTTTCAAAAGAATTGTCTTCAAAATATTCAGAAAAAGTACTAAAGGAACAGTGGATTTTAAAATGAGGAGTAACTGTTGATCTGTTAACTGTTGTACTGGCTGGTTTTGTGTATCATCTTGACACAGCCTGGAGTTATCACAGAGAAAGGAGTTTCAGTTCGGAAAATGACTCCATGAGATCCAGCTATGGGGCATTTTCTCAATTAGTGAACAAGGGGGGAGGGTCCCTTGTGGGTGGTATCATCTCTGGCCTGGTAGTCTTGGATTTTATAAGAGGGCAAGCAAGCAAGCCAGTAAAAAACATCCCTCCATGGTCTCTGCATCAGTTTCTGCTTCCTGACCTGCTTGAGTTCCAGAACTGACTTCCTTTGGTGATGAGCAACAAGTGTTGAAGTATAATTTCCTCCCCAATTTGCTACTTGGTTATGATATTTGTGCAGGAATAAAACCCTAAGACAAATTGGTAACAGGAGTGGGGAATTCCTGTGACAACCTGACCATGTTTTGGGGAGGACTGTGGAAGGACTTTGGAACTTTGAGCTAGAAGAGCCATTAGGATGTTAAGAGCTCTGTGGAAAGTTCTGTAGGAGCTTGGAAGATAATGTTAAGTACAGTGCAGGAAATGGAGGCCTGGCTTGTGAAATTTCAGAGGGAAAATTAAAGACTTATCATGGCTGTTGATGTTTTGATTGTGAAGATTCTGTAGTTTTGGTTAGCTGGGGTTGAAGAATCAGCTGTGATTAACAAGATACCAGAACTACTAAAGCAAAACCTTTGCATTACTGGGACTATTGATGCTGGGTAGCTGGAGCTAAGAAATTAGTGGTGATTAAGAAGAGATCAGCATCATTGAGGTGAAATCTTCTGAGAAGTGTGTTTTTAAGAGCACATAGAGGCTGTGTTCCAGAGATAGCCAAGGCAGTACCTTGTGATGAGGCTGGACTTGGTAATGTTTAAGAGTCACCCAGGTGGTACTGGTTTTAAAGGCATGAAGGGGTGATGAAGAGCAGCTGAGGCTGTACACTGTGAGAGGGTGCAGAAGGCCATTGATGAGAGTGCAACCTCAGTGGCAACTGATGGCCCAGGACTGAAGGGGTCATGCAAATGAGTTGAGGCTTAGCACCATGAAGAGAGCCTATGAGGGGTATTGTTGAAGCCCAGTTACAGCAGTGTTTTGGAGGAGCCAGTACAATGAGATGACCACCAAGAACAGCAGCAGCAGTGGAGTACAGGCATCTGGAGCCTAGAAGGCAAGGTGTGTGCTACAAAGGGCAGAGTTGGAGAAGTGACCCAAGCCCTTGGAGGAACCCAGAAGATCGTGAGTTGGATCCCTGATATTGGAAGGTAGGAGTCTGATTTTGCTTTTGATTGTGACTGTGCCCTGATATTTTTCCCTCTTGAAGGAAGAAAGTATTTTAGTGGAGCCCACAGTTAAGAGACTTTGAATTTTAAAAGATATTGGATATTTTAAAGGGATTGAACTTTAATATGTAAAGACTGTGGGACGTTAAAAGTTATTTAGATCTTGGGGATGAATAAGAAAGTAATTGTTGAGGCTTAATATGATGTGTTTGTGGGTCAAGTTGACAAGGGGTCAATTGTACTGACTGGTTTTGTGTATCAACTTGACACAGACTGGAGTTATCACAGTGAAAGGAGTTTCAGTTGGGAAAGTGCCTCCATGAGATCCAGCTATGGGGCAATTAGTGCTCAAGGGTGTAAGGCCCTTTGTGGGTTGTACCAACTCTGGGCTGGTAGTCTTGGGTTCTGTAAGAGAGCAAGCTGAGCAACCCAGGGGAAGCAAGCCAGTAAGTAGCATCCCTCCATGGCCTCTGTATCAGCTCCTGCTTCCTGACCTGCTTGAGTTCCAGTCCTGACTTCCTTTGGTGATGAACAACAGTGTGGAAGTATAAGCTGAATAAGTCCTCTCCTCCCCAACTTGCTTCTTGGTTGTGATGTTTGTGCAGGAATAGACAACTGACTAAGACAACTGTATACCAGCTAAAATTAAAACACATGTATTGATTATTATTCTGTTTTTATGCATGGATGATATGTATGAATACTTGTGGAACACATATTCCAGGACACACATATGCAATTGTGAGTTGAGGACAACTTGTGACCCAGGTCTTTGCTTTTACAATTATGTGAGTTTAAACATTTAAAGTTAGATTTCAAGGAAAGCACTTTACAGGCTGAGTCCCTTCCTCTGACCTATATGTGGCTAAATTTTCAATACCTTACAGGGGCATTCAGTGACAGCTAAAACAATCTATCTTCATAAAACTTCCAAACAATATTTAAAACTCATCTTTAAAAGATACACATTGAAGCCTTAAGCAGAATGAACAAGTTGTATATGACCTTGCATGCACAGATATTTATAGGTAATAATGAAAATAAGGCGGTGAATTGGAGAGGCAGTGGGTGGGTCATGAGAGGGGTGGGAAGGATGAAAGAAAAGGGGAGATATAACTTATGTTTTAATTAAAATTAAAAATGTATGATTCAATATTTCCAATATTTCATCTACTATTCCACACCACTGCTAAGTGCTATTGTTAATCTGAGGCTGATTTTTCTGTTGTTGGGAGTTCATACTTACAAAGGAAAAAAAAAAAGAATTACTGTTCCCACGACCTGCTTATGGTATTCATTTACAGCTCTCCTTCTCCTTTACATGGGAAAATTAAGGGACAAATATGAATGAGATTTTTTACTTTTTTCCCCCTTGTTTACTAAGACAGGATTTTTCTGTTTCTCCTGTAATTGACTGTAGACCAGGTTGGCCTTGAACTCACATAGATCCTCCTATGTCTGCCTCTCTAGTGATGGGATTTAAGATATGAGTCATCAGAATTAACTTTATTATTATTATTATTATTATTATTATTATTATTATTATTATTATTAACTGGTTGTTTTATGTATTTATAGTTCAAATATTGTTCCCTTCCCTGGTATTCCCTCCAGAAACCTCCCATCGCATTCCCCTCCCCTATGCCTCTAACAAGGTGCTCCCCCACCCATACACCAACTCCTGCCTCACCCTCTAGTATTCCTCTTTGCTAGGGCAACAAGCTTCCTTAGGACCAAGGGCTATCTCTCCCATTGATGCCAGACAAAGTCATCCTCTGCTGCATATGTTGCTGGAGCCATGGACTCATCCATGTACTCTTTGGTTGGTTTTGCTCCTGGGAGCTCTGGGCAGTCTGGTTAGTTGATATTGTTGTTCTTCCCATGGAGTTACAAATTCCTTCATTTCCTTCAGTCCTTCCCCTAACTCTTTCATTCAGGTCCCAGACTCAGACCAATGGTTGATTGTGAATATCTGCATCTGTATTAGTCAGATGCTGGTAGAGTTTCTCAGAGGACATCCATACTAGGCTCTAGTCAGGGAGCACTTCTTGGCATCAGCAATAATGATGGTGTTTGGTGTCTGCAGACAGCATGGATCCAAAGGTAGGACAATTTCTGGATGGCCTTTTCTTCAGTTTCTCTCCTTTTATTTTTTTTTTATTTTTTGTCCCTGTGCTTCCTTTAGACAGGAACAATTCTGGGTTAAAATGTTGAGATGTGTGGGTGGCCCCATCGCTCAAATGGGAGCCATGCCTATCTACTGGAGGTGGTCTCTTCAGGTTTTATCTCTCCTCTGTAGGTTATTTCAGTTAATATCATCCCTGTTGGGTTCTGGGAACCTCTCTCTTCTCTGGTGTCTGGGACTTTCTGTGGTCTCCCGCCCCAGTTCCCCATACCCCACTGCTACATAATTATATCCACTCTCCTGACTTTCAGGACTTCTTTTCTATCTCTTCCATACCTGATCCTGCCCCCTTTTTCCTTCCACCTCTTCTCTCCTTCCCAGGACCCTCCCACCTTCTACCTCCTGTGATTATTTTGTTCCCCCTTCTAAGTAGGATTGAAGCATCCACACTTTGGTCTTCTTTCTTCTTAAGCTTCATATGGTCTGTGAGTTTTATCATGGATATTCTGAGCTTTTGGGCTGATATCCACTTATCAGTGAGTACATACTATGGGTATCCTTCTGGATCTGAGTTACCCCACTCAGGATGATAATTTGCATGGAAAATTCATGAAGTGATCATTTTTAATAGCTGAGTAGTACTCCATTGTGTAAATGTACCATTTTCTGTACCCCTTCTTCCAGTGAGGGATATCTGGGGTGTTTCCAGCTTCTGCCTATTATAAATAATGCTGCTAAGAACATAGTGGTTCACGTGTCCTTGTTATATGTTGGAACATCTTTTGAGCATATACCCAGTGGTGGTATAGCTGGATCTTAAGATAGAACTATTTCTAGTTTTCTGTGTAACCTCCAGATTGTTTGCCAAAGTGGTTGTACCAGCTTGCAATCCCACCAGCAATGGAGGAGTGTTCCTCTTTTTCCACATCCTTGCCAGCATCTGCTGTTGCCTCAGTTTTTTTTTTTTTTCCATTCTGTTTGGTGTCTGGTGCAATCTCAGGGTTGTTTTGATTTGAATTTCCCTGATGACTAAGGATGTTGAACATTTCTTTAGGTGCCTTTCAGCAGCTCGAAATTCCGCAGTTGAAAATTCTTTGTTTAGCTCTGTCTCCCTTTAACTTTTAAACACTGGCAGTATGAGAGTTCGGGAAATATTTAACTCCCAACCCTTAGCCAAGCCTTACATATCCAAACCATAGACAGAGAACATTATAAAAATGTATGTGATTCTTGTAAAGTTCTCTCCTGTGTTATGTTGCAATTTCTAAACAATTGATCTCTCTAGTCTCTGAATTCTAACTTGTGGTCCTTTGAATGGATATATGCAATTAAAGATGTCTTCTTTATGTCAGGCTAGAGCTAATTTAAAACAAAAATATGAAAATCAGATACAGGTAATTATTATATGTCTTTTACTTGAAGACATGAATGTCTTTGGCACAACTGCTAATGTGTCAATAATTTTGTACTATTATTCATTTATGCAGAAGGGGTGAATGAGGTACTGACACAGTATTTATATAAATCCCAGAATTCAAATTAACATAGAATGCATGTATTCTATAGTCATTGATATTTTTAAACAAATTGAATTCTGATTCATTAGCAAAAAATTTCATCACTTCTGAACAGTATATTTAAATTTTTAATTAAAAAATTAATAATGTATATGTTACAATTTAAATTGTTTGAAGAGAGAAAATATGAACAGCATGATCAAATACCATGGATCCAGGTAGATATATAATTAATAATATTGAATAAGTTGCTTAGACTGACGATGGTCAAAGATTTTTAAAGTGATGATTTCAAATTTAGAATTATCATAGTTTACTTATATTTCCAAACTGTCTTAGGGTTTTACTGATGTGAACAGACACAATGACCAAAGCAATTCTTATAAAGGACAAAATTTAATTGGTCCTGGCTAACTGGTTGTGGGTTTCAATCCATTATCATCATAGCAGAAAGCATGGCAGCTTCAATGCATGCATGGTGCTGAAGAAGATGAGAGTTCTACATCTTGTTAAAAAGGCTCCTAGGAGAAGACTGACTCCCATATGCCTAGGAGGAAGGTCTCAAAGTCCACCCCTACAGTGACACACATTTTCCAACAAGGCCACACCTATTCCAACAAGGTCACAGCTCCTTATAATGCCACTCCTTGGGCACTTTCAAACCACCACACAAACTATCTTAAAAAAGATTAGCCTTCCCTGTCCTGGTATTCCCCTACACTGCTGAAGTGGGAAGGGGTTGATTGGGGAACAGGGGGAGGGAAGAGGGCTTATGGGACTTTTGGGGAGGGGTGATCCAGGAAAGGGGAATGTTTAAATTTGAAATGTAAATAAAGAATATATCTAATTAAAAAAAAGAAAGAAAAAAGATTAGTCTTTCATACAGTAGAAAGAGACAACTGATATTAGATATTTATAAGTCATTTCAAAAATCTTAACATGATTTTCAAGTCAATATTAAACAGAAACCACTTTAATTTTTCCATTTCAAGACAAGAGTACCCAAGAGACTTTTTTCTCCAGGTCCAATTATTTGATCACTTTACAAATGCAAAATATTGCTCACGTTTTCCTAAGCTATGCCTCATGTAGCAATAACCTTTAGTAGATTGGTCTGGAGTCTCCTCCAGGAGTCTCCTTTCTCTGAGCATCCATGCTGCACATGAAAGGATATCCCCAAGTCATATTTTAAAGTCATGTGACCCTACTCCTTACAGATGACCATGTGGACTTAGATGGATTCATTTGCTTCTTCCAGGTTCAATTTGGACTTCACAAAGCAGATCAGGCTTCACATTGTTTTCTACATCCCTATCTCAACTTACCTCAGTCTTCTTTCAGCCCCTTGAGCTAGATTTATATTTATTAATAAAAAGTTCCCCACCCTTTTAGTATATAGCAGTAACCTTCTATTAAACCCTAAATAGTGCTGAGTCGAACAACTGTCCTTTTGTATTTCATGCTCCTTTTCAACATTTTCACACGTTCTCTCCCCAGTTAGTAGTATGTGACTTGTACAGTGCATGCATTTTTATCTAGTATAACACCCATGTTGGCAAATGAGTATTAAAGCTTTAAGTCCATGTAGACCAAATCACTATACAAACACCAAGCAAGTGATTGAGGGGTTGCTAAGTAATTTCACCCTTTGTGGACTTAGGCATATTGGCCTCAGAATCCTACAGTTCTTCCTAGTTGCCAGTTCCTAAGGTCCTAAGCCCAACTACTAAAATAGAACAGAATTTGAAAAAGTTTGTTAATGTGTGCTTTCAGTTTTCAGATAGAGTAAGAGAGACTCTTACCCGTTTCTTAACAATCAATATGTAAATATCCTTAAATTGTTTTCTGGATGTATTTAATATTTATTTTCTGTAAGATTTAACCCAAACAAAAATATTCCTTAACCAGAGAAGGAGAAGATATAACAAGGGGGCTTATCTATCAGTTAACAATAGTGATCCATTTTTTATAAATTTGCCTCAAAATATTTTGGTGAACTAAGTATTACACACTTATAAATAATATATATTTGATTTTTAAGTGCTATATACTTAATTCCTATATATTTTGTAATTGAATATAGGAAAAAGTTTAACATTAGGAAAATATTTATTAGCCTATTTGGTAAAGACTTAATAGAGATAATATTGTTCTTATAATCATAGGAGGGAATAATGACATAAACTGTGTTCTGGTTAATAGTTAACAGCTACATGAATCCATCTTACAAATGACTTAGTGAATTACCTACAAAAAATATGGAGTTCTCCAATGTAAGGTACACAGACTGAAATATCTAAAGGTAGAATATATGTTCAAGATTTGAATTAAAATTTCCCTTAAACAGTCTGAACAGAGGTTTTCCAGGCTTGGGTGAGAAATTACTAACAGTGAAGAGTTTTCTAGCATCGTTTCACAAATAGAATCTAAGGCTTCACTGATCTTCAGAAAGGCTTATGGAAACCTATGGCTATGGGGAGAGGTGTGTACATGGGGAGGAATGCAGCAAATAGCTCACTGTTAATGATTTGTAAAGAACAGAGCATGTTCTCCTTACTTTTGCTCCTGGTAGCATCTGGTGACAGTTACACCTAGCAGGCATGGTCTGAGTTTTGCCTGTAGCTACCAAACTAGGTGATGTGGTTTCTTAAGTTAGTTCCTGATACCATTCAAATCCAAGTTAAGTAAATTAGGCAAGTCTTTGCAAAACACCTTTAACCAGGAATTTCTACTACAGAGTAAAATAGACATTCCGCTTCCAGAAAGACTCCACAATTGGATTGTATTTATCATATCTCAAATAATAATATGGAGAGAGAGAGAGAGAGAGAGAGAGAGAGAGAGAGAGAGAGAGAGAGAGAGAGAGAGAGAGAGAGAGAACATTGTTTTTACACAACATGCTTACATTTATCATTTGTCTGTCCTACATCTATAAGGAGTTGAGGGATAAAAGAAACACTCTCACATAGAAATAGCTTTGGAAATCATATTGATAATAATTACTAGTATGACTACCTTCTCTCCTGCTTAACACTGCTAATTCTATGCCATCATTGTTCACTGAGGATGAGAAAACGACTTATCTTTCTTCATTTATCAGCTCCCCTCCAAGAGCACTGTACCCCATCCATTATATCAGTGAGGAAATAAGGCTTATTCAAATAATGTACTCCATGGAGACAGAACTACATTGTCAAACATTAAATCCCACATTCCCAACTATACAACTATCACCACCAAAACACCTCTAAAGTATTTTTTAGCACACAGCATTACAGTATGTTGTGTTTCTGTATATTCATGTAACATGCAAAACTATTTCCCTAATACATCCTGTACACAAAGTGGTCAAATGTTCTCAACATTTTTTATTTCAAATATCAAATAGATATTCCAAGTGACTATTCTTTGAATAAGATTCTTGATTAGAAACAGCCAAGTACAGACACAAGAAGAATACTACTAGTTTGTTTAGTGATTGTTCCTTTAATAGAATGAAAATTCTATAGAACAGGGACCTCCTTCTTTAGTGTCTCTGCAGGGCCATTGACCAGCAGAACATAAATAGTAAACATGCCTGTGTTGAATGAACAAATTACACATCTCAAAACATGGCTTTCTGCAGTTGTATAAAGACTATCATTTAGAAGCAATCATGAACTCCTTAAAAGTTTTATTTTTCTTCTTTTTCTTGGGCTTTTTACTTAAAACCTGAGAATAGAGCGGTTACCACCCAGCAACCACAATCTGCTAAGCGCTGGGCAAACAGAAGGTAGCATATTTAAGAAGCAGGACTATGTGGGAAAGAAACAACAGCACATGGTGGCCTTTTCTCATGATGAGAGGATCTAGGTCAATTTCTGTCCATCTAAGGTGACATCTAAAAGTCACTATGAGGATGGCATAAGGCTAGGATAAGACTAATAGGGACTGAACACAATGTTCCTTTTTTTCCCACCGTGAAATGCTGCAAAACAAGAAGCCAAGCTGTTTCAAAGTCTTACAAATCTCACAGCAAAATTGTCTAGAGCAGAGCTTCTCAGCCTTTCTAATGCTGCAACCCTTCAATACAGTTCCTCATGTTGTGGTGAACCCCAACAATAAAATCAGTTTGTTGCCAGTTTATAACTGGAATTATTCTATTGATCTGAATAGTAATGTAAATATTTGTGTTTTCTGAAGGTCTTAGCAAAACCTGTGAATGACGTCACAACTTATATGTTGAGAATCTTTGCCCTAGACCATCTGTAGTAACAAAAGAGAGAAGCAGAGAGAAGAGGTGTTCTAAGGCTTCTGCCCACCTATAAACAGCCAACAGCACACGGAATCAGGAATGATAGTGTTTAAACAGACAAAAGGGAGGTCTGGAAAGAGCTAGGGTGGGATGGGGGGAGGAGGTAGGGGTGGCAGCAGGGTGGCAGTGGGGATGGTGCTATAGCTTTTAAGACTTAGAACTGCTTGGGAGGCAGACATCAGAAGCCTCCTAGGATACAGGTTAACTAGTGAATAGAATTACTTTCAGGCTAAAGCTTTCATTTCGAAGAGTGGGACAAGGGATAGCTGGCTAATGTTTCCTAAAGCTCCATGGAGATCCTTAGTCTTTGGGAATTCCTCAGGGTGTAAAAAGTTCAATCCAAAAAACTTAGCACTAAGTGAATGAACTCTCATGATCAGTTAGGTATCCTGTTTAGCTTCTACCTCAGTGGTTTGGGATTGGGCAGAGAAAAAGTACAAGAAATAGTCATTAAGAAGACAGAGAAGACTGTGGGTACAAACAATGGACTCACACGGGATGAAACAGAATAAGCTATGTTTTCCTTTTCTTTTTCCTATGATGAGACCATTAGCAAGTGAAAGAATGAAATGGTAATGAGGGGAGATGTGTTCATATCAGCTTTATTTCCAGGGTTCTCAAGTTTTCTAAGAAGATAGGCTTAGGAGATTTGTAAGAATAAAAAAGCTTAAGTCATAGCTTTGTAGTTATTTAGGGAATTTGAATCTACATAAAAGGCAGTTTGAATGAAGCCTTCCATGTTTAGTTGCCATTTCCTTTTATAATCTTGTTTGCAAGAGAAGGGTTACATGAACCATTTGATAAAGGTTCTTAATCAATTGAACATAATTCCTTAGAAAGTAATGTGAGGGCAGAAGGAACATTAACTTTGAGTTTCAAACCTTCAGACACATAAGATTCTTCAACAAGACCATCCTTAGCAGTTGCTGAACTAAAGGATCATCTTACTTAAGATTCATGTACATTTCACAGTGTCTGAAATAAGAAGTGAAAAGTGGCTTCTTACTTTCTGTGGGGAGTATTAATAAAAGCAAGCAGAGAAAGATCGATCTTATTTATAGCACTTTGCATATATTGAAATGTTTTATTGTGTATACATATGCATGTGAATATTATTAGCTAATATAATATATATGTATATGCCATATATGTGCATATATAATATATATGTATATACATATGTATATAACATAAATATGTACTTTGTATACATGAGTGCTACATATAATTTATACATATATGTCTATGCTCATATATGTCATATATACATATATATGCTCTGTATGTATGTAATATATATACATAACATAAATATGTGCTATATATACTATATATCCTATATAATATATATTTTATATATTTTAGTATATATATTTAGAATATATAGTATATATTTTAGTATATTTGTAAAATTCATATATGTACTATACATATATGTGTGTAGTATATACACACACAAATATATAAAGACATATATATATATACATATATATATATATACATATATATATATATATATATATATATATATATATATATATATATATATGTAGTGAATATTCCTGGTTGTCAACTTGACTATATCTGAAATGAACTACAATCCAGAATTGGAAGGCTCACCTATGATCCTAATCTGGAGGCTGAGATACAAGTTTCTGACCTGGATCTTGGCATGGAGATCTTGAAGCATAGTGGCTATGAATTCCTGAAAATAAAGACAAGGAGATCTCCAAGTTCAAGGTCATCTGGGATTAAAGGCGTGGTGGCACACACCTTTAATCTGGGCCACACCCTCTGCTGGGAACCTACATAAGGACATTGGAAGAAGGAAGATTCACTCTCACTTTTCCTGGCCTGCTTGCCTTGTGGGACTGAGCAACTGCTAGATCCTTGGACTTCCATCCACAGCTGCTGCCGACCATTGTTGGGAAGTTGGACAACAAGCTGTAAGTCATCAACAAATTCCCTAACTGTATAGAGACTACCCATATGTTGTATGACTCTAGAGAACCCTGACTAATATAATATATATATTTATATATATATACATATATATGTACATGTGTATATTACTAAACTAAAGAACCATGTGACTGCATGAACCCCTAGAGTGCATGAGTACATTAGCAAATGAGTTAATGTTGAAATGAACAACTTGAACATACAGAAGTACATATAAATGTATGTAGTCATATCTCATTTACTTTACTATAAGAATGGATAACTCTGCTGGTCTGAAATGACATTTACAATGGGAATGTGCAGATTGTTCTTTTATTAACTTCTGTCTCTCCTTATATGAAAGTATTTCATGATTAGAGGTTTTTTATTTATTTATTTATTTATTCTTTAATCTTTGTTTACGGCCCAGTCGTTATTCACCTTCTCAGTCTGCCCTCCAACTGTTCCTCATTCCATTCCTCTTCCACCTTCTCCAAGAGAATGTCCCCATGACCCCCAATCCCACCAATCAATATTCACATTTTGTAACTGCTTATACTAACCAAATTGTTATTTTAAATAAATTAATCAAATGAAGGTTTTACATATGAGTATATGATGTGGGAACCCAAGACAATTAGTCTCAGAGAAGATAAGTTTGAGGCAAATAGCACCTTTGGAATTGAGGTCTGACAACAGGGAGAATAGTGGAAACACATAACTGAGGTTATGACTGTGGGAAGTAGAGAAGGTTGTGGACAAACGTCACATAGTCTCAGATGTCACTAAATACTTGATGTTCATTTACTTCATTTGTGATGTATCAATGATGAGAGTATCCTAAGATCAGCAGTGACTCCTGCCTGACAGCTCATAAATAACTCTAACCATGTCAGAAATTGGGTATTGGAAACTCTGTATCATATTAAACAGGAAACTCAGTCAATGAATAAGAGTACACAGTAAGACTACACTACATGTAAAAACATGGATGTTATGTTCAGTCTCACTGGTAATCAGCAGGAAAGCTGTTTTCTTGTTTTAAATCATTTTGCCTTTACCACAAATGAAGTAAAGTCAGTACTACTAGGAACTCTGTATCATTATTTATCTAACAATCTAATTTTAATTAATGCCTTTAGGAAATGTATTAGCATGCATTTTGCAACAACTTTTTAAATGCAGTTAAAATTTTTATTTCATAACCATAATGTGAAATGTTCATGTGTTCTAAGGATCATTGTAATTTCATGTGTTTAAGGTTATTTTTATAATGATTTTTTCAATTTGTATTTAATGTAAATAGAACATTCATAATTTATTTCTTTGGTGAACACTCTATTTAAACATATTTTAGAGATTCTCAGCTGCATTCCTAGAGTTCTAAAATAGAATGCTTTGTTAAAAAAATACAGTATCCTTCTGTAGGGTACAGACTGATAGACACTATATGAGAAAATATTTATATATCTCAAAATGATAAATTCAAGGGAAAATATCAAGTTTCAAGTTCTATTAAAATATAAACTGACAAATATATGTAAACATTTAAATGTAAAATAAATATTAAATGCTAGGACTAACCTAAAGTAGTAAAAATGAAATATATCAAGCATTAATTTTTTTGAGATTATAATTATGAAACTTTTTGTTACCTCCAAGCATGCTCATATATCCCTCCCCACTCTTGTTTAAATCAATTGCTTATTTTTTAACTAATTGTTATTTTATGTATCTGTGTCTATGTGTATACAGGCATATTCCTAAATACAAACTGTTTCATTTGTAAAATAATATTTACATTTTTTTTCTATGATTTCTTTTTTTTTTAATTTTATTTTCTAAGTTTTTTTTTTATTTACATTCAAAATCATTTCCCCTTTCCCGTTTCCTCCCTCCCCGAAAGTCCCATAAGCCCCCTTCCCTCCCTCTTTTACCCATTCAACCCCCTCTCACTTCTCTGTCCTGGCGTTCCCCTACATCCAGTCTTTCCAGGACCAGGGGTCTCTCCTTCCATCTTCTTAGAAATCTATTGATATGCGAATTGTGTCTAGGGCATTCCGAGATTCTGGGTTAATATCCCCTTATCAGTGACTTCATGCCATGTGTGTTCTTTTGTGATTGGGTTACCTCACTAAGGATGATATTTTCAAGTTCTGACCATTTGCCTAGGAATTTCGTGAATTCATTGTTTTCAATTGCAGAGTAGTATTCCAACCCTACATCCGACAGAGGACTAATATCCAATATATACAAAGAACTCAAGAAGTTAAACTCCAGAGAGGCAAGTAACCCTATTAAAAAATGGGGGACAGAGCTAAACAAAGAGTTCTCACCTGAAGAATATCTAATGGCTGAGAAGCACCTAAAGAGATGTTCATCATCCTTAGTCATTAGGGAAATGAAAATCAAAACAACCCTGAGATTCCATCTCACACCAGTCAGAATGGCTAAGATCAAAAACACAGGAGACAGCAGTTCTTGGCGAGGATGTGGAGAAAGAGGAACACTCCTCCACTGCTGGTGGAATTGCAAGCTGGTACAACCACTCTGGAAAGCAGTCTGGCGGTTCCTCAGAAAACTGGGCATGACACTCCCGGAGGATCTGGCTATACCACTCCTGGGCATATACCCAGAGGCTTTACCTGCATGCAATAAGGACACATGCTCCACTATGTTCATAGCAGCCTTATTTGTAATAGCCAGAAGCTGGAAAGAACCCAGATGTCCCTCAATGGAGGAATGGATTCAGAAGATGTGGTATATTTACACAATGGAATGCTACTCATTTGTAAAATAATATTTACATTTCTGTTTTTAGGACTGGCTTTTAACACCAGACAACCAGTCAGTGTACTCTTTCCAGGAGAGGACCAACCCTCTCTTTCCCAGATATCTAGTGCTTCATATGATGCTATGCTGTAGCAATGAGGCCTCACGGGCTTTTCCCTGCCCATTTGGGCATGTCCATTGGTGTCATCTTTGTTCAGCTCATAATTGGGAAGCCAAATATTAAAAAAACCAAGTTTTATAAAAAGGATGCTATTTTGTATTCATTTTAAAAATAATGCTCCATGATTAAAAACAAAAAGTTATTGACTGACCAACAATAATGCAGGTGGTATTCTCTATAAGGAAAGCAGAAATGGCTAGTGTAACTTTTGTGTGTGCGTGTCAGATGCTCCATGTGCAAACAACAGCGTCTGCAAGATCCAGGGACCAAGTATAATAATTTCACTATCAAAATGGTGACGACCTATGCCTCCCTAATTTCCATGTCAAATTATAACAGAGAAATTGTTAAGTAAGAAAGAAAGTGGAACTACTAAATGTTATTTCTTTTTAAATTAAAAGCACTTGACCTCAGTTCCTCAAAACCCCCCAGTGTCTTTCCACTCCAATAAAAAGCATACAGGCACACTTGTACATATGTGAACACTTGGAATACTACCTTGCCCCCACCATCCCATAGTTATAATTAAAAGCTACATTTTGTTAAGCAAATTAGGAGTTACAATAAAGTGGAGGGAGCATGTGTAATGAATAATTAACACTGTATAGACTTCGGCATCATAATTAAGATTAAATGCCGCATATATTCCAACTAGATTAGCATAGCCATTGAAAGTAGCAATGTGCTCAGTGGGAGAGGATGATTTTGCTAAATAATGTTTTATGAAGAGTATTCTAAAAACATTAAGCATAAGGTTGTCATATATAAAATGATTAAAGTTTTATACAAAAGAAGCTGTAATTCCAGCAAATGAAGTAATTTCTTTCTCCCACTGTGTTCACCTTGAGAAACACATGGAAAATGGACAGGATCACTCTATGATGTCTTATTAAATTGAGTATGAATCCCCCTTGTTTGAAGTTAATGAACCCTCACTACATAAATCTGGGGTAATGGACAGTTCTAACATTTTCCATTTTCCTCACCAATTCCGTTTGTATCTGTTGGAATTATTCATTTTCTTAAATTCCTTGTTATGCACCTATGTCCCAACTTGGCTAGCAATTTATTTCCATGCCTTGCTCAAAATAAACATTTATTTAACTTATGAATTTTTCTTTGACTTCTGAAAACTCATCATTGATGATATATCTGCATATATTTCCAAAGCACATGCAATATATTCATGGTGACAGCTATACATTTCATTTGGCACTTGAAATAATTCTAACTATATCTGTTTCCTATATTTTTTCTTATTTTTTCTAAAAATATTTTTAAAAACAGACTTTCAAAATAAAGCCAAACTAAGTGTGGTTTTAGATTAGGAATGGTAATGATTATGTTTGTTTCCTAACAAGTATTTTCATTATTTTCTAATTGTCCTGAAACAGTATTTTTTTAAGTTATCTTAAATATCCTCTACATGTATTATTGATTGTTTTCAAATTAACAGAACAAATGTTTGGGAACTATCCAGTAGCTGACTTTGGGCATAGTATTTAAGAGAAGTAGGGCAAGCCCACAAATACCAAAACTCATACAGTACAATAGAAACCAAAATAAATATGTCATGTAAATATTCAGTTTCATGTCCATACATTTATTTTAGAGCTTTAAATATATAGCCCAACTGGCAAAAGTATTAGCTCAAAAAGTCTATTATTGGATTATTAACAAATCATATTATAACAAGAATAAGTGACACGTGTTTATAACCATAGCCTTTTAGATATCTTATTGTATTAAAATTCCATACATACTTGTGGGTACAGTGTAACCTGTAACAAAGGAAACAAGAAACTCTTAATGGTAGGGAATGTGGAAGGGCTGAATGCAGGTTGAAGACACAAGTTTTGAAAGAGGATATGAAGCTAATTGATTTGTTCAGTTCCAACACTGTCGTGGATTTTGTTTTAAGTTTTGGATACTTGGTAAGTGCATAAAAATATATTCAATAGTGAAAACTTAAAATCAAATATGAAGCTCCAGAGGCTCAGAATGATGTAAAGTTTGGGTTTGGTTTATTTCAAAATGTGACTGTCTTTGTTTGCAATATTTGTAAAATAAAGTTTATTTTTCATTGAAAATGTATTCTTCTCTCATCCAATACACCCAAATCAATATAGTGATTCCCTAAGAAAAGTGGGAATTAATGTACCTCAAGATCCAACTATACTACTCTTGGGCATATACCCAAAGGACACTCAATTCTATCACAAGAACCCTTGCTCAACTATGTTCACTGTAGCTTTATATAGTAGCCAGAAATTGAAAACAATCTAGGTTTTTCTCAACCAGAATGGATGAAAATACATTGTTTTTAAAAATGATATATAATTATACCATGTGTATATAATTCCTAGAAGAAATAAGTTACATACTCCAAATAAACAATTTGGGGAGTATGTTTGTTTCAGTCAGTTACAGACAGATAGGGTTAGTAACTTCAAGCAAGTCTTCTCATTTGGACAGTACAGTCCTTTTCCTCTCAAGAATCTGAGGTTCTATTCACCATATGTAAACAAATATTTATATTAGAATCTGAAAATTAGTTTAATCCTGGGTACGATTGTGCCTGTAAACTGAAAGGGTTTCTAAAATACAGAATTACTACTTTTTTTTCTTTAATTACACTAATAAAACAGTATTCAATACAAAAATATAGCATACCAAAACCAGAGAGTGACTGTCAGAAATTGCCATTCTATATATTTACATTGTAGATGATCATATGAGAAGTCCTAAAATACCAACTATCTAAGTAGGCAAAAAGCTAGAAGTAATATGAATCATGACTTTCTGAGGTGTAGTTCCAGCGATTTACAAAACCATCTAGGACAATGCTGAAGATAACAGAAGAAATAAATAATAATAATACATTATGAAGCTTGATTCTAAGTGTGTATGTTGGGAAACTATAGATATCTTATTTGTCCAAAGTCCTTTGAAAATGATATCAGTTGCCAGTTTGTGTTTAGAAATCAGTAGTGTTTTACGGAGTTAAGATTTAAGATGTACTTTGATAGTGTTACTCTTATTGATAAATTATATTTACAGCAATATAATTATAGGACTTATGTATTTGCCACACTAAAAGTCATATCAATTACAGCATTATAAATATTTTTGTGACAGCATAAATATAGCTATTAATATAATAAAAATCAATAGTCATTATTCTAAGTGTCTTAAAATATGATTAAATTATTAGAAACATATTTATTTTAAACCAATTTGTGATGAATGTTGCTATGCAGAAATGTGTGTGCCCAATCCAGTAAAATTTACAGATTTATGATGAAAATAAAGAGCTGGATTTTGTGGCCATCTGGGTATGGAAATATTTATTACAAAACATAAAATATTCTTAAAATTTTGGCACTGTGGATTTTACCTATAGTTCTATAAATTAATTTATAAAACTGATTGCTCTCGATTCTCAAATCAGTGAGAAAGGTTTCTATGGCAAGGAAACACACACACTCTTCCATTTTATGCCTGCCAGGAAGAAACCATTCACAATTGTTAAGGGTATATTTGACAGCATTCCGTTTCATCCTTTCACTCTGTGTGTATACCCTGCACAATCTATGCCTCCTAGTGCCAACCCATGGTGGAATTCACTCCTTATAAATATGGGTGGCTTCACTTCTGAAGATGAACTTTTAAAAACCAGGACTGTCACTTATCACAGATGTCTCAAGATAGGTGGAGTTGTATTGGATATCATGCAGGCTTTGAAGACACAACACTCTGGGAAACACACAGGGTGTGGAATATTGGGGTTGTCCTCAACAGCTGAGAACAGCTAGTGATCAAGCAGGGTTGTCACTGATGCAGTTGAAAGGAAATTAATTCTGCCAACAACCAATAAGACTGCAAAGGAGTTCTGAGTCTCAGATGAAAATTCAACTTCGATCAGTACATTGGCGGCAATGGAAAGAAATTGTGTGCAGGGTCCATTTAGCCCACAGAGTGACTTCTGACCTACAGGACTGCGCAGCAGGGTGTTCCTTAACTCTTTCCATGTCTTCTAGTTCTTGGAAATATTTTGTTTAGCAAGCAAAAACCAATACACTTGCTTTACCAATTTGTCTGATATCTGCATACTCCTGCTGGCCGGTTCTAATGTCAAAGTAACTGACAAGTTAAGAAAAAGAAAACAACATCTCACCCTGAGTCTTTAAATTAATTCTAACTTAATTAACATAAAATGAATGTGTAAGTCTTTAAGCCTCAAGTGGCAAACATAAGTGCACATGTGTTGTAAAGTAATCTCTTCTGAGTCTAAAACCTTCCATTGTGGCCGAAGCTTGTGACAACACAGGGAAGAATAGGGGAGGTGAAACATTTTATCCTTCAGAGAAGCTTCACAAGTTCAGGAAGTAAGAAAAACAATCCAATGGCTTCAGGGAGTTCCTGCACTTCACCAGATCCTCCCCTAATCATGGATACAAAGTAGGGGCAGCTAAATGACAGTGGCAGTTGATAGCTGCTTCAGAAGTGAATATCACTTTTTATTGAAGATATGTTCACTGGTAGCTTCCTCATCTCTAGTAGATAACTCCACACCCATGCACACAGAGGCAATGCTAACTGAACTTACTGGAGTATGAAAAAAATTACATGAGTTGGGGTATAAGAAGTGTTAGAGGATAAAATGAATGCAGATATATAATATTTCATAGTATACATACCTGGATGCATGTATGTATTAAGAATGATGATAATATTACTTCCTACCTCACTGTCCCAGAACACTGAGGGTACAGTATTAACATTTTCATTTTACAGATAATAAACAAACTATTGCCATTCAACTCACATAGTTATTAAGTTACATTAATTTTCCTAGAAAAGAAAAGAAAAAACAAAAAACAAATGGAAACCAGAAAGAAACCAAACCAAGATAAAAGAACAACCTTGGCGAGAGTTAGAAAAATTCAAAGAAATTTTAGACTTGTAACTAACATGGTGTTCTGTTAGAAACAGGGAGGTCTCAGTGAATCAACTCAGTGCTAGTTTTGTGCACTAGTAAAGCCAATTCTTCAGTGACTATCTTACTGTCACAATATTTGATTTGATATGTTACATCTGAAGATAACATGAAAGCTTGATACATTTCATTCTTTGAGATATTTGGCTCTTCCATAGTAAAGAAATCTCTTCTATCATATTAAGTGGATTTCAGTCAGGAAAAAAATTATTCAAAATTTGCATGAGTCTTTGTAGAACTTTTTATTGATAAAATGGATTTTTCTAATGATCCAACACTATATTTTCTGCTGCTACAAACTATGAATTACCATGTTGTTCAGAAAATTGTTAATAAAACTATTTTTTTCTGAAATGGACAATTTAATGTTTCTATTGCTCTTCACTGCAATTTAAGGAACTTCCTTTTCCACTTGTTGGACCTAGTTCTTATTACCATAATGACTTCTCCCCCACAATTTAACGACTAAATAATTGATATGTTGCTGAGTTCCCAATGCATATGATTTTACAATATAAATATGAAAGAAAAGAACATTTTAATCACTCATGAGCAGATTAAAAATATTCTCCAACATAGTAAGTGTTACAGTGCAGAGAAGTTAAATACCAGCTAATAACAATCCTGTAATTTATGCTGGATTCATACTTAGGGTTAAGTATCCTAGCACAGGCACTTGTTCACCTTGGAGATTATGTTTCATTTCCTACATAATCCTCATATTAACAGGATATACGTGTTGTCATAGGCCCCATTTCTTAAGCACAGTAGCTTTTATTGTCCTAAAGTGTCCCCTTGGGTCATCTTGCTACGGAAGCAGTTAATTTTTCCCCATGTTTGTAACCTAACATTGTTTAACGGTAATCCATAAATAGCCCTGCATACTAAATACAATTAATTCCAGGCTGTAGTAGCAAGAAGGTCAAGATTTTCATACATACACAGACACATACACAAAACATAATTTAATAAAACTACATTATTTGGGAGTGTTCAATGGATTTATTTATGGAATTCAGGTAGCCCAATCGGAAATGCATACAGATATCTCATATCAATTTAATTTTTTAAAACTAGTAAAAAGAGTAGTTTTCTTACAATTTTCCACTGAGATTACCAGTGTGTAGCAATGTTAAAATTCTCTTATAGAATTACCTATTTCAATGCCTTATATTTATTAGGCCCATTATATGGTGCAAACTATCTATATAATTCTAATCTTACTTTTAATATCAAATTTCATTTTAAAGAATACAAGTATACACAGTATTTTGTTTTAACAGAATGTTCTACTACTATAAGAAAAGATGCCTTTAAAAACAGAAAGCAAAATACATGCTTTAGAAATTATGCTTAGTAAATGGCTTTGAATAAAATATTAAATGTTAAAAAAAAAAAGAATTGTACAGGGTGGTTTAATCTTAAGATCAGCAGGAATGCCCAGTGGTACCCAGGGTGTCAAGAAAGGATGGTAAATGATTGTTAATGAAACATTTAGGAAGACTATTTGCGTAAATTCCTTTCAACCAGTCATTTCAAATGCTGTTGCTTAAAGGTAAAAATGATGATTAATTCTAGTTGAAAATGAGTTTTTTGTAGACAAAAGACAATAGCTGTCTTCAGGTCTTGCTTTAAATATGGAAGTTAGGATCTTGGAATGAACAGTTGGGTTTTGAGATGAAGAATTTTAAATTATAAGATCTGTCCGTTACCAAGTACTTCACATAACATAGCTTCAACAATGGAAACTGGTTTTTCTCATAGATGTATAGCAGAATTCTGAGAACAAACTGGCCATATGGTTGCCTCTTTCAAATTTATCTTCTTGGACTGCTCATGGCTACCTTCTCCTTAGGTCTTGCCTCACATATGATTTTCTGCCAAGATATATATCCTAACATTCCATGTAAATGTTAGTAGCCTTACATGTTTCGAGTACCTTATGACCATGACTATTTCTGCAAGCAGCCTGTTTCCAAATGCATTTGCATTTAAACTAGTGGGGTTAAGATAGGATTTTAATAGACTCAGGTCAGTAATAGACTCCAAAGAGAATGATAGCAGAAATGGTTTACAACTCAAAGATTTTTATTTAGCCTTGGTAAATTCACACACAGATTTGGTATCATTTGCTATACTATCATATGACATGTAAATGTTTTTCTATTTCTGAAAAATAAAGTGGATAGTTTGGACATCATTCCCAGTGTCCTCTGAAATGAATCTTCTCTGTGCAGTTATGAGCTTTTTAATAGACCTGCAAAAAGGATACTCCTATCATGATTTGCTATCAGGTTATAATTGTAACATGTCCTATTATTTGGTTACAAATCCAGATTTAATGTCAAAACTGTAACTTGAAAAGTACTGCGTAACATCAATAAGAAAGAAAGACAAAAGCTGCCATGAGAAGTATGTTGTCCAGCATTAAATCTTGCACTCAGCTAGGGTTCTGAATGCAGCCCAGAAAACAAGATCAGTCTTTATCTTCTGTATAAATTGCCTTTTGACTCTGAGGGCATTTAATTAATTGGCAAACATTAGAAAGAAACTTACTTTCTATGTGGCAGAGACCTGAAGACTCTGAAATCTTTTGCACAAAAGACTTACTGAGCAGAAATTCCTGAGACTTCCAGAAGAATCTTCACTATGGCACACAAATATTGAATGAAATGATCAATATGCAGGCTGTTGTTACAACTCTTCTCAACAGACATTGGTTATAGTGGCACACCTTATTTTATATGACTATGGTTAATGATCAACTTGCTATTTGTGTTACAAAAGACAAATGAAGTTAAATCATATTTAGATGATTTAATAGATAATTATATAGATTTAAATTATTAATGCAAACATAATATCAGGAAAGAATAAATAATTAATGATGAACTTATAAATAATTTCTATTAGTGAAATAGATTAAGAAAATGATTTGTCCTTACCAGTGGGCTCTTAAATATTTAACAATAACTACCACTGACATCTTTTATATTCACCTTAAAACCCTAACAGTTAAGCCTCGTTTTATAATGGAGAATACATTTTTAAACAGAAAATAAAGCCAACAGAATGTAGTCATGAGTAGGCATTATTTACTCCATTTCATTTACAAATGTTTTACAATGGCTCTGATATAAACAACACTTCATTTTTCCATATTCATAAGGATCTGCTTGTTTAAATACTAAATATGGAAAATGTTAAAATATATGTGCATTTAAATAAATCCCTTCATACTAGTCTATAGGATTTGCAGTTGTGTGCTAGGATTTATGTTATTCTGGCAAAAAGAAAATGTTTTAGAAACTACTTTATGTAGTAAATTTTCAAGCATTGTTTGTAAATGATCGCTAAAGAGGTCAGCTTATGGGGAAAGGTTGTTTGCCTGGGTTGCCTCTAGCCTACCATTTTTACTGCAAATAAAGTAAAGAAAGATTCTCTGGGGTGGTAACATAGAGACAAACCAATGGCTATTATATACACAGCTTCTCCATGAATTTGTGCTGAGCAATAGACAAAGTCCAGCATCTCCCTTCCTTCCTGGTGTTTCTACTTCTGCATGAAGGAGTGTATGTGCCTTCAGTTGGATGCAACATTTTCTGAGATTTTTTAACACAGCCCATGTTCTTAACTGGTCTGATTTCTGTTCATCTACTAACTACTCAGTTTTAGCTTCATAGAAAACCTGTAACACATAAATGAATCCAAATAAATAGGGGATTGTTTGTTGTATAGTACTTAACAACAAATGAATTGTGTCAATATAGGATAAGCACATAAAAACAAGTTTTTATGATCTATTAGGATATACACAAACATACATATTGAAAGTGGGGTACAGATACTACTATATGCATGTGTGTGCCTGTTTATTTCCCTGCATCCATCCACTGTCATTTTCAGGAATTCAATCTATCTTTTTGAACATTGTGACTTTTTGACCTGTAACTCATTAATTACGCTAAACTAGGTAGCCATGGGTTCCAGTGATGTTGTCTCCAATTCCTTGAATCTGTTTGTTTCTGTTTAGTGCTTTTTTTCATTGTTAGTCTACATAGCTGTCCTTAATACTAATCCTGGCTTTCTATGTGTGTTCTAGGGGTTGAATAGGGTTCTTACACTTATAAGGCAAGAGCTTAATCAATTGAACCACTTCCCCAAACCATGCAATGTAATTTTCTATCTCATATTTGAAAATGCTAATTGAATTTATGGGTTGAACAATGATTTTCTTTAAAATATCTCTGCAAGCTCTGTTTAAACTATAATCTACTTATCTCTGTTAAAATTTATGATTTCATCATTTTCATTCTTATTTACTGCAACTTGATAAAAAGATTTACTCTCAAGCAACAGTATTTATTCCAAGAATATTTTAATGGGGTCTTCTGCACAGATGCCTATGAAAAATTAAAACAAGATGTAGTACAGTCTCTGTGGAAACTCAGTTTCTATTCTTCTACTTTATTAAACAAATGTCTGGAAATTTTTCAGGTGTTGTTATTCATGACTTTCTTTCGTAGTACGTTTCGTGATATTTTAATTACATAATTAAGTAAGTGTCCTAGTTTATTTGCTGTTGTGATAAAATACTGATCAACAACTTGGGAGGAAAGGATGTATTTTATTTACATACTCTGGTCATAGTTCATTATGGAGGGGAGTCAAGACAAGAACTCATGCAGTTGCAGAGGTAGAAACCATGGGGGAACTCTTACAATCTTCTTTTCCAGGGTTTGATCACCTCCCCTTTTTTTTTAAAAAAAATAAGAACCATGTTCCTGGGGTGGCACTATCAAGAGTAGGCTTTGCCTTCTCTCATCAATTAATTAAGAAGATGCCCCATGGACTGACCGATTACAGGCCATCATGGTGGAAGTATTTTCTTAATTGGCTCTTCCCAGATGACACCAACTTGTGTCGAGTCAGCAAAAAACCTGCACAGTAAGGATCTCTCAGTTTGGAAAAAGGAAGTGGAGATTCAATGATAACTGAACCTTTGTTACATGCATGTCAATATGCTGTCTTGTAGTACAATGAGTATCAATCCATGATAGATAATAAAAAGTAAAGTTTGATTTCAACATCAGAAGAAAATACATTGTGACAAAGCACAATTCAAGATGTAGGGGTATTCCTAATAAAGCTGCAGTCATTACAAAAGCCAAGACATAGTATAAACACACTAATATAAGAAATGATTAGGACGTCTTCGTTCATTAATTGCAGCACAAGATAAAATGTTAAATGTTAACCTTGAACAATGTAATTTATAGGAACTCTTTAACAAGTTCCATTAGAAAGAGAAAGCTGAAAACACTCTGTGTGGTAGTCATGGCGACCTTGTAGTTTACAGTCAGGTAAGAAACAACAGGAAGCCATGTCTATGCCACGGGCCCATAAGAAAGGCAGGATGAGATACATATTGAGATCCTGTCCTCTAAAAAAAACAAACAAAAAACCAAACCAAAACATTATATATTTCATGCAGAAAAGAAAGGAAAAAAGAAAGAAAACAGAGAAATCTTGAACTGATTAAACTATGTGTTAGAGCACAGCTAATTATACTAAGATTAAGAACATAAGTAAAAGGCAAAGATATACCAAATTTGAATTTCATATAATTAGAATTCCTCCAGCATTCATACACACAGACTATCAGATCTTTTTCACTCTCAATCACACAATCTGAAGAATTCCTTTCTAATATTTTTTTTAAGTTAACATAGTGGCTCAGTTTTATGAAGATGCTGTATGTAAAATAAATGTTATTCATAAATAGCAATGCAATTAGTATAAAGGTGTGTTTTCCATCATTTGTTTGTAAGTTTTACAATCCCCAGCATAAGTCATACAAACTAATTTTTATAGACTTACATTATAGCTCAAAAGGGAAAAGACTATGCAGAAAAAGAATACCTTAGAAAAATTTGCCTTATAAATAGGGTCTAAATATGCCTTATAGATGGCATATAAAGATTATCTAATATGTATATATTTATATGCATAAGTTAAGTAGTAGTCTACAAACAGAAAACAGACTAATAGCAAAAAAAATCATCTGGCAATTAATATGATACATATAATATATATATGAAGATGGTATCTCAAATTATTAAAGCAGAGATAAACTTTCTAAAATAAGTATGATGGGACAATTGGATACTTTTACAAATAACAGTCAGAAAGCACCTTGTATACACACACACACACACACACACACACACCAGACAATAACAAAAAAGTGAGCATAACTTGGGAGAGACAATGATTGGCTCATGACACAAATAGATGAACCAAAGACATAAACATAAAACGTATAATAAAAGTAAATCATAGAGGTGCTAGAAGAAATTGTAGGTGAAGTTCTCCTCAACACCATTGTCAGAATGTTGTTCTCATTAGAACCCAGAAACCCACAAAATAAATTAATGGACTGGTAGTTTGATTAGGTAAACAAGTACTATGCACTGGGTATGGTGGCACATACCTGTAATTTCAGCACTTGGGACATAGCTATGAGTTTGAGGTCAAGTTTGTTTGTGTTGTTAGGACAGAACCAAAACTACATATTGAGATCTTGTCACTTTAAAACAAAAACAGCAAAGTGTTCTGTATGTTAAAAAAAATTACAAATTCAAAAGACTATTTAAAATGAGAAAGTTGTTGTAGCTAAATATATTCCTTACAGCAGGTTAATATCTGTAACGTACAAAATAATCAATTTGAAGAAACACCTAAGAAGAAACAAGCTTGATTAAGATGTTATAAATTTACAAAAAGGACCAAGATAGTACTTTTCAAGCATAGCAGACCCTGAATTAATTCCAGATTTTGGGGACAAATTCAATGATAATTTATAAAATTTATTCTTTAAAGAAATATATGTAGATTTTTTTTATTTCATATAACCATTATCACAACGATTAGTAGTAGTAGAAGATTCCTGAATACATTTGTTGGAAATTAGTAACCAAGTGACCATAGTTCAGATATAGGTTTTATGTGCATGAGTCAAAGCATATTTCAACTATGAAAAAAAATTCAATGCACCATAAAACACCATGTTTCTACCTTTTATGTGAGGATGGCTCCCCAGGAACTAACGTGGAATGACACATGGTGAGAATTACATTACAGGACTCCATGGTGGCTCCAATTTCTTTTCTTTAGTTGGAAATAAACTGATCTATTCCCATGCAATTGGAGTCAAATTTTTATGGCTCATTTCTTGGTTCTAGATGCCATAGACTTAACATAGCAGTGGGAGTAAAGTATTAGCTCTTGAATGGCAGAAAACAAGCTGTACAAAACCATGATAAGACAGAAGGAACTTTTGTTTTATGTTCCTCTGTTATGCTCCCCTCTGAATATAAAATACCTCTAGCATGCAGTACAAACTATGGGCTTCATGGAGAGGAAGTTGGTTGGTTACAAAAAGATGGGAGGCTTATAATATTCTATAGAAACAATGGTAGTCAGGGTAGACTTCTTCCCTACTGATAGTGTATGTTTTCATTTATCATTTCCTCTAAAAACAATATTGACATTTCATGTGATCCCAGGGAACTACAAACACCACATATTTATGAAGAACATACATGTATCTAAGAGCTACAGCTTATAATATCTTCAATATAAAAGACAGTCCTCACTCTAAATGTACTTTTATTCTAAATGAAATTTCATTCTCCCATAGAATGAATGTGGCACTAATATATGCCAAAGGACAGATAACTATCAGACATACTTTATTAGTGAAATCATCCAGAAACCATTTGTCATGTGTTATATATTTCATCTTATATGTAGAGTGTCAAAGTGAATGAATTATGAAGATCACACATCAGAGTTGTAGTTTTTTATTTTTTTTATTTTTTTTTTTTTTTGGTTTTTCGAGACAGGGTTTCTCTGTGTAGCCTTGGCTGTCCTGGAACTCACTTTGTAGACCAGGCTGGCCTCGAACTCAGAAATCCTCCTGCCTCTGCCTCCCAAGTGCTGGGATTAAAGGCGTGCGCCACCACCGCCCGCAGAGTTGTAGTTTTGTTGGGCAATGTTGACTAAGAAAGAGCTACTGGAAAAATATGGGAGGATTTAGGGGGGAAGAGAAAAGAAAATGATGTAATCATGTTTTAAAATAATAAAATAAATAATAATAAAATCAATACAAGAATTCTTTTAATTTCTATGAAAAATGTCTTAGAAATGGTTTTGATACAACTTTGTGAGCACAGTGAAGACCACTCAAAGTTTTATAAATCTGAGAGCTTGTCTTTTGTGTGTATTACTAAAATCATATGTACAAAAATGAAATTTCATGAAAACATGATTCTAACACTTTAAGATAAAAAATAAAATACAACGCCGATAGACAAACAGGACATCATCTCCCTAAGTGGGTAAAATAAGCAATTACCCTTTATGGTTAGGTCACATTCAGCCCTACTCTGTGTACATTCGAGGATGTAAACTCTATCTTTTAAAGATGAACTAAATAGTAGCTGTGAAAAAAATTGTTATAATACATGTAAAGATCTTGGTTTTTATCTGTCTGTGAGTAGGGATAACAACATTTACTCTACTTTTGTTAGTCAAAAGAGAGGCTCTCTAAACACATGTACATAAAGAATCTGTTAGCCCAGGTCTTAATATGTGCTCCATAAAAGTCAGTTGCTCACTATCTTTGTTTGCTCACTATCTTTGTTCTCTTATTAATTCTCTACAAGTATGAGTACATGATAAATGTTCAGTTTAAATATATAAATGCATGATATGTTGATAGGAGTATACTGGTAATACCCTCTTCATATGTCTTCGATCTTCTCTCTCTCTCTCTCTCTCCCTCACTCTCTCTCTCTCTCCTCCCTCTTCTCTCTGTTCTTCCTTCTCTCTCTCCCTTCCTTCTTCCATCCTTTCCTTCCTCCGTATGTGTTATATACAGTTCTCCACATGTGTATTTGAGGGTATGTAGACCTAAGCATGAATGTCCTCCATCAATTATCAGTTTCTGCCCTATTGTATTAGGATGGGATCTCTCAATGAATCTGCAGCTCCCTGTTTATCAACTGTAGTGGCAGCCAGCAAGCAAAACTATCCTGTATTTAACTAACCTCCTATATTCCAATGGTGTGTTTGCAAGCATCCTTAGCCATACTCAGTTTTTAAATGGTTGTTGATACCTAAACCCAGGTCCTCATGCTCACATATAACCACTCTTACACAGTGATTCACTTTCTTCACCACTATTCTCTCTCTCCTTCAAGTCAAACTCATCACCCTAAGATACAAACACTACAGAGAAGTTGACCACTCATTCATATTGGATAAATTGAAGAGATTAACAAAGGCAGGCAAACAAACCACCAGCATTTATAGTTTAGGGCCTCTGAGATGATTCCATGGGTAAAGGCAATTGTCCCCAGTCCTGAAAATCTGTTTCATGCCTGGAACTCACACAGCAGAAAAAGAGAACAGATTCTAGCAAGTGGTCTTTCGAAACTTATACATGTGCCGTCGTACTGCTATTTACAAACATACACAATCAATAAATAACATGTCATAATAATGAATTAAGAAATTCTAGAAAAATCCATCTTAAGCATATTTCATCTGTACTCCCAGACAGCCTATACGTTGCTGCATCTGTGCAAATTATAAACATTAGTCAGAATAATAAATCAGACTAAAATCTGATTTCCAGAATGCCAAGTTCATAAAGTTTACACTAGCATTCTAAATCATCACCACCCACCTATGATGGAATTCTTTACGTAAAGTTGACATTTATTCCTCCTAAACTTCTTTGAATTTCCAAAGGAATAATTTTCCTAATGTCATTGCAACACTACAGTTGATAATTTCAAATTCTATCTTCTAAAACATTTATTTTGTTCTCATTGTAAAGAAATTAAAAATTGGAAATATTGAAGGTTTTGAACAACTATGAAGTAACTCTTAACAGCTTAGTCTATTTTCCTTCTACTTTATGTATTTATTTCTCGTCAAACCATAGTAGTACATCGTTTGAGTTACAGCTCCGGGCTGAAATGAATTCAGCTAGATTCAGTCTGCATTGCATGTCTCATTCGGAACTTTGAACAAAAACTGAAAGTGATTGTAACTAATCTTTAGCACATCTGGCCTTTAGGCACCCAGACTTTAATTCCATCCTTGCAATGGCAATTTTACTAAAAATAAATGACTAAGACCTCCCGTGACTTCTTCTTCCCTTCCAGATGTACCAGCCCTCCTGCTGGCATCCCAGGGCTATTAATTAAAAGGAACAAATATAGTTGAACACACATCACTAAATGATCTCCATGGTCTTTTGCTTCGGGGATGGCAGATCCAGACATTGAAAGTAATTTCTACCAAGGCAGATTTGAGTAGAATGGGGAAGGTAATACAACAATCACTGAACAGTAAATAGGGATGGCAAGGCTAGGAAGAATCATAGGAAAAGGAAGATTATATTGATGTCCTGGGCAGCATTCAGGGAAAGGGGTATAAATAACCATAAGATCCTAAATGTGTTTGTTTCTCAAATGTAAATAATAGAGAATATGTAGATATTGGAACCTACATAGATAGACCTAAGAATGAAGTAGTATGGAAAAACCAAATGTAAAAAATGAACACATCAGGGAGACTTTCAGAAAATCCATGAAGCACTAGGTGAATGGAGCACAGGATACAGTTTGCTGGAACACGATGTCTATAGAATAAGTCAAGGCCAATATACAAAGTCTAAAGGAGGAAAAGTAAGGTCCAAGCTGAACCCAAGGAATACAACTTTTCCTTGGGATGAGAAATATGGTTTGGGGAGGATATCAACAGACTTATGGACAAAACCAGGGAGAGTGTCAGTGTGGTGCTACTATCCTGAGAAGAAGCAACTCTTGGGTTAAATTTAGTTCATGGTGAGAAGGGGAGAGGAGAAACATTAGAAAAAGAAGGAGGAGGAGAAGGAAGAAGAAGGAGGAGAAGGAGAAAGGGAAGGAGAAGGGGAAAGTGGAAGGTAAGGAGAAGAGGAAGAACAAGAAGAAGTAGAAGAAGAAGAAGGAGGAGGAGGAGGAGGAAGAAGAAGAAGAAGGAGGAGGAGAAGGAGGAAGAGGAGGAAGAGGAGGAAGAGGAGAAAGAAGCAGCAACAGAAGGTTGTGAAGGAAATGAAGGAGGAAGAAGGAGGAGGGAGAAGAGGAGAATGAGAAGACATTTTTTGTACTTATCCAGAGACATAGAACACAGCCGATGAGATGAACAAGCATAGTTGAGAGACATTTCTGCTCCTGCCTGCCAATGGGTCAGAGGATTAATGTAAAAATTGAGAAGAATCAATTCCTTCTGGTTTGACTGGTATATGGACAAGACCAAAGCAACGGTGAAGAGTATGCAATGGTTTTAGTTAGAGACTATTACACAGAAGGACAAGTACAAGTACAATGCTAAGAACTTTATCAACACTGAAGGCTTTGTGAAAGATTTTCTTTGTATTTGCAAGGCTGAGAGAAGCATCAACCGGCAGCTGGACCCCTATAGGTCAACACTCTAGGATTTGGAAAGGCAATGACGCAGTTGGTCTAGATTAGGCTGGATACATCCTGGTCACACCAAGGGTGTTCCTGGCCTTGTTTATCACCAACATGCTTTGCAATTTGACTTTCCTTTGTTCTCATGTTTGATGCTTATTCTACTCATACCCCTCCTGGCTTCTCTCTCTACTTATCACTCCATTGACTCATACAGCTCAAGCATGCTTATCTTGTAAAAGAACACATTTGTGGCCCCATGTTACTTTATCTCATGTGGTAAGATGCTCACCTATCCATTTTAACAACCAAGTAAGTAAAAGGTAACAATTTCTTCAGTGTGCCTTTATACTGGCTGGTGATACAGGCTGAAAACTAACAGAAAAACATAGGAAAATGCCTCACAATTTCCCAGATGGTCATGCTCTGTGGTGCTCAATTTCACACTAGGTGCCAATATCTACTGATGCCATTACTGCCTTTACAAAATGATACTACCTTTTATATATCAATTTTACATAAAACAAAGTTGCTTCATGTATATGGGTCAGTGTTACTACATCAATAGCTGAGTTCAGTGTTCTAAAGAATTTTATCTTCATGTCTGAATTCAACACATAGCTATCTATTTTCTTAGCATGCTAAATACAGATAAAGTAAAAATTGTACAGATGTTTGGTTAAATGTACGTCAAACTTATATTCGGTCACATTTGCTGTTATAGCCCATTTCTGCCTCTAAAGAGTCTTGCAACTTGGTATTAAGTTTCTTGATCTCCAAAAAATTTTACTGACTATAAAAAATTAGGGGAAGTCATTCCTTAATGCCTACTAATGACAACACTGAGCAACTTCTTTTCTCTTTTCTCTTTTCTTTTTTCTCTCTTTTCTCTTTCTCCCTCCCCCTCTTTCTCTTTCTTCTTTCTCTCTCTCTCTCTTTCTTTCTTTCTTTCTTTCTTTCTTTCTTTCTTTCTTTCTTTCTTTCTTTCTTTCCTTTTATTTTATTTTCTTTCAAAGCTTCCTTCTGCATGCCAAATACATACTGATGAGTGGCAGTTGTACTTGCCTGAGATATGAGATTCTGGACATAGGCAGTTAGCATCCAATAAAGACAATTATGTCTTTACTAATTCCTAAAGATTTTTAAAATTTCCTAGTAGATGTTTCTATTTCTTTCTTCATATTAGAGGGTGCTCTCCTTATTTATTTTTTCTGCATGCTTTTCAAATTAAAATGATACTTTTCACCTATTCCTCATTAACTATAAATTTACAGATTGCAGAAATGTTTAAGTACCACCCCTTACTTTTCATCAGTATAATACACATCACTAATCAAAACAGAGTCTTGGTGGATCCCTAAATGATGGAGATAACAAATCTGGTTAAACTACAGAAGACTGAAACTGATAAATTTTTAAAACATAGCTTTTTAATGTAACAGCTTACTCTTTAAATTTTTAATGTGCACTGCAAAGACAATATAAAAGGTGGCATACATCAGTCTAAAATGATAAAAATGTCATTATGACCTTCATGGGATTTTTTTTTTTTTTTGTCTAGCCTAACTAATCCTAGTAAACTACACAGACTGAAGAATGCATCTTCAAACATTGGCTGTTCTTGCCCTTGATTATAATGTTCCCTTTCACTTTTGCATTTCTCATTTATGCATCTTTTCTTAGAAGAATTAAACTGAAATAGGAAGGCTTTAAATGAAAGTTAGTGACTTGTCAAGTAGACTGGCTTAGATCCCGATACTATGGATTTTCCTTATTTCAATCATATCAAATCTGTCTAGTCTGTGCTTTGCTATTTTAAAGAGTCAGCATCTCTATTTTGAAAGATTCACAGTTTTGTTTTAAGAAACCCCTTGTGGTCATTTTTGTCATGCAAATTTCCATTTGAAAGAATAGACTTGCAATGTATTACAATTAAAGCAGTTCTGCTTCTGACCAACGTATCTGAGACTAAGTTGTGAACAGACAAAGCTATGGAAGGAAAACAGAGAAGAAGAAGCAGTCCAGAGGTGTGACAGCACCGTGTTCTTCTGTCTATGTGTTTAGGACAAACCTTTCCACCATAGACCAGGGGACTATGACTACCTCCGGCAAAAGAGAAAAGATATTTAGCATCACAGTTTTAAAAACATCTTCAACTTTGTAAAATGATACTAATTCAAATTTCTGTAAATATGGAAGACTGTTTCTCAGAAAAGGGTGGCTGCCAAGATACAAAGTAATCAAGATTCTATGAGGGGACTGGGAACAGAAAGGTGACACAGTTTTGATGCATCAAAGAAGAGTAGGATTCTTGCATGTGGAGGACACCCATGAGTACTAAATTTCATCCATTTCACAATTTTGTGAGGCATCAATCTCCTAGTTAGGTGAACTGTAATTGCTCCCCTTCTTCTGTCTACTTCCCAGGTATGTTCTTCTGCAGAGCAATCCAAAGAATTTACCTTCCCAACCCAGTGTAAATCTTTATCTGATGAGACAGATGATGCAACTCTTTCCTTCTTGATTCACATTCAGTTATGGTGGCAGATAGCCCATCGGTGTTAGAGCATCCAAAACGGGAGTCAAGATATCCCCCAAAGATATATAATAATAATAATAATAATAATAATAATAATAATAATAGTAATAGTAATAAAAGAGCAACATTCAGGCAACTGTGGTGAAAGCATTTCTAATTTTCCACTGGGGGTTACTTTGCACAGGGCATGCCAGCCTTGCTGGGATGCAGCCTTTGGTGATTATTGGCAACCATTCAACTGGTACCCCATCCATTCATTGTGTCTCCTATATGTCAAGTTGTACTTCTTCCCATCTGGCTTTGAATTTTTTGATTGATATGGGTACAGGTGGAGGCTAGCTATCCATGGGACAACTGTTATATGCCACTGGGACAATTTCTGCCTCTGACAGTTTCTCTGTCTGTCTCTGTCTCTCAGATACATTCTAGACAAACTGCTTATCATACTAACTTGAAAAAAATTATATCTTGAAATATTAAACATATTGGAATCAGTGATGTAGAACTCTAAGATTCTTTAATTTTATGTATGTGTTTCCCCTCATTTGAAGGTAATTGCCTTTTTGGACTACAAGAGTCTGGCCAATTCTTCACATGCCTGTCAGGAATCCTTGGAAGCATTTTCAGCATCTCTGTCTTTCCCAGCTCTCTGACCTCTACTTTACTCTTACACAGCTCAGAACCTTTTCCCTCTGCCATAAGCTATTCAGAGACTAAGCTGACTATATTTGTACTGTTGAACAAGTTTTAATCATAGTTTTAAGGTATAAGCAGAGGATGACATAGGAAGGAAAAAGGTAAATTTGGGAACTTCGCAACTCTGTGCTGAAGTTCACACCCAAGCTACTACTGATGTGAAGAGTTTCCAGATCAAAGCTTTTCACTCCTCCCTAACCATTCACAAGCCATGAGAATGTTTATCATTAGACGAACAACAATGTTTTTATTTACCCAATTCCATAGTACTATTTCATGATGAAATCTGTACTTATGAATAGATTTTTCCCAACCCATTACCTGTTCACTTTGCAATCTTTATTGATAGGAGACAACATAGATATAGATACTTCTGAAAATTATGGACAATATGTTTTTGCATAGGAAATAGATATTACAGTTTCCCTTAGAAACTCCCATAAAATATACAGGACTCACAAGGCCTCTCCCTTATAACATACAGATAGTTAAGAAAAATGTTGGATACAGAACTTTTTGGTGGTATCACATACTACAGTTTGTATGAAAAACTCTTGGGATGCAGCTTTCCTGGGATGTGACTACGCTTGGCTTTTTCCTGAGAGAACTGTATAACTCATTCAAATTTCTGTAATCCCAATGTACTCACATCAAATAGGTCTGGCAAGAAATGGTTTGTTTGGTGTCTTACTTCCAGCCCTATTATGTGACAATAATGGACCCCCAGAGAATGCCACACAATGAATGTTTACTTCTTTCTGAATTATAGTTGTCCATTCAAAGAAACTTCCTATTGTTTTTCCTACTAACTTGATACTGAAATGTTTGTTTCTCCTTTCAAGCTTTCCACATTAGGCTAGAGAGACGGTTTAAAAGATAATGGTACTTGCTTTGTACCAGACCTGATTACCTAAACTTAAATCCCAGAAACTGTGTATTTGAAGTAGGGAACTGACTCTCACTATATTTTTTAACCTCCAAACATAGATAAAGACATGCATCTATACATACATGAAATAAATGAAAGAAAGTGAACAGTGTCCCAAGAGGTATCAAAAACTTGAATTAAAATATCAGTTTATAATTTTTCAGCACTTTCAAGCAAGCTTCTTTTCAAGGATTCCTATGAGCACTCTACATATAGAAGGTAAATGTTTTTTGTGCTAGTTTGCTTTCTGTTGCTGTTCCTCTGACCCAAAACAACCCAGGAAAGAAAGGATTCATTTCAGCCCACAGTTTACAGTCATTTCCAAGGGGAGCCAGAATAGGAACCTGACAGCAAAAACAGAAGCAAACCCTGAAAAAAAACCTGTTTATTGACTTAGGCAGTTAGCTTTCTGACATTGTTTATCTACCTGTCTAGGAATGGTACTGCCCTCAGTGGGTTGTAGCCCCTAGATCAATTAGAAATTAAAGAAAAATGTTTCACAGACACACAGACATAAACACAGATTACTATAATATAGGCAGTTCTACAGTTCAAGTCCTCTCTTCTTATGTGTGTCTAGGTTTATGTCAAAGTGCTGGGTGCAGTTAACTATAACCGTTCTCCAAAAAATACTTTCCATTCTCATTTTTCTTTAGGAACACTGTCTAGGTACTTTTTATTTTAATGTTACAAAAATATAGATTACTGAGTTGTCACATGTCACATGATGGCAGATGTAAATTAATGTTGTATTTTGGGGAGCAAATGGTGGACTCCAGAGGCTACTGGGACTGAACTCCTTTAGTAAGAATTAAAGTGAATAGGGGGAGGAAGAGATAGAGAACATGAGACAATTATAAAATAATATGCTGTTTCCCTTTTTGGCTCAGTTCCTATTAAACCTAGATTCAGAACTTTTATTTTCTGGTTTCTGTAATAGCCACTGCATTTGCTTCATAAAACTTCATAAACTTTCCCCTACTTAACCAGTTTTGAAGTTTGAATTCTTCTTTGATTTTCATACTCACTACTCCTATCAGAATAGCTAGATGGGATATAAAAAATAGTATTTATTAGAGAGGGAAAAAGCTCATTTAGAAGCCAATGATAAGAATTCTAATTACTTTTCCTGAAGATGTAATTATACAGAGATAACTTCCAATTACAGAAATAGTGGAGAGATGAGAGGGGGAAAAACATAATTCAATACACCCAACAATTATTTCCTCAATGATTACAGATCCACGGGTCCTTTGAGACTGCACGAATCTGAACTTGCTTGAATTCCCATTTAACACTATAAGGAGATAGTTTCAAACTTCTCATCGTCTATACGACTTCCTTCTACGACCGGGCAACATTCAACTCAGTCAACATACCTCTCCTAGTCATACAAATTATGTATTCCAGTCACCATATACTTTACCACAAAGAAAAAATGTACAAAATTTAATTTGGTCATTGGTATATAAGTGACTTCTTAACATCTTACTGTGTTATCAAATACAATGCTATATAGACTACTACCCCCACCTTCAAAATCATGCTTGCAATGAATGGAGACAAGTGTGTCTATAAAGCTTTTCTGGTTTGTTTTTTTTTATGTTCTATGACTTATAGAACTCACTCATCATTTTGTGTTTTATTGAGTAGACTAAAATTTGCACATTGAAGTGTGTCTTGATGGGCAATTTCAAATTAAATGGCTAAAACATATTTCTAACATTTTGTTACATAAAGTACAATCTAGTTATTGGCAGATGTTTAATTTTCAAATCAATAAGGTGCTTTCTCAGGCTTTTAAGTAAAATGACTAGCTATTAAGCTTGTGAAATTCATATTATTTTTTTTAAAAAGAAGAATGCTTACCAAGAGGCTTATTTATTGTTTTCCTCCCCGACCAAGTCAAATGATTTCTTAATTGAAGATATTTAGCTTAATAACCTGGATCTAAGTATGCAGGTTGAGGTCAACAAAAGAATGTAGGTTGAGTGAGCAGGTGAGAAACCATTTCATTCATAGGGAACAACACAAATTTATGGCCACTGTCATCATGTAAAACTATTAATCTACCAACAAATTAAAGCGACACCAAAATGATGTCTGTAATTTTTAGAAATCAATCATGGCCCAAATGACAACATCCATCTTTACATGCATTTCTTCTCTTCTGAAGGTGATAGGTTTCACATTCTTAGGACTTGGAGATAGAGAATCACTAGTAGAATCAGGAGTCTGAGATATTTGTAAATATGACAATGGATAAAACAAGGAGAAGATTGCTTTGTGAAGTTGTGACATTTGAAATGACTACACCTGTAGCAAAACTGTTTTCATTTAAGGGCAGTGGGATATTTAGGCATTTAATGCCAGTTAAATGTCCCAAATTCAGTTTTTAATATGACTCTCTGTAACATACAATTAGGTTACAAATGAGAATGTGCCTTTCATATTAAGAAACTAGCCTATATGAAGTAACTTAGGGATGACTTTTGCAATCATTTCCTTATGAACAATTTCAAATGCACTTGAGGACAGAGCAATTTGAAAAATTCCTATGTATACATCACTCGGCTTCAAAAATCTATAAATTTTCTGGTCCACTGCTTATGACATCTGTCACCTCAATCCAGCTCTTCCCCATCGTGCAGTTCTGCATACATATCACATATGCATGTATGAGCAATTTCTCTCTCCCTTCTTCAAGCAAATACCAATTATAATTCTACTGTTGTGTTGTATCTGATATTTAAATATCAAATCAAAATGCATTTTAATGTTCACAAAATATTAGAATTACACTGTACCAAGTCAGTTTTTAGCTGTCCATCAATTGTCCCAATATACCATTTCCCATGAGTCTGTCTAAATATGTTTTTTTATTGTTCTAATAAAATAACAGTATTGATTTTAGGTATACTATCTAAGATGCTCAAAATAACTTCACTGCAACAATTTTCAAACCATATAAATACAGTAATATTCTAATGAATATTATAGTCATAAAGCCTTGGCTCTATGATTATAGTAGTAATTCTTCCAGTGAAAAATCAATAAGAAAGATACAAGCACAAATCACTGTGTGTCCTAAAGCGTGTGATGTGGAGAGATATATCTTGAGATCTGAATATAGGAATTTTTTTGAAGTTATAAAGAATACACATTGACCTGAGATTTTTGAACTTCCTAGTAACTTAGGCCAAGTTTGCATTTGACCTTTTGGGAAATGACACTCAGCACTTCTGCACACAAATTTGTTAGGATCAAGTGAAAATATGCTAGGGCTTACTCAGCATACAATGTAAGCAGTCCATAATGTTGACTCAATATGTTCTGTCTAAACTTTCCCTTAGCCTGTAATGCCTCAGCTTCAAAATCCTTTCAGTCTCCAGACAGGCAAATGCATGTGGCTTCTCAGAACATGTGGTATTCTTTCTTCTGGGACAATTATTTTTTTTCTTTCCTATTGAAACCCTTAACAAGTTCTTCTTGATCATTACTCTGAAATTATGACCTTGCTTAGTACAAACAGATGACCGAAGGAAGGGGATTCTACTGAACTACAACATCTGCCTATCTAATTGTGTGCTCATATTTAGGTTTTAGTTGCTAGCCAGTGTCATAGATAAATTAACTATCCTTTTTACTCTCTCATCTGACACAGGTTAAGGCCAAATCATCATCATCCTGAAAGTTCATCTATACCCAACATTGACTCTTTTTCTTCTGTTTGATAATTTCATTAGATACAAGCAATTACTTTTTTCATAGGAAGAGAGAAATCACTAGGTTCTTTCTCTTCTTGGAACCATCTTTGAGTAGATGGGAACCATGGTTGTTCAAAAAGCCTTTATCCCAATCCCCAAAAGATGCTATGCATTAGTTTGCATAGCAAGGAGATGCTGATTTATTAAAAGTGTTACTAGGGTGATCTGGCTGACTTTAGTGTACTGTATAGATCCCCCAAATACCAAAAAACAGCAGGAAGAAACAGTACGAAGGAGGTGGTAAAGACAATGAACATTGGTGGACATTTTCCACAAAGTAGAGAAAGCAAAGAAATGAATCTACTCCTACAGTCTCCAGAAAGAAGTCATCCTGCAGACACATTAACCTTAGCCCTATGAGACTCACTTGAGAATTGTCATTTCCAAAATGGCAGTTCTAATGTCCTGTAGCTTTGTGCCTTTAAGTCACTGTAATTATAGTAATCCCTTACAGCAACAAAGATAAGCTAGTTCAGATTTTATTTTTATATTTGACCCTCTTTCTGCAGTTTTCCTTTTACTATAGTCTTACAAGGTTTAGGTCAGATATTCAGATTTTTTTCTATTTTCATCAATTTGTCTGCAAGACACATGGTGTCTTTGCTCTGATTGCATATCCAGTATACCATTGTGTAAATTAACCACATGATCTGTAACCATTCATTGTTTGTGGGATATCTGGGTTGTTTCTAGCTTCTGGCTATTACAAACAAGGCGTCTGTGAACATAGAGGAGCGTGTGCCCCTGTGGTATGGTGGGACATATTTTTGGTATATGCTCAAAAGTGGTCTAACTGGAGCCATTAACCAGGAGTATATACAGGCTAGTCTGACACATATACTACAGAAAACTGCCTGGCCAGGCTTCAGTGGGAGGAGAGGTGCATAACCCTTGAGAATATTGAGGCCCCTGGGAAAGGGGAGGTCTGGTGGAGGAGCAGGAGGGAAGAACATTCTCTTGAAGACAGGGGCAAGGAAAAATTGGATGAGGAACTGTGGGAGGGGGGACTAGGAGCAGGAGCAACAGCTGGACAGTAAATAAATATGCCAGTTAAACGTCCCTAGTTCAGCTTTTAACATGACTCTCTGTAACATACAATTAGGGTACAAATGAGAATGTGCCTTTCATATTAAGGAACTGGCCTATATGAAGTAACAGCTTTTTTTTTCCCCCTCGATGGCTTTTGCAATCAATTCCTTATGAACAATTTCAAATGCAGTTGAGGACAGAGCAATTTGAAAAATTCCTATGTATATATCACCCAGCTTCAAAAATCTATAAATTTTCTGGTCTACTGCTTATGACATCTGTCACCTCCATCCAGCTCTTCCCTATCATGCAGTTCTACATACATATCATATATGCATACATGAGCAATTTCTCTCTCTGTCCCTCCTCCCCTTCTCCTCTGAGTGGGCTGCTTCCCCCCTGGGTATATCCCCCTACCCTGACACTTCAAGTCTGTGTTAGGCTAGGTGCTTCCTCTCCCACTGAAGCCAGACAAGACAGCCCAGCTAGTAGAACATATCCTGCTATATAGGCAACAGCTTTTGTAATTCCTCCCACCCTTGTTCTGTTTGTTCAGGACACACATGAAAGTCAAATTGCATAACTGCTACATGTGAGAGGGGAGGCCTAGGTCCAGCCTGTGTATGTCCCTTGCCTGGCCATCACCCAGTTTTATTGACTCTTTCTCAGAAGATAAATACCATCCTTCCTGTCCTTGACACTGTGCTGTCCCTTTCTTTTACTTTCTACATTTGAGCCATGAGAAAGTTTCATTAATATACAAGAGAACTGTTTACTTCTATGCGGAGGTCTACAATACTTTCAAACATTATTGTTCATACACTTCCTTCTCTTCCCCAACCGTAACCCCAATCCCTACATGTTGATACATGCATGCACATACAGGAGACAGGCTATAGGAGTAAGGGAGAAAAGGGGAGGGAAAGGAGGAGGAGGAGGAGGAGGAGGAGGAAGGGAGGGAGGGAAGAGGACCTGACCGGGAGAGGTAGAGGAGAAAGACAGGAGTGGAGGGGGAGTAGAGGAGGAGAGAGAGGGGAAGAGTGGAGGCAACTTTAAACCAGAAGCATTTTAATTGATTATAAGATTATCATTTTACACTTTGATCCTTTCTAGTGATACATTCTGCATTTCTTACAGGATATAAATAACACTATCTGGCCAGATGGTGTCCCCTTTATGTTCTAGGTGTGGCTAGTCAGAGTGCTTATCACAGGGGCTGCTGGGTCTGGGGATGTGATTTCACAGAGAGCCTTCCTCCCTGGTTGTTTGCTTTGCTCACTGCCTCTCTCCTCCTGCTCTTTGTCAGAAGGTTCTTTTTCGGAAAGGTAGACCCTGCCTTTTTCTCTCTTATTCTCTACCTCACCTTCCTACTGTTTCCCAGATCCCTCACAAATTCCCAAGTTGGTTTACATTGATTTTGACATAGTGCTTTCAACCCCTTGAAGTACTAGATGTTTTAAATTTATTGCATCTCTCACTACACAATTCAAACTCAAAAATAAAATTAAATCCAACCAAATAAAAACAAGCCTAGGTGCCAGTCCATTTTCCCCCAACAAGTTCTATTCCTAGGTACCTACAACAGAAACTTACATACACTGATATTAGTACGTCTTCATCTAGTGTCCATATGCTGTTTCTAAAAGTATCCTGTGTGATTGAATTTTCTATATGACACCTAATAGTTGATGAAGCAATTATAAGACAGCAAGACTTGATAGTACATTTAATAATTGATAATGCATAGCTATCTAACAATAGTTGGTAATATATACCTATATATTACCTCAGATATTAAAAGAAGACACAAGTTAAAATCAAAGAACTACTAATAATTCAATGACAACGTTTTTGCCTCGTTTTTTGTTATGAGTTAGTAAAATGTTTAAATAAGATAAACAAAATTCCTTATTTTCTCTTGTACCTCTGTAGGAATAGTCAGGTCCATTCATTCTTAGAGCTCACTAATAAGCCACTGATCTTTAATTTAGGTATTGTTGGCCCCTGAATATTAAACTGGCTATCTTTCATGCTCAGCCTATTTTTCCATAAGTAATAGATGAGGTTGGATAGACACCATTTTGTGAGACATACTATTAGAACTCAATGTGGGCTTTAAATTAATTTCTCACTTAAGTGAAGTTTGATTCAGTATAAGGCGCAAGGGGGAAAAAGGGGGTATGGCCTCCTTCTTCCCTCTGTATCATATAGTATTTTGGTTTAATAACCAGAATTCAGAGTGCTTATTTGAGCCTGTTGGCCACTGTCTTAGGTTTAAGTTTCCCCTTTTTTTTAAATAACATGGTTTAATGATGACTGATTCCAGTGGTAAAATGAATCAAAACAACAACAATAAAAAAAACCAAAACAAAAAAACCCCAAAAACAACATCATCAACTACAACAATAGCAAATCCCACATCTTGTCATCAAAATCTTCTAACACAACCTCAGATGTCATCTTCATTCACTTGCTTCTGTGCATCAGTCCATTACAAAGCAGTATGCGTTGTTGCATCAGTTGATATTCCTTAACAGGCATTTGCTCTCCTGAGAGAAATAACCTAAGTTCCCAGCATCCAAAGGCCTTCCTGTACCCTACCCTCATCTCAAAAACCACTTGCTCTTCCCGGCGTACTCGCAGTCTTAGCTTATCGAATATTTTTGTTCCCCACTCCAGCCCTCTTACTTCAGGCAACAGCCCATTTTGTAGAGGGAAAAAGGAACATTCTTCCAAACCGAAGGGATTGAGCAAACTTACCTCCCAGCGGCCCAGCTTCGCTCTACCCCATGACCAGATCCTTCCCGGGAAGCCGAAAAAGACAATTTTATTCGAAGTGCTTCAAACACACTTTATTTATAACACCTGGACATCCTGGTCAATTATCAATTAGCTCCACCATGAAAGCTGTACCCTCCAGGAGCATTTTCCATGGCACATTGTGATGAAAAGTAAATGTGTGTGTGTGTGTATACGTATATATATACGTATATATATACACATTTTTTTTCCAGCTGAGAGAGAAATGGAAGGCTAACAAAGAACGGAAGAAAGTGGTACTGTGCAGGATGATTCCACTCTCCTGCGGGCCATAGAGAAAGGCACCTCTGAAACTGCTTTTCTATCTATCCCTACCCTGTGGTTGGCAAGAGGAACTCATGCAGCCCCCAGCTTCTTTCCACCTGATGGTACGGAGGATTTTTAGAAAAAAAAAAAAAGACATAATGCGCATTCTTATTTAAAGAATGTTTAAAGGCATGAAGTCTAATCTCTGAATTAACTTCAAAGAAACCAAATCCTGATGCAGATAAGAGCTGCTTAGCTTTGGCAGTGTGATGGGACTTTGAAGGCCTGTGCTATGCCTACCTCATTCCTGTCTGGGAAGCTGAAAATGGGGCAGATCTGCATGCTTTTTGTTTTGTTTTTTTCGTTTTGTTTTGTTTTTGTTTTTTGTTGTTTTTTTTTTTACCTGAACCTCATGTAAGAACTAGAAGGGTGGTTGAGGCCGCATATGTGGAAATAATAAACTATTGCTTGTGACTGGTGTAAAGGGTCTTAAGTGAGAGAATAGAGCAACCGGGATAGCACAGCCCCAGCCTTCCCTGTCCCCATTTCTCTCATTTAAGCCCCACTCTCCTCTTTCGTTCTTCAAATAAAAATCTGACCTTTCTGTCACTCGGATAAATAACCTTTGTTGGCTCGATCTTATTAGAGAACAAATCTACCTCCCCTGTTCCTGTAATAGTTAATAAACAAACAAACAAGCAAGCAAACAAAACTTGATCTATTTCAGTTTTCTTCTTTTTAAAAAAAATATTTTATGCATTTTTCAGTCCTTATCACTGAGATTATAAAGGCTTCTGCAAACAAGATTTGAAAGCTTTATATTGTAGTCTGGAGGCCACACACAAACTGTTGATTAAGCTACTTTGTGTAATAAAGTTATTTCTGTCAAAATATTACCTTCAATGCAGCTGGGATTTAAGTATTTTTTTCCCCTCCACCAAGTAAGTGAATCAAATGGAAGAAGAATGCTTGTGTTTTTGTCCTTTAATTAAAAACATAATCAGAAACACAACTGCAGACTATCACCTATGAATTAAAATGCTAATTTCTTTCAAAAGAAGAATTTATTTGATGTTCCCCTTTGAAATATAAGAAATATACAACAAAGAGAGGAGGAGAGAGATGCCATAGGAAGTCAAACACACATTTGCAAAGCTAATTGAGCAAATTCAACACCATTTGACATTTTGCTAAGAGGAAAGCGGTCTTGCAGCTGCATAAAAGAACAGTGCAAATAAAGACGGAGAAAATACACAGTCTAAATTGATCTGCTGAACTCCAAAGCTCTATGATAGCCTTGAAGAAAGTGTGAAATTGAACTGTAAGCCACAGAGCAACAGCTTGGTCTCGCTACCCCCAAAGCACACAGCTGTAGGTGTTATACCCCTCTTGATTTGCTTCTCTTTTGTTGGAAATTACCCCGTATTTGAATGAGAGTCCTAAGTCCCAAACCTTCCTCAGGGTTAACAAATGAAACCCAGGGATGATTCAAGTGGGCTTTTCCATGAGAAATTATATAAAGATAAGGTAGGATTAATAAGAGTATGAAGATTCAAAATGGAAATTATGTTTCCAATCTATAAGGAGTCACTGCCCTAATCTACTCGATATTCCTTGCGTACAAATCCAAAATGTTCACCGATGGTTCACTTGTTTAAAAAAAAAAAAAAGAAAAATCGTATTTTGAATCTTCTAATAATCACCTTGTTCCTCTGCAATTCTCTGCCGCCATCTTTCCAAACAACACATTACTGAAATGAAAACGCTGTAATTAACATCTGAGTTCAGGTTGGCACAGACTTCTCAGTGCTTCAGGGTTGCCAGAACCACATGGAAAAACAAAATAAAGAACTTCTTACATTCTCTGCTTGGGATGCCAAACAGCTGCCAGGAGAGTGAGCCAATCACATCTCCCCTCTGCAGAGATCCCCACCGGACCTCATCAAATGCCAGCAAATATTGAATCCATAACTGATGGGAACCTGGCTTCAGGTGAATCTGTTAACCTCCAAAGGTACTTGTAAGGGCTTTTCAATTTAACCTGCATGTCCTGCAGCTCCTTTCCTGTACCACTGGAAAAATAATGGCTCTTTCCTTTAAAAATGTGGCCTTGGGCATGGGCAGATGCCTGGTGTGCTTATAAAGTTACCTGTCTGCTTTGATATTGGCCTCTCCTTTAATTGCAATGGTGTTGTGTGGAGGAAAGGCCACAGCAGGCTCTTTCCTTTCACTAGCCTGATGAGTACTTTGGGGTCTCTCTTAATAGAGTCCTGTAGGAATATTTTCACCACTGTTCAGAGGAATCAGAGATATCTTGTTAAATTAGTTTCACTCTACAGTGAGGATTTGTTGAGGAGGAGAGAGAGCTAGAGATATCTGCTGGCGAGGGATAGTTTGTAGATTTGACTTCAGCCCAGGTGGCCTGTGTGCTTTCCTTTGTCATCAGCTCTTCTAAGGGAGTTTATCCACCACCTCATGGCAGGGGTAGAATACATGAAGATGCCTTTTCGTGTGGAGCATGCTTCTTGTGTGTGACTGTAGCATTTCTGCTCCAATATGCCCGTGTCATAGTATATTAAATGCAGAGATGTAGGTTGACTTAACTGCAGACATACAAGGGAGGTTGCATACAGAAAACAATATGAAACAAGTACAGGGGTTAAGGTCCTCAAAAAAAAAAAAAAAGTAAATTGTCTCAGCAATGGCTGTGAGGTTCTGTGGTTATTTGTTCTTTCCATAGGACCATCACAATTCTGCCTCTGAGTGTCGATTAGTATTAAAATAATGATTATAAATATTTAAGATTATAAAACAAGCGACCCTTCCATTTCTGAAATCTCTTTGGTTCTTTTTGATTTTTTTTTTTCCTACCTAGAATGTATTGGCTACAGTCAGACTAAGGAGTTCTTTAGGGAACCCAGTTCCTTGTTGAATTTCCGGTTTCTTCCACTGCAAATCCCACTGGCCCAGAAGAAGTGATTTCATGATTTATTAGCATTCAAACAAACTCCGTATAGATCTTCTCATTCCCAGTTTCATCCTTAATATTCTATACCTACTCCAAGTTTGTACATGCCTGGGTTTTGAACTGAATACAGATCCATATGTGAGATTCCAAAGCCCAACAGGTTTAATCTAAAACTCCTTTTTATTTTTACATGGTTCACACTGCATTTTGCCCAACCAGGTTGATAAATTATTAAGCAAATACAACATTAAGAGGGAAATGGTGGGGAATCAAGAGTATACAAAAATTAACGTTAAAGTCCTTATGCATTATGAAATGGAATCATTCACTAAAATAATCTCCATTCCAGGAGACTGTTTAGGTAGTACATACTGTATATCACACTGAGTGCTGAGATTGAATTAATGTTCCTAAATGATACATTCAGTGTTCACTTCCTATTCCCAGAACATGGAGCAATGATCATTGGTGGGCTTTACAGTGCTGCTCAGGATATCAAGCAGGAGGGTCCAGATTGAAGCCACATACTATACTGCATCACAGTTTCTTTCTACTCTAGTTTAGTTACATCTTAATACTTAAATTAAAAAAAAAACAATCACAACAACAAATTAAAAGCAAGTTTGGGAAGTATACCCATTGAGGCTTTCAATGTGGCAGATGACTTAATTGTATTCCCCAAGTATACTGGAATTTCTCCTTTCCCCAAGTTCTTAGACAATTAGCTTTTCTGCCTTCTCAAAGGACATACAGTGTTTAGAGCAAACATTTATACTAAATCACTTGTATTATTTATGTAAAATCACAGCATCATTCCTGGTCAATGCAGTCTATCTCCCTAATAACTATACTTTATGGTTAATTCATTTATGCTGTTTAATACAGTATTTCTGTACAGTGTATTTTATATTTTCTCCTGGCCATTATGCTTGATTATCTTCAGATTTGGGGGTGAGGTTATTTTTAAATTTAAAGAACAGGTTGCATTAAAAATGTTTTAAAGGAAGATTTTTCCATCAATTATATTCTCTGTGATTCTTCACTCCTGCATCTATTCTTCCTTGAAGGCAGAGCATGTCTACTTAGTGATATGTTTGCAAAGAATAATTTCCTAAACCAACTGTTTTCTAAGGATTTCTACTTTCTACTATCAGAATCATCTGGCTGATCTATGAGATTATAACATTTTTGAAATGGTCCAGTAGATACAGAGGTAGACTGGTGGTGTTTCCTTTTCGCTATCCTGGTTGCTTCTATGTTGGAATAGTTTTCAGATTCTTAGCTGATATCATTGTTTATGTCAGCAGAAATTACTACTGGTATAACTAAAAGTATTTTCCTTTTAATCACAATAAATAATGACAGTGAGCTCATGTAGAAAATATCTTGTGTGTTGTATGGATGTATCATCTGTCAATTTAAAAGCCTATAACCTTTAGGAAATGGCAGACTAGAAGGTGGGACATCCAGTAGGCAGAAAGAATACTGGGATAGAGCTAGGTAAAGGTGGAGTTGCTTGGGAAGATGTGAGGAGGATGGTACCTAAACAGAGGTAACCAGTCACATGGCAGAATGGTGGTTTGTGTAAATGGATTATTTTAAGTTTTTAACTTAATATATTTGTAAATATATTTTGAGTCTGAATCGATATTTTGAGATCTTGGTGCCGGCAGGAAAAATATGCATTTTTACAGGTCATTGTAAAATTTCTAGGGTCAGTGCAGAGAACAAGAAAAGCATACAGTATTAAGATAAGGGTTGCATATCAATGTGGGAGAAAGGTGTATCAAGGAAAGAAAACATCCCCAAGGAACTTCCCACTGGAGCCAAATCTCAGCCTTACGTATTTTGATGGCAACTAAATCTATCTGTTCTCAAATCATCTGAAGCTCTGCTAAATTATCCTACCCTATATTCCACTCTTGTACATATGATCTTGGGTTTAAGTATTTGACTTTTGAACATAGTAATCAATTTTGGTAAAGCTCAACTCTGCTTGGGAATCACTTGTTAAGGCCAGGTATTCCAAACATTTTCCGACTTTGTAGATAAGCACAACTAAGAAAATACTTGATATGTTTTTACATCAATGCTTCTTTATATTTTCTAGGCAAGAAAAGCAGACAATGTAAACAATCTATTGATGTTCTTTTGATTAACATTTTGGAATACTGTGCTACAATATTTTGGTTTATTTATATTCATAGTCACTTTCTAATAAACACTTTCCACTAATGGTCATGGGTTTAAAAGCCTTTTTGTTAATATGGTAAGGCTGTGAGTGACTTAGTATCATATCTTTTGAAAATCTCAGCTTTTAATGTGACCATTACACATAGAAGAAATCAATGATTTCATCAGCTTAATAGGGCTATTGCTCCTGTGTTCAATTTATTATATGGAGGCATGAGTGTGCCATTGGAGATGGCTTTGAAGATTTCAAACAGATTCAATTTTAGTTTCTGATTTAAAATTCAGAAGATGCTCTTGAAAGGCTACAGTAGTTGATAGAAATTATACATCAAAATAGGGTACCGAAAAAATAAAATAAAAAATAGAGGGATAAGAGTGAAACCTAGCCTGGAAATGGAAATCAAGGGCATTAGAAAGCAAAGTTCTTATGCCAAACCTTCTATTCAGCTTTGTGCACTATCACTATTGTAAAATTTCAGATTTCAGTGCTGTCACCTGATCAGCACACAGTAATGACAAACCTGAAATGATCTCCCTGATTGCAGAGGAGTCAGAATTGGCCATACCCGTCCCAGTTTCCTTTGAATTCTCTCTGCAGAGATGGCGGTGCTTAGAACACACATATTGGTTTGTTTCTTGTGTCAGTTATTGAGTATCGAGGTAGGACAGACTCTCTGCCTCTATAAAGGGAGGAACAGAGATCTTTTTTAACCCATGAAGGGCTGGGATAGGCACTCTTGATCGAAGGATTATCATGAAAACCATGTGACTTCGAATGGCTGTCATATTAATCAGATTAGTCTTTAAGACTTACCAGGCATAATGTTCTAGACTAGTAAAAAGATGGATATGATAATAGAGGGAGATTTTCTGTTTGTTTGTTTTTTGCTTACAAAATCAACAAAAGCCACCCAAGTACCCCACAGATAACAGGTCTCCTTCCTCCTTTCCCATCTCTCTTTGTTTATTTGAATGATTAGATACATGTGGTGCACATATGGATATAGACATATACAAAAGTCAGAAGTCAAGCTCTGGGGAGTGTCACTATCAGATGCTATCCACCTGGGTGTCCTTTCTTAGCATTTCCTTAGACAGAGTTATTCCTTGGCTTGGATACAGCTGAGTAGATTTGGCTCATTATGCAGCAAGACTTAGCTCTCTGCCTGTCTCTTCCTCCCCATCTCTGAGATCACAGAAGCATATTCATTTGGCTTACCATATTTTTATGTTGTTTCTGGGGATCAAACTCAGGTCCTCATACTTGTGTAGCAAGTTTTTCAACTTAGCTATATCCAGACTGAGTTTGCTAATATTCTAGTGTTTCTCTTAGTTCAGTTAGATGGCCTCACTTAGATACAAAGAAATAGCAGATGATTACTTCTAAAAAGGCAACTTTTAATACACACACACACACACACATACACACAATCATGTGAGTGTACACACACACACACAATTAATAGACATACATGTATTTTTAAAAAGGGGACTGGCTAGAACTATTTTCTGATATTGTTCCAACTGCCACATGCAAGAGCATACATGCATATTCAATCAAAATCATGAACAAATAAATGTAAAAAAGTATACTGGGCATATGATATATATCTTTAGGAGAGACTTAAACTAGTTTTATGAAAGATGTGATGACTGTAGTTTTTCTTCCAGTTCTGATAATGAATGCATTATCCCTCTGAATCTTTACCCAGGGATTGGGACCTAGGCAAAGGCACAGAAATTGGGTCATTGGTGGGACCATTACCTTCTCATGCTCAAGCCCTTTTTAGAGACTTGTATTACTGTTCTATATATAATGTAAAAAGAATGTCCTACATATTTAAATGGTGGTTTCAAGTAGAAAAAAATGTGACTGGAGGCTGTTTACAGTCATATATTCTATCTCTTAGTAAATTTATATTTTTTTATATTTCCTGAAATAAAAAAGGAACGAGAAAGACCAGTGAGGAGGGAAGACATCTTATTTTATTGGCCTTCTGGTAAAGCAGTCTCAGGATTCCATAAAGACTTTGACTTCCTCAAGCCAATTGAAACTGAATTTTGATTCTTGCATGTTAGAGTCTCAAGTAAACAATAGAAATACATACCTAAAATGATGGCTTATAATGCTAATAAAAAATGTATTGATAAAAATAAAGATGATAAAAAGGGACAGAAAATAATGACCCCCCAAACTGAGTTTGGAACTGTGGCGTATTCTCCTTGGGATTTTAAGTCAAAGCACAAGTATACACACAGTCACCCAGAAAAATGAACAACCATTGCACGGTTGTCCTCCCAAATTATTTAGCTAAGTTTTATAATATGCGATTTCTTTATTAAGTCAGGGCTCACATTTGGTGCCAGGCAGTCTCTGAGGTTATGTTCTTCCTACTTCAGACTGCTAGATGCAGAAATTTGGAAGAACATGCCATTATGCATGGCTCTCACTAAACCATTTATCATGAAAAAGTTGTTGTATTCATTATGTAGTCACCAAACATACTATATCCCTCCCCCAGAAAAATGCTTTTAATCCTTCCTCTCAATCACTCTTCAGTGAAAGAGGGATTTACTACTTCTTAGTTTCTACTGTACAGGTGAGTCTAGCGTGTTTGAGTGACAAAACGAACTTGTGGTCAATTGGTTATAATGGGCAGAGAGGGCAGCAGAAAATTTTGACAAGAATATTGACTTCCACAGGTCATGGAGAGACTTTGGAGATATGTTAGGGATTGTATAAGTATCTGGAAAAAATATGAGGTTTTAAAAAGAAGAGTGACTCTGTCAGTCTTGGAAGTTTAATTCACTGAGATGTATTAACAGCTTGCATTAAATTTGTGTTAAGAATGAGCAAAATAACTATATAGATTTGAGTAAAAATCTTCAGGACTTGCATTCTAATACTGATAGATGAGTGGATTAATTTTGTGTTCACTCATCTCTAACAGAAGCATGAAGTTTGTCTCAAGCTCCTTTCCAGAGACTCTGTCATGTTTCCAAATGACACACAACATTTTAATGACACTTGGATCTGTAGAAATTCTGAAGAGATTACTTATTTGCTTGTACATATTAACTGCTGTTAATGTCTAGAACTGGAAAAGAATTAGGTAGAAAAGGATTCCTATGGACGTCGACTCCCTTGCAGAGAGGCTATCCTACTGAAGGGTAGAGGGCTGGCATGGTGGCTTAGCAGCTGGTTCAAACATTTAGAGTCCCTGGATGTTTAGGTTCTGATCTCAGCAGGGCTTATTCAACCATTCATCCTTCCAAGGTAGAGAAATTGAAAGTTTCACAATTTAGAAAGTATGTGTCTTTCAGATAATGCCTTGAAAAGAAAGCAAATTCTATGTGAACATTAAAGAGTGGATAGCAGTATTGAGGACCAGGGACCACCTCTGTGTCCTTGGCCTAAATTCCCTCCTTCCCTAATGTGGTACAGCAGACTCTTCAGTTGCTAATCCTTTACTGAGGCAAAGTACATGCCGTTTGTCTGGTCTCCAGCAACCTTTTGAGTGAAATGAGTTTTATTAGCAAACCTATTTTGACTTACCGAGTCCCTCCAAAAGTCAACTCCAGCTTCCCTGTGCCTTTTTAATGATGTCCCCATCACAGGGACTCTAGCCCTCTCAGACTGGAACAAACACACTCTGTAGGTGAAAAGGTAGCTTGATCTCTACTACGGGAGGTCTGCTGTCATGCTCTGATACCAGGGGAAATGCCACCTCTGTGGCTTCCCTGCCCTGATGATAACCTAACTATGGTACTGAGAAAAGGAGAAAAGGATAATGTGAGGGAGTGAAGAGCACAGGACCTGGGCAATCTCTTACTGCTGTCCCTTTTATTTTATTCTATTGTAGGATTCCAAGCTCTGCAATAAGTCAGGATTTGCTCAGAAATGCAAAACTGCTCTCATGACCACTTATTCAACTATAATAAAAAAATTCTCACACAATGATTTTTTTTAACAATGTTATATATTCTTGTTTTTAGAATTATAGAAAGTTTATTCTACTGTGACATTTCTATGTGTATTTTCTTGTTTTATCTCTACTGCATCCTATCCCCCATCACCTAGGGATGTGCTTCTTTCTATTGGTCAAACAAACACATTGCCAGACCCTGGAACTGAAAACATGAGAACCAGCATTCTGACTTTTGAATTCCAAGATTAGAAGTTCACGTGTAAGGCAATAAAGAAACACTAGCTTTCAGAGTACATCCTCTAACCTCTGTATCCCAGATAAACTTTGTGCACTGTACAAAATGGAGGAATGACTTAAGCTCTATTGTTGATCATGAAGCACTGAAACCACAAGTCAACCAGCAAACTTTGAAAGATGGAGAATCAACATCCAAAAGTACCATGGCATTGAAGGGTCACCCAGTGGCTTCATTAGCTCTTCTCTCCAATTAAAACATATGATCTAGGTCTTAAAAAGATCAAGATTGGTTAGCTGGACAAATATAAGAATTATAACAGAGGGCATAGCCCTCAGGGATGCCTGAGACAGTTATAAGTCATTCAAGGAGTGTGGTTTTCTGAGACAAAAACTTATTTGGTCCATCACTCCTTAGAAACCACAGAATCATCCCAAGTATACTACCTTTCTTGTTTGCTCTCCTCCCCCAGGAAGGAGAGAAATGGACTCAATTAAGTTTCATCCAATAAGGGAACACAGAATGAAAGATGTATTTCTAAAATGCATTATGCCTTCTTACAATGCCTAAAAATTTAGGACACACACACACACACACACACACACACACACACACACACTATTCTGTCTGAAAACAACTGTTGTTTCATAGTACAAATGCCACTCTTTCTGAAATTAAGCACATGTCATGCTACTAACATTCGTATACACAGGTCGAAGCATGGCCTCTCCCCTTGGTTCTATATACTTTCTTTAAAGAGACATGTTTAAAAAGCTAAAGATAAACATCCTATAAAAAAGAATTCTGGTTGAGCTAACGAAAGAAAATGTTTTGAAAATGATTCTTAGTATGGTAGTCAAGGAGGAGAAAAAACTTTAACGTGGATGAAGGTGAGGACTGTGGAGGCTAAAGTTTCAGGGTCTTGAGTGAGTCCCACCAAGGTCTACATTTTGATCTTCCTATTGACTCATAGTTGCATCAGTTACTTGAATACAAATTGCCTCCGTTACCTTATTTCTAAAGGAAGAGAAAGGAGACTTTTGATCCCCCAGTTCTGAGAGAATTTGTGGATGAAGTTTGTAGCATATAAAGTGTCTAATATATGTTAATTATTACTCTTTTTTTCAAAAGCATTTGGAAAAGAAAAAGAGGCCTAACAGACATTGTAAGTAAAAATTAGTTTGGTAATTTATTATTGGTGTTCAATAAAATATTTGTTGACAGAATATGCTCAGAAAGGAAGTAATAAAGAGAGTATAAGATTCCCTGAGGATGTAGCTCAAAGAGTGGAATAAAGTCTCAGATTTATATTCCTTTCATGCTCTTAGACATCTGCCAATTTCCAGGTAATGTACTAAGAAATTTCATGCATGCAATTCCATTTAGATTTCTTGACAATGAGCTGTTGTGAGCCTGTAAAATTGTTACCCATTTATAGAGGAAAACAATTGTATCCAGGGCAGTGAACTGATTGCTGTCAAGTTCCATATTTGTAAAAAGGATTGGCTATAGGCTTCTTGAATCACAGTGTAGAACTTTCTGACATAAATACTCCTCATTCAGAAAACAAATGCATGGCCAAAAACAAAACTTAAAAAAAAAATAAAAGATTTAAGAGATGGAGTGAGTTATTTTAGAGGAAAAAAAATCTGTATCTACCAATATACAGACACTAGACTGTAAATGAATTAATGTAACAGTGACAAGGAGCAAAGAGGGTTCCCAGGCAGGATACAGTTAACACACATGAGCAATATGGCAAGAGTAAGGAGAATCAGATGGGGCCATCAAATGAAGGGTGGCATCTTCAGAATGGTGTTCTTCAAGTGGCAAGAATAATGATATTTACCGGTGGACTCATATTGCCTCAAAAGTTTTATTATAGAGGGTTATTGGAATTAAGAACAGATCTACCCAAGTAATTCAGGAAAAGGTGTGTGTGCATATGTGTGTAATGTGCATGTTAATGTATGTGAAGTTGGTTACAAACATTCAGAGCTAGAAGCAGATCTTTTTTTACTGTTCTCTACTGTATCATTCAAGTCAGAGGCTCTCACTGAATCTCTGCTGCTAGACTGGCAAGCCACTGAGTACTGAGGATTATTCTGTCACTGCCCCACATTTGAGTTTATAGATCCAAGCTACCCTATCCAGCTTTCATCTGAACACCAAGGATTAATCTCAGGTCCTCATAACTAGCATGCTAAGCACTTTATGCACTAAGCCATATCCCTGACCCAAGATATATTTTCTATAATAAACTCTTAAGCTTACAGGGTAAAATGCAATGTTTCTCATCACTTCTATTTGCAATTGTTCACATTTTCTCAAATGCTATTATTTCTCTCTTGTTGAGAGGTTTTGATGCCACTGCTAGGAATCTGGCATTTTTCATTGGGCTCTGACAAGGAAGAGATTCAGATAAGAATATTAGAAATAGGGAGGAAACGGGAAAGGGGAAATGATTTTGAATGTAAATAAAAAAAAAACTTAGAAAATAAAATAAAATTAAAAAAAAAAAGTAACAGTGACCATGGGGCTTTGTTTACCTTTTTACTTCATCATTACCTTCTGGGATCCTTTTGCTTACTACTTTAATTAATTACTCTCTTGTCAATCTCCTTGTTTACTACTTCACTTGATTAGTTTGTCTTTGATCTAAGAACTGACCTTTTTTTTTTTTGGATATATCTAGAATGATATAAAAGCAGGCTGGAGAGATAAACCTGTGTCAGCTTCAGTACGGGCTGGAGTCATGTTGTAATTTTGTCTAATTGTTTTTCTTCTTTTTCAATCCTCACTCCCTCTCTTGAGACCCTGTTGACTGACTGAGCTGGCTTGGTCACTCTTTCACACGCATGTTTGTTATTACATGGTACCAACTCATACTTCTTCTTGTGTTTATTTCTAAGAGTGTGGGCAATTTTCCCGTGTGTATGAATGTGAACCATGTGTATCCCTGGCAACCACAGATGTCAGGGGTGCGTGTTGGATGCTCTAGATTTAGAATTATGGATGTTTATAAACCACCATGTGGGCACTGAGACTCGAACTTGAATCATGTACAAGTGCAGCAAGTACTAATATTCTCTATATTCTCTGTCCTCTCTCTCCAGATCCTGAAGCTTGAACTTCTTTTATATTTATTTTTTTTTTATTGTTTTAAAATTTTTTTTCTAAGTTTTTTTATTTACATTCCAAATCATTTCCCCTTTCCCGGTTCCTCAATACCCGAAAGTCCCATAAGCCCCCTTCCCTCCCTCTTTTCCCCATTCAACCTCTTCTTGCTTCTCTGTTCTGGCATTCCCCTACATCCAGTCTTTCCAGGACCAGGGGTCTCTCCTTCCGTCTTCTTGGAAATCTACTGATATGTGAATTGTGTCTAGGGTATTCCGAGATTCTGGGTTAATATCCCCTTATCAGTGACTGCATACCATGTGTGTTCTTTTGTGATTGGGTTACCTCTTGCTATATATTTTCTTTCAGGATATTCTATTGCCAGCCATTGGCAGAGTCAAATAAACAACCATTTTTCTAGACAATGATATTTGTATCTGAAAATCCAAAAATTATGTCTGCTTAGGATATAAGACCAGCATCTCAAGAAGATTCCCAGAGAAGCCCATGTATCTGAGCAGTTCATTATACTTCTGAAACCTTTTGCTTGGTAGAAAAGAAGAAACTGAGCTCAGAACATTAGGACTGTCACTTGTACAGAGACTGAATCATCTATGATGTACTGATTTAATCCATGTGAGTCCTCAACAACAGAAACAAGAAGAGAAAGTGAGCAGTTAGTGCAGAAATAAAATGAACATTACTTCTCTCTAATTATTCCTTCGAGGCCATAAAATCTCATTTAAACAAAAGCCAAATACTGTTCTATTTTTAAAATACAGTTACAAAGAAGTTTGAGAGGCCTGTGCATCATCCTAGAATTGGTGATGGAGGAGAACTTGTAGTTCCTAGTCTGTGACATAAAAGGCTAAAAGTGACATGTAGTTTAACTTTACAAATGTGTCCCTGCTAGGACAGTTACACAAACTATTCTCTCTTTTCTATATGTTTTAGGTGACCAGTTTATATAGGTAAAATCAAATACTCATCCAATTCATAGTTTGTAACAGTTGTTTTCCTTTGGGATATATATGATTAGAAACATTAACTTTATCTCAAAAAAAAAAAAGATAGCAGGAGTCCTGGCTCTCAGTAACAGATTTTATATAGGCCATGTATCCACATACTCATCCATGCTGCTCTTGCAGGGAAGGTGCATTTGTATTCCCATTGCTAGAGGCATCCCTAAAGCCCTGGTTGCTGGCCTATTTCCCCTGCTCCCCTACCAATATCTGAATATCAGAGTCATTTGCTTTTGAAGGAGATACAAAGTATTTGTTTCTTGCAAAACCAGGATCGTTCCATAAACTATATGGGATTTATGGATGTCTTATTCGTGTGTGTGTGTGTGTGTGTGTGTGTGTGTGTGTGTGTGTGTGTGTGTGTGTGTAAAATCTAATTAATTAAAAACAAAAAAACCAAACAACCAAGTCACATCTATTCATTTTGTTTTCCCGCATTGTACATTTTGTTCGATGGGCAACTGTAAATAAGCAGCCTATCATTTAAAGCAATTTCAGGTGAGAGTAATTTAATTTCAGCCTTGCACAAAGTAAAGGTTCTTCAGACTTAAGCAGTTCTTCAGTCAGTAACTGCAGTTCGTTTGCTGGGAGACTTTGAAATATAGCAGAAAACAGGCTGGCTGGCAGGTTGGTTTGTGCTGCAAGATACCCTGACAACCTGTCAAAGTCCCACTTTTCTCACATTCTACCAACTTCTCTTCTCTAAAGAAAGCATGAAATGTCAAAATGACAGGTGCCGCAGCGCAGCAGCATCCAGCTTCTGGGCCCATTACCTTAGGAAGGGAAGAGTTGAAAAGTTGTGCAAGTGACATATGCTGAAGACTGATAGAATTTGCCAGGTAAAGGGGTGGCTTGATGGTGCTGATGTTAACCCTTTAGGATTGACTAATTTGAGCTACAGCCTTTGGGAGGACAATCTAGACATAGTTAAAGAAGAAAACCATACAGCTCTAGGGCACTAATCTTCAACCTGTGATTGGGCATCAGTCTTTTTCATAATTGGGGATTTTCAGCTATTAATTTATTCCATGAAACCAACACAGCATAGTTAAGGGAGATCTGAAGTTGTAAGTTTGATATTTTTAGCCGAAAGATGAGTCATATGTCTAGGAGGGAGATTAAACATGGGGAACAATTAAAACCACATCTGTTTAGTCTTGGTTTTGTGTGTGTGTGTGTGTGTGTGTGTGTGTGTACCTTTTTAGAGAGTTAAGTGTATATTAATTGGAGAAATTTCATTTAAATTAGGACTAAACTGTAAAATTCAGCTTGAAAAATATCAATCTATTAAGTTCATGTCCTGTCTTAAGTAGATAAGAGTAACTTTGGGTGTTTAGTCAGAATTTACAGAAACTTACAGAGACCACTAAGGTATTGATATTTTTCTAAGTGTGAATAGTTTTAAACTGAATGCCACTTTGCCACTTTACACTAAACAAGCATATATGAGTATAATAAATATAGTTAAGTATCAGCAATGTGAAGTCCAAACAGACAAGGCATCTATGGGTACCTGGAGGTAAGGTCTGAAAGATTTGAAGAATAGGAAGCTTGGTTCTCAAGCTATAGAGCTCCATACAGTTAACAGCTATGGATTCAATGTTGTTTGTCCTCCTAATAGTTCACGCATCAGAAGACAGTCCCTAGAAGGTTGGGTCTGTCAGGTGCTCTAAAATCTTTTGGGTGTGGTAGGTTGGATGAAAGACCTTAGGGTATTAGGGGCATACCCACAAGGGGAAATACTAGTCTCTTCCACTGAATTATCATTGGTGTGCCTTCTAATAAAACCTTGAACATGATCATGAATCTTACTTTGACTTCTTATTTTAGTATATTCTGCTTCGAAGATGGCCATTTCAGATGTCAATGAGAGGAGAGGCCATTGGTCTTGTGAAGGCCTGATGCCCCAGAGTAGGGGAATGCCAGTCAGGAAAGTGGGGGGAGGGTGAGTAAGGTGGAGGAAATGGGATGGGGGGGGGTTCGGAGGGGTAATGAGGAAAGGGGATACCACTTGAAAAGTAAAACAAATATCTAATTAAAAAAATATCCTGCTTCTTTACAAATCTACTCTGCCATATGCCCTGAAGCTGCCCCTTACCAAAGTGGCATCTAAAGTGCCCATCTAAAAGTGGCAAATAAACCTCTTCTCTTAATGTTACTCTACCAGAAATATTTCAGTTCAGTAAGAAAAATAGACTATAGCACTAGTTAAATATTATTGTCCTTTTAGGAGAAAACACTAACAGACAAGGAAGGAAGGAAGATAGGAAGGTAGGAAGGTGGGAAGGAAGGAAGGAAGGAAGGAAGGAAGGAAGGAAGGAAGGAAGGAAGAGTTCTACGTTTATAGCTTCTGGGTAGAAAACAAAATTCCATGGTCAAAGTCAGCAGATGTACTCCTGTCTGTTCTCTGTGAAATAACATCATGTAGCAAGTTGGGAGTTCTACACTGCAGGTGTACTGCAAATAACTCTGTGTTTGGACCTGGTTGTCAATTCATATTGTGCACAAGGTATCCACTTAAAATATGGAAATGCTTGATGTGTCTGGCTCATAGCATTCTGGGGAAACAAATGTGATTCTGTGTGTATCCAGCCACTATTACATAATTATATCATTATTAACCCAGTTATAGAAGACTATTTTCTTTGTTTTCACAGGGAAATATAAGAAGATACTGCACTAAATTAGATTTATGAATCAGAAAAGGAGATTTTGTAGCCAGAAGGGAGTTAGGACTACATTACTTCAGGAACAGGGGCTTCAGTTAGCCAGTCTGTTTAATATGTGACTTACAATCTTTACAGTACTGTAGCTAAATGTGCTTACAACAGGCAGAGAGATAGTAAACCGTGGTTCATGTGTCTGGTGAAGACTTAGAATAGCAATGGCTGATATTACCAAATATTTATCAGTCCCTAGGCAAAGGACCTAAGAGTTAAAAATTACATGCATTCTTTAACTTATCTCATGTGTATCCATAATGGTTTGTACCATTATTCTCCCTACTTGACAGAAATAAACTGTTTTCTCCAAATGTTTAGTGTAAAAGGGGGGAGACTCCATGCTGAATATGAAGGTGGGACACCAAACCACTGGCTTGTGCTGCAGCTTGCAAGTCAGAGAAGAAACAGAATAGAGTAAGATGTTTCTCATAGATCCTCTCATGGAAAACTACCATAATCTTGGGTCAGTGGTCGTTCTTGTGGAAAGACTTTACCTAGAATCCTTAACTGTATTGACATTAGTCTTAAGTGAGATGGGGATTTTCTTCTGCTTCAAGTAGATCCTAATAGTTCCATTAAGGTTTACATTATGATAACAGTGGCTACTCTCTGCAAGGCTTTAAAGCTGTCAAGATGAAAGGAGGAATTCTAAGTCACATCATATACAGGAGGTCTTTCTGCTGTTGTCTTCGTTGAGGTTTAGTTGCATCTTTGGCATAGAATGCTCAGGAGACAACCTCCCCACACCCAGCATGCTTGTCTCATGTAACTTAAATTGCAGTAAAGACTAGCTGAAATAAGAGGGCGGGGCTTGTCTCAGAACAGTGTGTGGAGAGAAAAAGGGATACAGAGGCAAACCTTGACAATTCAGAGCATTCCTAGTTAAGTAGGAGGGTCCAGAAAGGGACCTCTGATGCAATAATTATCATGTTAGTTAGAAATATTATAATTAAACTATTACATTTTATGCCAATTCTGAAAATTATTTTCTTTGCTGAAGGGGAGCTGCCAGGGTAGAGGGAGGGATCACAAAAATAATGGTGACTGAAAATCTGGAAACTAAAGATACCACAATAATTTTCTAGCAGGTGACAGACTGGTCTCTCAAAGTCACACTAATTACATTGAAAGATAAAGGACAGTCAACTTCAATAATAAGCAAATTACAACAGTAAACACTTGTAAAGTTTCAAGGGTGAACTTTTGCAGGAACTTCCAAAAGTTTCTGGGCTATTTATTACAAATGATCATATCCAAGGTGTGTGTGTGTGTGTGTGTGTGTGTGTGTGTGTGTGTGTGTGTATTACCATAAATTGAAAATTGAAATTTGTTTGATTCTGTCAGTTCCTTGATGTAACTATAACTGTAAACTTCTGCACTCTTACCAGGGGTAGCAGATGTGCCTGTCAGTTCCTGTTTGGAACATGTCAAGGGTGGTTTACTTCTGGTGATATCATATCATAAAATGTGTTATCAAACATAATGTCAAGAAAAGTATTTTAAAGACAATTATGATATCATAAGTATTGTAGCACATTCCTTTAATCTCAGAGTCTAGAGGCAGAGGCAAGAAGATTTCTATGAACTAGAGGCCAGCTTGGTTTACATAGTGAGTTTTAGCTAGCTAGGGATGCATAGTGACACCAATCTTTTTTTCTTTTTAAACAAGATTTGTTTATTAAATATATTCTTTGTTTACATTTCAAATGTTGTCTCCTTTCCTGGTTACACCCCAAAAACCCCTAACCCATTCCCCCTCCACCTGCTCACCCACCAATCCACCTACTCCTACTTCCCTGTCCTGTCATTCCCCTGTACTGGGGCATCTAGCTATCTCAGAACCAAGGGTCTCTCCTCCCTTTGATGTCCAACAAGGCCATCCTCTGCTGCCTATGCAGCTGGAGCCATGGGTCCCTCCATGTGTACTCTTTGGTTGGTGGTTTAGTCCCTGGGAGCCCTGGGTGGTTCATATTGTTGTTCCTCCTGTGGAGCTGCAAACCCCTTCAGATCTTTGGGTCCTTTCTCTAGCTCACCAGTCTTAAAAAAGCAAACAAACAAAGAAGAAAAAAACCTGGGTGGTGGTTGAAGTGATGGCCTAGCACAGGCTACTCTTTGAGATAATCCAGTTTTAAGTCTCAGTACCCACATACCGGCTTACAACTATCTGTAACTCAGTCTCAAAAGTCTCCAGAATAAACTCTTTTGTCCTCTGCAGGTACCAAGCATCATTTGTTGCTCAGATATACATTCAGGCAAAACAAGAAGCATCCACATGAAATAAAAATAAAGGAAGAAAAAATTAAAAATGCTTTAAAGGTTATCATAGTTCAATGGTTAGTGATGAAAAAGTTGTTACAACACCGTAGAGCAAAAATCAGGGGAAACTGATATTCTAAAATATTTGTTACTAATCTAGCATTTAAATTGCTGCTGTAGATGCTTTTGGTGAAGTACATCAAACAGTTTTTACTATGTGAAATATGTCGTTTCATCTGTAGTATACAATCCGTCAAGAAAAAAATTCTTCATAAATACAAATCACAATTACTGTTGTCATCAACATTATGTGTGCTTTCCTTTTGCCTGTACTACTAAAATGCACTCCAGGATTTTGTTTAAAAAAAAAAACATTAAATAAAACAAAACAAAACAGTAAGTCATCAGAGGATACAAGCCTTAAATCACTGTTTCTGTGGATTGTGAGTGTCAGGTTTGAAATGAAGGCTACAGAAACATGTGTATCCATGGATCCTTTTTAGTTCTATTAAGCAAATGTCTCTAAGCTTAGACTTTGAAGGCTTCCATCTCATTAGGTATGGACATTTGCTCGCAGATTCGGTTAGAAGGATCATTAATGGTAGCAGTATCAAAGCCCCTCCTTACTAAATATTAGTTATATTAATATTAAGTTAATGCAAAGCATTTCATCCTGGGGCCTCCTACAGATTCATCAGAAGCTCCAGACAGACTATTTATGCTTATACTTGATTAAAAATAAATTCTTCCTAGAGGGTATCCTTCTACTCAAAGATCAATTGCCACAGATCACTTTTTGTTTCTATTAAGATTTTATAGATTCACTGTAATTATGTGTCTATAGATATAGAAAGACAAGTGCTGGATAAAAAATTAGAATCCTTATAATTCCTTACTTTTATGCAGGCATTTTAACTGTAACTTAATAGGCAGCTTTCTTAGATCTTTAGGGAAATCAGAGAACTCTCTAAAAACTCCATGTTGAGAGTTGGTTTGAAAGTTACGACTTGTTTCATCCCAATGAAAAAGTCAGTAAAATTGAAAATAAACTGCTGTGTTAAGAAACCCTACCTCTTTTATCATTTAGACTTCTCACACCTTAAAGTAGGGCTAGAATTTTAAGTAACGTGTTATAGCATCTAACTCTCTCAGTACTAATTATCTTTCTTCTAAGTTGTATAAAAGGCTATTTTTATTATTAGGAAGTAGACAATACATGAATAGAGTCTATCTCAGTTCTAGAAAATTTACAAAAACCCCAACACTGAAGAAAAAAGACACAGTACAAAAAGGTTTCCACATGAAGTTTCTGTTTCCTGTCACTTCAGTCAGTTGAGAAGGGAGGAAATCAGCCAAGAAGCTCATTGTTTGATGGACACAATGCCAATTAACTGAGTTGACATAATGCAATGAACAAGTTTGACTTTTTTTTTTAATGAATTGACTGTCTCTGCTTTTTGTTTCAGTGTCATGTAGATTCAGCAGCAGATAACAGTGTCTGTATTGAGCAGAGCACTTAAGCGACACAGCTTTAAAACATTACTATTATAGAGGTCACACTTAATAAGTCAATGTGTTTGAGGTGCTTGCCAATCTATGGATTAAAGATTGCTTGGCTTTTGGAGTGTCTCTACTCGTAATTATATATTGTAAACCCAAACATAACACTAAGGGTTTATCTGGGTTAGTTGTCAATACTGTGCATCTCCAGATAGCCCCAAACCTGCCGCCCTCTAGTCAACACTGAGTTTCTTCAACAGAAAACATCTGTTTTGTTACAGTAATAGATCAAACTGAGTCTCAGCCTTAATTATAGGTGTTTGGCAGGTTTAGTTTAAAATATCAATACAATAGTTATAGTAAGCATAGCCAAAGTCATTCATTATTTGGACCTAAAACAATCTTGTATTTTAAATTGCTTTTACCCCCAGGCAAGCCCAATTGTTTGCACAGATTAAAAAGTTCAACAAAATAAAAGCAGCAACAACATTCAGCTACTATTGCTTGGATGCAAATTCAATGTTGAACTAAAACTCCTGGCTAATGGTTAATAGTTCAGAAGTGCTCATTAAATGTAACTTTCAGTCTTTCAGAGAATCCTAATTCATGGTATTGAACCTGTAAAAGCCTAGTGAGAGAGCATCCTTTCTCATGCTCAAGTGGCATGACATCATCACTATTAATAACAATAATTACTTTGTATCCAAAGGCCACATCTTCAACTCTCCCGTGTCAATCAATATATCTTAATCGTTGTTTTATAATAAAAGATAATAGAAAAAAACGTGAATGTTTATTTGAATGAAATATGACAATGAATTCTAGTCATTTGTTTCACCACATCATGGAAGATAATACGATAGGGTCAGGAGTTTAGAAATTACCTAGACCCAATCTTCAATAAAGCATGATGGGAATTTTAGGTCCTTATTTAAATATAGAACTTTATTGGTGACAAAAGTAAACATGTAGCTTTTTCCTTCATGTTTTTCAGTGACGCTAAACTCTATGCTTGAAATTATTGTAAGATACAAAGAATTAAGCAGAATTTTTTTCTTCTTTTCATATTGTAGCTCTGTGTTGTCCTTCTCAAGATGAATCATGGGAACTGTATTCAAAGAATGTTTTTCCATCATGACCAATGCTGATCAATCCTGTCTGTATAGTCTTTTATTAAGTTTCTCAGTAAATCATGCCTTCCCTAATAAAAATATTAGATGTAAACTCTAGAAAACAAATGGACATCTATCTACAGTCAGTCCTCAAGAGAGAAAGCATTTTAATAAAAAGAAAAACAAAGAGTCAATTGAATTAATGTTCCCCTGACCCAAGGTTTTCTCTTCCATGTAAGCCCCTTACCAACACAGGATGTTGCCATTTTGGAATATTATGGGATTATACTGAATAAGACAATCCAATATTCCAGTATCACAGAGTGCATTGGGCAGCAATTTTCGTTCTTTGAATCACTGAAAAATAGTCTTGTTTCTCAGACAGAAAACTAGCACCTCCCTTATGGAGAACACAGATTAGAGGCATAACATCACCTGGGAGGAATTATCAAATTTGACAAAAAGAAGCTGTTGAACCCAAGTTTTTTTCAATAAATCATTAAGGTATTTTTGAAGATAAATCATGTGGTCGTTTCAATGCTAGCAGGGTTTACAATATAATAGAAAAATTTTCTTAAATAGTAAGATACATGAGATAGGGTTAGGGTTAGTGTCCTAAGAACATAGTGATTTCAAATTGCCCATCAATGTTCATTCAACTTATTAAGTAGGGCATGTCTACAAACCCTTGTCTTCAGTGTTTTCTGGTTTATTTATAAGGAAGCACTTTTTCTAATGCTGTGAGGTTACTAATTCATTCTTACCTGTATGTCAAAAATGTTTCTACTGGGCAGCAGATTTGGAAATAATGGGACTACCTTTTGGATGTTTCTTCTAGTGTGAAACATGGAGAGTAACATTTGGGGGGTCATTGTTCCCAAGCTTCTCACCTAGTTCTTCTGAATGTAAAGACATAGAAGTAGGTAGAATAACTGATTCTTCTCATTTGGCTCATTGTATGTGACTTCAGATGAGGAGTTTAAAGAACCTAAAAGGAATCAGAGTACAAAACCTACACTCCAGATTTCAATCTAAATGTATCTTTTTTCTTCTGCTTGGTTTTCATTCCTCAGTAATCTGTAGGTCTCGGTGTTAGCAAACATCAGATGCTTTTCAATCACACGGTTAATTTTTCTGAAATGGACACTTCACTGAGCTTCTGAAAGGAAAACATAATTCTGTATAAAAATAAATATAGATGATCTATGGAGTCAATTAGTTCTTCAAATAATATAAAAAGTACAATTGATTAAGAAACTTGCTATTTCTGTTCATGGATGCTTTTTTATGAGTCATTATGTGTTAAGAAGCATGCCTCAGTGTGGGCAGATTAGCAGTCCTGTGCAGCCAGAATTCTGGAAATCCTACTCCTCCTTCATTTCTGGCTTCTTTCATGATGTACTTATAGCTACAAGAAATAAGACAACTAGAATCTGCCGATGATGACATGAAGCGTAGTAACGGTTCTCATCACAAAAGAAAGTATACAGGAAATAAGAATGAAGATGTTAATGCATTACATGGATAGTGGATCCCTGTAAAGTAAAATATGTAGCTTTTTTTGTAGAAATATTATTCAGATATCTGATAAAATGGAAGAAAGTCATTACTTGACACATAGTAGGCTACAAAATGGAAAATTGGGTTCCTCCAAAAACAGAAAAAGCAGTCAAAAATCAGACTCTGTGTGTGTGTGTGTGTGTGTGTGTGTGTGTGTGTGTGTGTGGTGGGGGGATCAGTAGATATATATATATATATGCATCAAACTCAGAAATCTGCCTATCTCTGCCTCCCAAGTGCTGGGATTAAAGGCATGCACCACCACTGCCTGGCACAACAATTTCTTTTAGCATAAAAAACTGGCACAAGAAAGAGTCCATGGAAACAGGCAATAAAGAATGATCAACTTCTCAGTGAGAAAATTTCTATGCTGATGATGCCCTATCCACTGGTATTATACACCACAATCTAAAGGTTATTCAAATGCAATATCCTATGTAAATAAAGATTAAGGATGTATTTAAGCAAGATTAAATGTAGTGAGCAAACTTATTGAAAGAGGAGTAGGTAATGGGTAAATTTTTTCTTAGCAGGCTAATGTTCTGTTTCTCAACTTAGAAAATCAACATTTCACATCTCTAATGAAATTCTTACTCGATTCTACTTTTCCAAATGGAACAGAAATGAGGAAAATCTTCCATATCTTTCCCTACCACTGCTGTTCAGACAAAGCAATATACAAGCATAGATTCATTTGTATCTCAGAAGAAATATGCCATAAGCAGAGGTTTACATTCACATTTCTCCTGTCTTGTAAAAGCTATGACAGTTTCATTTCTATTTTACAATGAAATCCTCATTCTATTTGGAAATTATCCACAAATTAATGAAAACATCACATGGAGAGTGTCACAGCTGGGTTCAGGACAGGTGCTTCCAGATTCTAGGTCAAAGCTTCGTTTTCTTTTCTCTTTTCTTTCTTTTTTCTTTCTTTTCTTGTTTGTTTGGTTTTTTATTTTTTATTTTTATTTATTTATTTATTTTTAATTTGTCCAGCACAAACTGAACAAGAATTAGGCAAACAAGTTTTTAGAAGACCCAACACAACAGAGTCTCACTTGTGGAATCAGTGAACACGTGTCCTATGGAATATGATATCTCCAATTGTGTTCCTGTTATGGGATTTTTTGTCCTCCTCCCCCATTCTGCATTTGATTTGCGATTCTGGGACACAGCCACAAGCTTCCCCAGAGGACTGAGCAATGGACAGTGAATTTTATCTGTCTCTTTGTGATCTGTGAGCTAAATTGTTACAGCTCCACCTAGTGGACAAGTCACATCCAGGAGGACAGGGGAAAAAAAATTAAATAAAGGCATGGTCCAAGGAGGCTGGGGCTGCAGATTCCAAGGCAGGCTACTTGACTGAGAGACATAAGCTGTAAAAAGTTTTGCTGACAATCTAGCTGAAAACTTAAGATGTTTATAGTGAAATCAAAGTATAATTATTAGAGAGAGAGGGGAGAAAAACCATCAACTTTCTCATTACTTCAAGGGCCTCTAGAGATTTTTATAACTTTCTGGAGGATGCTGTTAGGTATGAAAAGAGACAAATCAGAGAGAATGAAATTAATAGAATTCACAAGTGTAAACAAGTTTTTGGAATTTTCTAAAACTGTGCACTCAGACATATGTGTTTGGCATTCTGTGGCCGCTTCCTCCCACAATATATTTGAGGCACATTCTCAATGGCCAGCTGCAGTCGACAGACACTTTGTAATCATACCTAAGTCTCCGTGTTTGTAACAGGAACTCTGTCCTCAGTATGTCGTAGACGCCATGTTCGTTTGTATTCACTCTGTCCGTTGCTCTCTCTCTAAAAGCCGTGACCAGAAGCCAAAGGATTGAATTAATATTATATGGGTTTTTGAAAGGAGAAGCAGCACTTGTATTAGAAACACGATCCCCAGATCATACAAACTATGTGTCTGTACATGTGGGTGGGATAGAGAAAAATAAAGTCTGTCCAGATCATTGTCAGCTTGGTCCTCTCCCCTGTCTTTCCTCTACTTTTCTTCTCTCTTTTTCTTCCTCTCTGTTTGCCATTACAGAGGAGTCAAGTGGCTCCTCCTGCATGAATTCCTCTTTATGCAAACATCTCTGAACATCCTGCTCCTCAGTAAGTCCAACTGTTTTCCGAGGAGAACTGACACAACAGCCTGCAGATTTTCTCTTATTCAAATCAAGTGAAGTTTTGGTTCTTTTTTTTTCATTTTAGCAACATTCATATAAGGTATTCAGAGAGCTTTTGCATCGATAGCAATTTTAAGGATGCCCTTGACATCAGCGGTTTCCATATTTGAGACGCGACTGCTTTTGAAGGAAATGCCTAATGCTCTAAGGCTGAGTTAGCATAAACATTGTATAATCCCAGGTAAACGACACCTGGAATGCAGCATACATTCAATAAACACTTCCTGAACTGAATTGGAAAGGCAATTTGTGGGGTAATAGACAGCATTTGCATGGCTTCTCGGACAGATGCTTGAGTAAATTAGGGGAGACCCTGGAAAACCATGTCCTAAGACAGTCATGCTCAAAACTTCAGAGTCTGTGTTTAGGAGCTGAGGTCAAGTCCACGGTTTTCCTTACTTGATGTACAGCAAATAAGTTACTTCCTTCCATAATTCCATTTCTCCCTGTAAATTAAAAAACATAAGAGTAACACATTTTCTGGTAATAATAAGAGAATATGGGAAATCTTTTGTACAACATTAGAAGGGTACAGTGAGCCCTTAATAAATGCTAGCATGTGCAAATGCAATATAGACGAGTTGGTTGGTTGGTTTATTTATTTATTTATTTATTTATGATCAAGAATTCTATCGGTGCCGACGGGGCTGATTGGCAAGAAAAGCCTGTTAGGCCTCGTCTCAATGGGATCGTCACCACTCACATGGGACATCGTGCCACAGGAAGAATGAGCTCGTGTCCATTTTACCATGGATGACTATGGAAAGACTTTTGGATCAGAGGAGGAAGAAACAAACTATTGGAGAGACCTGCCATGACCTACAAGCAGAGGGCAGAGAATATACAGGAGGAACTCTGAGAACTCCAGAAAGGAAGCCGGGAATACAAAGCTTAATTGGAGATTCAACTGCAGCAAATTGAAACCAGGAACCTGGACCTATTGTCAGAGAATAACCGACTTCAAATGGAGCTGGAGTCTGTGAAGGACAAGTTTGAAATGCAGCACTCAGAGGGTTACCAGCAGATCTAGGCCTTGGAGGGTGACCTAGCTCGGACAAAAGCCATTAAAGAGCAACTGCAGAAATACATTCTGGAACTGGAACAAGCCAATGATGACCTGGAATGTTCCGAACGAGCCACCATTGTGTCTCTGGAAGACTTTGAGAAGAGTTTGAATCAAGCCATTGATAGAAATGCCTTCCTAGAGAGCTAGCTAGATGAGAAGGAGAATCTTCTAGAATTTGTGCAGAGGCTGAAGGATGAAGCCTGATATCTGCAGCAGGAATTGGCTGTACAGCAGAAGCAAGACAAGACCTCTACCCCCATGCCAGGCTCAGGGAAAGCCAAAAGGATAGACATTGCTGTGTGGACCACAGGCTCTGTACCATCTACTCCAGTAGATCACTGAGGACCTAGCTCTGGTTTGAAATATCAGAAATGTTCAGACATGGTCTGGACAGCTCTAGTAATGGGACCTCACTCACACCTGACACCCGGATATTAGCCCTAAACATGGTTGGGGACCTACTTCGGAAAGTTGGGGCCCTGGAGTCCAAACTAGCATCACACAGGAACTTCATGTATGATTAGTCCCCAAGCCAGACAAGCCGGCCAGCCTCAAGGCGAGGAACCAAAACCAGAGATTGTTGACAGGTCATGCAACACCAGTGTGGGCTACAAAGGGTCAGGAAAATGCTTTTGAGTTTGGGAAGCCAGCCTCAGAGCCAGAATCACCAGCGCTGCCATCCACCCAGGATGTGGTCACGCTTTTGCTTTAGAACCAGTGGGAACTGTGCCCTCACCTGTCTTCCCTACTTTGTGGTTGGCTTTAGTTGCTTTATTTTCAAGGTAGAAATAAGAGCCAGCATCACCAGTATTCACTTTGTGCTGTGCAACCTAAGCTGACTAAGGCTGTTGGCGGTGGACTTAACATCATCGCCATAATTATGTAGCCCAGTCCCTACCAGTATGTGGCATTGAAATGAGCTCCCCTGCAACCAGGCAGCTGTAAAGTATGATGTCATTGGCTATCTAGAGTTTTAATGGCCTCTAGAAGTGTTTTGAATATGTATAATCTTCATAGCATGACTAAAGCCCAGCTCAGGAGCTCTCTATAACCTACTCCCAGCTGAAGCTGTCTTCTGGACCATTCTCCTGGGGCTTTTACAGCATGCTTCACTTGAGATTACATAGGCAAAAGGCTTTATTAATCTATGGTCATGTACCTTAGACACTTCAACACTGTCTGCCTCTTAAGTCAGTGGGAGGCTATCCTCTATAGATAAACCCTGACTCCTGTCTTTCTTGAGTCCCCTGCCCTGATGTTGGGGTAGCATGTGCATCAGGACCCTGGAAAACTTGTGTTGCACTGGCCTTTGTTATACCATCCCTAAGAACAGAACTTCATCCAGTCAGCAGGGCTTCTTCCAGACACCATATAGCAACCAGGCTGACTAAAGCATGAGATGGAGATCACCACCAGACGCTCCCTTGGGATGTGGAAAGATCGGCACAGGCTCCGCAAAGCCAGCTCGTCGCTCGTCTCTGGGGTGTGGTGTTGCCTCACGCTTCAGTCCACAATGAGAAAAGCACACTAATGCCAGAGCTTGGCCCTCTTCACTGGCTACTAACTTATTTTCTAGTTGAGGGGCAAAACCGACCTAAAGTCAGTGTGCTACTGACATTCACAAGGTGGCTTTTAGCTGCTTGGCTATTTGTTCTCCTTAGACATAATAACCTGGGAAAAGATGGACTTTATTTTTTTTATAAGAAATAAAAATAAAATCAAAAGAAAAAAAAAGATGTCTATCAAAGGATTCACTTAAAAAAGGATAGGGAAGTAATGAAAACGGAGGTAGTTGACCAAGGCTTATGATTACATCACGATTATAAAGTACTCTGAGGAACGTCTTTTCAAAGCAACCTATCTATGTAAAGTAAGTTTAAGACAAGTGTTTCTGCAAAGATGAGCAGAATGTTGCCTTAAAGAACAAGTGAACCAATCTGCAGACAGCCTATATGTTGCCATCAAGAGCATTATTAAGGGTAAAGGAAAATACAGAACCAATTAGTCAAAGTCAGCACAGAGAAACTATGAAGGCCTAACAGTGGTTGTTATTGGACACAAATAAATGTTCAATGAGCTTTTGATAAAAAATAAATAAATAGGATACTGATAATAAATCTGAAACTAGCAGAAGCAAGTAGTTTTAGCAAGGACATGTCACAGGCTGTGAGTTTTAAAACCAGAAGGATTATTCTGATCAGTGTAGATCAAAGTATTTAGTGAGGCAGGAAAGCATGTTGATTATAAAAATAGGTTATTTAAGTGGATGCTAATCAAGGCCATTTGTCATATTATGCTGGAGTTGATTAGTTTTAGGTATTGTGGACCAAATATTATAGGCAATAAAGGGAGAAAATTTAAGTCTGTTAGGCAGAAAAAAACACTTCCCAAAAGACTCCCACTTTATAATATTCAGGATCTGTGGTCATGCTAAATATATTATATATGGTTGCAGATATCATCATTATTAGTATATCTGCTAGCTAATGAGATAAGCTAAAAGTTATATTAGCTTACCTAGTGGGGCCTATATGATCATGGGAGAGAAGGAAGGAGACAGCAGGAATTTGGTAGAGAGTAAATATTAGAGCTAAAATTATGTGAGAAGTTAGCATCTGGTAGAATTGAAAGAGGGAACAAGCAATGTGCCAAGGAAAGTAGACAACTGATAGAAACTCAGAATGAAAGAAAAATAGACCTCTCCAGCTTCTTGGGAATCTATCCCTGTTGCTATAATGATCTAGGTCAGAAATACCTGCTTCTGAATTCTGATTAGCAGACTGCACATGAAGACAGACACTCCTGGGAGATATTGTGGACTCAGTTCTAGATGGCTATAGTAAAGGGGAATGTCACAATAAAAAGCCATGCGTGTTTTTATTTCTCACTGTATGTAAAGTTATGTTCACTCTAAGTTCTAGTCAGTTAAGTGTATAATGCCATTATATCTTAAAATATCAATGTGTATGTCTTAGTTAAAATATTACTAAAACAATCCTTAACATTGAAAAGAAAACGGTATTATTTAAAGAGAGAAAGTTTGTTACTTAAACAGCAGTAACAATAAAAGTCTAAATCAGCCAGGTGGCTAGTTGCAGGTGAGTATATGCAGAATTCCTATACCTTTGAAGTATAGTTTGGATCAAAGGAATAGATGACATTTAAGTATAAAGATAGAGCTGGAGAAGAGTTGATCCACTTCCCTTGGACTAGGCATGTGTAGCTAGCAGCATCTTTGGAGGTTATCAGTGATAAGTATTCTAATATGCAGAACTCTTCATCTTTCTCATAGGGCTTCTGGAACAAAAATATTGGGCTGTTATTTTGGTAGTGGGCAACCAGGAACATAGGGGATACATACAGCAAGAAAAGAGTGGAACGTGCTTTTGTGGGATCAGGTAGAAGACAGACAAGATCAGCTGACTTGTGAGAAGGAACTTCTTACAGACAGCTGGAGTACTGTTTCCTGTTTGTGCAGTTTACCAATTTGTTGTAAGGCCTGATCTCAGCCTTCAATTTAAATCCTTGATTTGAAGAAAAAATAAAACTGTCTTTAATAACATAGAGTCATAAAAAGAGTCATGGAACCATGAAGAGTCTGCAAAGTATTTAGGGATGAGACAACTAAAACCATCTATATCCATATCTTGATAACTGTATCTCTTTACAGTGAGAATGACACTTTGTGCTTGAAGGTTCTTGAGGCTACAAGAGGAGTGTTCACAACAATTATTTGGCATGGATATTTTCCCAGACATGTGATTTAATGAAGGTCTACATCCTCAAGATAACAGGGTCTTGGCTCAGCATCCCTCTTATATCATTTACATTGTGTTTTGAAACCTCTTTGTAGGTTTTGTTTTGTTTTTAGCTTCAGGGGGAGACATACTCTAAAATAGAAATCTGTTCTAGCATGATGCAGGAAGGAAAACCTGATCACCTTACCCATAAGCAGTCTACCAACTTCATAGCTATTTATTCAAATTTCTGAAAACTTCACAACAAAGTCTGAGGACATGACTATGCTGGTAAGATGTCTGTTAAACAAGCATGGGAATTTGAAGTTGGATTTCTATTTAAAGAAACAGGTGCAGCAGTGTGTGCCTGGAATCCTAACAATAGGGGGATAGAGGCAACAAGATTCTTGAAGCTCTGTGGCCATGTAGACTTTCTGAGTTGGTGACCTCTAGATTCATGAGGAGATACCATCTGAAATATAACATGGGGAGATAGAGTGAAAGGAACCCAGCCCTGACCTCTTGCCTCCACGTGCAACTCCTCCCCACAAGTGTGTATTTACAAACATATATACACATATATACTACACATAGGCACACACTTTAAAACAACTCTTATCACAAAACTTATTGGGCTGCTATGTCCCTCCCCACTTGGATGAGATAATTCGTTCTAACCTATGGAACACTTGCATTACTTTCTTGAGTAAACTTCAACTGGAACTGCATGTATCTCTGTACTGATTCCTTTCATTCAAGTAGACAAGAACTGAGATGCTCTGCAGGCATAGCATCAGAATGATGGAATAATGAAATTTAGACATGAAATGTATCAGGCCATGAATGAACTTAGCATAGATAGGGGCTTCTGATATGAGTAAATGGTTAAGAATACATGTTACTCACAGATAACCTGGTTTGGGCTCCCAGTACCCATCTTGTAAACACAACCACCTGGAACTTTCATTCCAGAGGATCCAACACACTCTTCTGGCCTCTACCTGCATGTAGATCACGTAGATATACATACAGGTAAAGCATTCATTAAAAAAAAACTAAATATTTTTAACAAAATATGTTTTAAAAAAACATAATGTAGTCAGAGAGGGTAAACAGAGCAAAATTTTCATAATTAGGTCAAACAGCAGACTTCTGGCTCTAGAGAGGAACAAGCTTAACATTCAGGTTTGGATACATTCAAGAAAAAATGAGGAATTTATTTTGTACTGAGCTTTAGTGGGAAGAAATAAACTTACTATGAAACAACATTTCTCTGGGATAAACTGCTTAGGCTTACATGCCAACTTCTATGCTCCTGAGGTTGGAGGATACAACTCAACTGATAGAGTGGTTACTTAGCATGTACAAATCCTAGGACTGATTCCCAGTACTGCATACACCAGGTATGGCTTCAAATCACAGCAGCTGATCTGGTAGCTCAACAGGTCAAGGTCATCCTCAGCTACATAATGAGTTAGAGGGCAGTCTGGACTATATGAAACCCTATTTCGCACTTGATCTTAGCCAAAAGGCCGAGAAGCGATTGAAACCCTATTTCGTAAGCAGTAAACAAATCCAAGGAAAGAAAAAGCCTCAGGGTTCCATGTTCTCAAAGCTTCGACAGATTATTCAGTTCAAATGACAAGAGATCTGTCTCTCTCATGTGTTTTATGTGCACATCATATGTCAGATCACAAGGAGCCCTGCCTGCGACACTGGATAAACTGTTATTTATATTATGCTTAACTAACAAATTATCATGATATGCACAGGCAAAAATTCATGGGTGCAATTCTATTGGTATTTGCTAAGCTTCAATCTGAATGAGTGTCCAGTATTGTGAGTCTTATACATACATATATGAGGAGCTTGTTAAAATAGTCTTGATCTTTATTCCTGGAGTGAGAGCATACCGAGTATTTTTATTTCTAACAAATGTTTATATGGTGCTATGGTTACAGGAATTGTACCTTGAAAACTCATGGCATAACCTATGACCGTTCTAATTTTTTTCTAATGGATCACCTTCTATTGTACATTCAAATACCTCCTTTTAGGTAAGGGCCCTATTATAGAGATCTCAATGGGCAGTCATAGTATAACCACAGACAAGAGATGAAGATAAATCTCTGTCAGTGAGTTCAGAGAATGTGATGTGCTTCCAGAATGTATCTTTTAATAAATAAATGATTTCTAGGCTTTCACCAACTGTGCTCAATGCCAAAGAGGTAATCATGAAAATACTAGATTCCACATGGTGAATCTATGACAAGAAGAAATGTCATCAGCCTAGACATTCAAGGAACTCACTCCCAATCATTCAAAAAGCATCTATTTTTTTTAAATCAAATTTTCTGTTGTGGAGAAAGTCTATTTGTTCTGTGAGGGTAAGTTAGCTTCTTCTGATTAACTTAGTATTTATCTAAGTAGATATTAATAGAATTTTATGACATTATACATCAATCAAGATTTAATTTGTGTTTCTCCAATTGTACACAAAGGAAGTTATATTAGAATATTCTTTTAACCCTAGCTCAGGGCTTCTCATAAGAAAACACACACACATACATAAATACCACATACACACACACATACATACATACACAGGTTTAGTTAAATATGTGTTATATTTACATTCATTTTTATCTCTTAACATTTTCCTTTTTCTCTTCCCTTGGGCAAATTCTGGTCTAGTCTGCACAGTGGAGAATGATAAGCTCTGTGGAAAGAGCATACACATTGAATTGTCATAAAATGATCCCAGGAAACTGTTGGTCTTAATGTAAGTCAGTAATCCAGATTCTTACAATATCTTTGTGTTAGTATGTCCAAGATTTCATAGTAAAACAACATAAGCTGCTTGACTCAGACCACACAGGTTGGCTTGTTGGATTTCTCACAGTAATCGAGTCCAAAATTAGGTGTCAGCCGTAATTTTGTCCCATTCAAGGAAAATCATGTTTTGGGTTAAGCAGTCACTTGTAATTTTATATGAGGGATGGTAGAGGTGTTGGGAAGGTAAGGAAGGCAGGAGGGAGAGGCATGGATAGCTACAAGAAAAAAAGACAAAGGTAGAGACAGGTGATAGGTGGATAGGAAAGGAAGAAAGACAAAGAAAGAAAGAAAGAAAGAAAGAAAGAAAGAAAGAAAGAAAGAAAGAAAGAAAGAAAGAAAGGAAAGAAAGAGAGGAAAAAGAGAGAAAGAAATAGAAAAAGAAAGAAAGAGAGAGAGAGAGAGAGAGAAGGGATGGAAGAAAGAGAGAAGGCCCACTTGTCCTCAATTTATCTAGATGTCATAACAAAAAAAATCACATTTGAAATAGTCATGTGATCTGAGGGAATCACAGTTAAACTGAGGAAAAGTTTTATTCCATTATTGTCAACATGAAGATTTTCTAATGATAGACATGAAGAGGTTCCTGATTGGAGACAGATGTTTCTCACACCTAAGTTAAACCCCATAAATGTATAATATATGAATGAAAGAAAAATACTGGGTAAAAGAATTTTTTACAATACTTACTTAAATATTTACAAAAGAACATTTGAAGTTTGGGGGACAGGGAAACTTACATGAAGGAAGCATTGACTAGAATAGAATCTGTATTTCTTTGCAGCCAATATTCAGCATACAGCACACACAGGCACAAATACACACACACAAACACACACACACAAACACACACACACAAACACACACACACAAACACACACACGCTTCTGTGACATTTAACCCCTATAGAATACAGCCAAATAAAGTTCTAAGTTCTAGCATGAAATACTAACAATTTTTAGAGAAGTCTATTTCTCCCAATGTGCTGTGTTCCTATTCAAACTCCTCTTAAATGAAAACAAACAACTTCAAAGTTATTTCCCAAAGAAGATTCTCTCAGCAGCTCTATGGAGGTGCAGAGTCAAGACCAATCCAAATCTCTTTGTGTAGTGTGTTTCTTTCTGCACAAGGCATGGTTTCACTTTCTCTGTTCCTTAATGCCAGGGCTCCTTTCTACTCTAGATTGTAATTGGCTTGAGGGCAGAGGCTATACTTTCCCTTTGTGGTGTAGACGTAATCTCAAAGAGCCTGCAGTATTGTGAGCACTCAATAGAATTCTGTTGATGACTGTGATGTTTCTGAAAATGTCTAAGAAAAAAAAGGCAGATAGCTTGGCCTGCTATGACCCTCACTTACTTATACTCAAGTACCTTTCTTTCCTCCCATAAATAATAATATACCCAGGCAGCATCTAGGTAGGGTAGTGACTCGGAAGAGCAATTCATTTCTCCAGTGCCCTTATGTGACTCTGTCAATGCCTTCTGAATCTACAAGAGGATTTGGTTTAAACATGCAAGCTGTGCAGTGTCTCAGTTCCATAAGCACAAAACCTGATCCCACTCCCTTCTCCTCAATCTACACATTCTTAATGCCTAAACTGTGCCCTTGAGACTTTTCTGTTAGTTAAGAGATGTACAACATAGGGGCAAAAATCAATCTTAATTAAGGCGAACTTTGGAATTATGATCGAAGGAAGGTACATTAGCCCAGTGCTTCCACACCCCATACACTGTTGTTATTGATGTTTGGACAGATGGGGAAAGAGAAACAGGAGTCAATATTTCGATCTACTGTGTTCTCTAAGGATCTGAATTTTTAACACCTCCATAATGAGTGCTGGTGGTGTTTAATAAATACACAGCGTCCCCTTGGAGTGGCTGTGTGTGGAAGACACCAGTGAAGTCACCAGAGGTTTTTGGTAGAGGGAGGAAGTAGACTGGACTGAGTGGAATGGAGTTGTAAGTTTGATACTTGATGAAAGTTTGAATATGGCAACTAGAGATACATTTTCTTTTTTGTGTAGATCATTTTTAATTGGTCCGACAGAAAGTAAAATTTAAAAACTATATAACACAATGTTTTAAGTGACATGAAATAACACATTTTAACATCTGATGTTTCTTTTAGTCAAGGTGATATGTGTTGATTACTGTGTATTTCAACATAATGTAGCACACATTCTGGAATTGAGATATTAAAACTGCAAGAGTACCTCTATTTAAATTGAGTAGACAGCTGATAAATCATGGAACACTCTCTCCTCTCCTTATCTAGGACTACTACTGGCCACCATCTCATTTCAGCAAGAACTCTACCACAGAGCAATAATGTTAATTGAATTACCATAATCAGCTGACCGAAGACAACCAATTAAATTCTTTCCCTGGAGAAGGTGATCTGTTAATAAGAAGTCTGTCAGCTTTTTGAAAATGTTCTGCATGTAACAAGCATTTAATAATGTGGAATGCCTGTTCGTTCTTCATTTTTATAAGACAGGGAGAGGCCAGTCTGTAAAAAGAAGGAATGTGTGTATCTAGAAAAGATAAAACATTCCAGTGTTAAATGAATGAGAAAACTAAACAAACTGCAACCAAACAGTAAGCCTGTCACTTCACTTTCACAAAGTAGCCTTTCCAGAATCATTTATTTTTCCTTATGCTTGTATGAGTGAGAAAATATTGGTGCTTGCATATTTCTTAGTCCATTGTCTCCTTTATTAAAACTGTACTAATCTTTCATCAACGTTCCAGGTACTCTAGAACATAGAAACAAGAGACACATTTTCTGTTTTATGTAGATTGTTGCATAGTTGGTCAGAGAGAAAGTAAAATTTACAAACTATACCATACAAATATATTAAAATATATATACAAGTATATTTAGTATAATTATATAGTACATAGTGACATGAAATTATCAGCATGAGCTTGGAAAATGGATAGATCAACAATTTGTAGAGATAGAAAAAGAGGTTATTAATGAGTCAAACTGTATCTACCAAACAAATATTCTCCAGGTGGCTAAGCATGTCAATAGCATTCTCTGGAAGGAACAAGATATGAAAATAAAAATGTCTAGGATGGCATCAAGTATTCACCTTAGATCTTGATGACTTAGAACCCACAATATTTCAGTCAATGTAAAAAAAAAATGTCTGCTATTATCCAGTTCTATCAGAAACCTTGGAATTTCCACTGAAAAAATATGAACTTATTAGCAGAGCTATATTCACCATGACTGGCATGCCCTCACTGGGAGTGTTTCCAGAAACTTTAGATCAGCAAATGAAGCTTAAGAATAAGGATGGACTCAGAAGTCACCAAATAGCCAGATGATTCCAAGGACCTTCTGCAGTTTGCTTAGACTCCTATGGCTTGCATAATTGGCTGTGAATTTAGTACATGTAAGTTTGGCAAGGATATGCCCTCTACTCTTGGCTTAAGGTCAGCTTAAGAATGCCCATTTATCTTTGCTTTGCACTAAAACCTCAATGGGTCTCTGGAAAAGATAAGAATCTTTCAGGTAGGGAGTAATCTTGTCTAGAGATTGAATCCATCAGTCCATGACACTTTCCCAGGTTTCTCTCAGAACACTGATAATTCTAAGAGTCATCACTCTTTTCAAGAGGAAGTCGATTGAGAAAAGCTCCAGATAACCAAGATGATTGACTTTTAAAAAATTTTTATTCCAAACACGAAGAAAGAGAAATTTGCTTTTGAGCCTTTCCTAAGTCTCAGTCATTATTATGAGTATATTGTATACATTTTCTAACTTCTTAATTTAAAAAAAAAATTTCTGAGGAATTATTAGTAACCCTTTTTAGAGATGAGAGAGAGAATGGTTAATTATCTTAAATAACCATACTAAATTCACATTTCCAGTAAGTGTTAAGAACTATGTAGAAACTCTAATTTTTATAATCTGAGGTGTGATTTTTTTTTATTTCCTGAGGATGACCTTGAACTCCTGATCTTCATGCCTTTATCTTCATATGCCAGGATTAAATGAGTGCATTATCATTTTGAGCACAATTTGAAAACTGCAAATTCATTATTTCTTTTTATTTCCCTAAGTGAAAAAACTACCCTCCAGGTTCTATTTAATGAGTTGTAGCTACTAAAATCTGTTTCAGCTGTTACATTTCTACTAGCTCATTTAATTATTACAAGTATACGATGATGCTAAGGCTATCACTATCTGTACAGATGGTTACCAAACAAACCCTGAAGACGTATCAGTAATAATTAGCACTTACAGGCAAAATAGTGCCTTGCCAACAAAACTGTCCTTATCCTAGTTCCCAGTGTGAATGAACATGCTAGCTGTAATAGCAAAGAAAAAGTAGGAGGGACAATAGAATCAGTCATTACTCAGATGAAAATAAAATGACTAGATCATTCCAATTTATCCAGGCAGGAACAGTGTCATCACAGGATGCCTTTAAAAGGGAAATAGAGATTTCCAGTGAAGAATTGAGTGGTATGGGTATAGGATTTAGTCTTAGATTGCTAGATATAACTCAAGAAACAAGAAGTGGGAAGAAAAGCAGGTGAGGCAGTCTCTAGAAGTTGAAAGGGGCAGGGACAGATTCAACCAAGAATGTAAGAAAAGTAAAGTACCTTCCTCAGTCCTTGACTTTATCCCAAAAGATCAAAAACAGAATTGTAAGATAATACACATGTATTATGTTAAGCAAGAGGAAAGGCCCTTGGTCCTGTGAAGGCTCATTGCCCCAGTGTAGGGGATTGCCAGGACAGGGAAGCAGGAGTGGGTGGGTTGGTGAGCAGTGGGAGGGGGGATGGGATAAGGAGTTTCCAGAGGAGAAATGAGGAAAGGGTATAATATTTGAAATGTAAATAAAGAAAATATATAATTTTAAAAAGAAGAAAAGAATATGCAGCCAAGAAAATAATATCACCTCATTAATTCTGAAATCTTCTCTTGACACAAACCACCTTTTACATGACTTAATTTTATCATGTTCTAAGAGACCCATTAGATTTATAATTAAATATTTCAAGAGCAATATGTAATTCTCTATTTCTCCTATAAAATTATAGAACAATGTGTGCTATTCAGTATCACAATAAAAGTAAAATAATTACATATATATATATATATATATATATATATATATATATATGGCATTTTGTCCTTTCCCCAAATGCCAAAATTACAGTTGAAAATATATCCTATTCCAATGTTATTTAGACAAAGGGATTAGGGAATAAGCAGTCATAAATGCAGTCTATGATCAAAACCTGAATTGTCTCCCAAAGGCCAAATGAATTCCCAGGATTCTAGCATGCTCTACCCATGACCTACCTGAAAACATTTGAGATATCTGCATAAAAGTATTCATTTTATACCCTCAGAGTAATTTTTGAGATACTAAGTAATTCACTGCAAGCAAAATACATTTCATATTTTTGATTATTAAGCATTTTGTTTATTTTTTAAAGGTAGTAAGTTGCTCTAAGGAAACATCCTCTTACTCCAAAGAACACCAGAGTGATGTCTCTTGTTGGACTTAGGAATGAAAGAAAACTTCTTCCATCAACATGATACATCCCTATCAGAAATGGGAAATAGCTACACTTTAGAAACCAGTGTGTGTATTTATGCTATTGACTTATTACCTCATCTATCATATATCCATGCATCCAACCATTCATTCACACTTCTACCAACAGGCAAAGCACAAAGATTTCTACATGCATCTACCAAATGCATAATTTTTCAGTTATGACAGGTACAAGTCATTTCAGTTTAACACATACTGTGCATGACACCGTTTGGGATGTGTTAAAAAACAATTTTGACAATTCCTTAAATGATAAGAAGACAGTATATCATTAAACACATGTGTTAGTACATGTAAAAAAAAGAGTAAGGAATCTGCCAATCACTTAGAATTAGAGAAACAATATACTTTATAGTGAATGTTTGATAGCAGTTTACATCAGATCAGAATGGAAATGAGTGCTTGACAGGAAGGAAATGTTGACTTTCTGGCTAGAATAAGGATAGGATTTGACATCAGCTTCTGGTTCTGTTTCAGACAAATTGACCAAGCTCTTTCCTCTTCCTCCCTCTGAGTACTCTGACTTGAAATCTCAAAAAGAAAGCACTACAGAATGATTTTGAGATAAACACAAAAACAAAAACAATTCAAAGTATCATTGAATAGACATAGACATTATACTTTTCCTCTCTAATCTTCTGTAAGTCTAGTTCAACAGAACTTGGCTGTGGTGGATAGAGGTTGAAAGCTCCAGGGAACGATCTATTGATCTAGACTTGGGGAAGAGAGTACAGCTAATAGTCCCAGGAAGGGCAGAAATCCCCTCCCCTTTCTGCTCTTGTCTCCCCCTTTTCTCTTCCATCCACTCCTCTCCTCTCCTCTCCTTTTCTCTCTGTTATTCTCCTCTCCTCCCCATTCAGCTTCCACTCTACTCTCCTCTACACTCTTCCTCTGCCACAAGACACAAGCAAACTCACCTGCACAATTTAATAGAGTCCTCAGTGTCCTACAGAGCTCAGATATATCCAGTTGGTAAAGAATGGCTGAGAGTGTGGACCCAATCACTGCTACATTCTTTCTCTACTTGGTTTCCCATTGCTTGGCTAGGTATATGGGAACAATTGTAAAAGATAATGACAAAGTGCCTTAACTGCCCTTATGTTTCTCAAAAAGGAAAGAAAAGTGGAGATTTGGGGAAATATCAATTGAAGGGGAGATTTCAGATATTAAAAAAAGCATGAATTGAAAACCCAATAGCACATCATGAAGTACTTACTTCAAGCTGCACATACTGGGATTTCTTCTTCCCAGCAGAGAAAGGCTTTAAGAAGCATTCATATGTAGACCCACTCCTGTGTTTACCATTAACCAAAAACACAGAGTAAAAGGTGGCTAAAATATTTTGAAAAAAATTATCTGGTATTACATTCAATCTGCAGACAATGGTCTAGAACTTGGTCTCTAATCCTAACTAGAATGACTTCCTAAAATAACAAAAGTATAAATATCATTAAGTAGATTGAAGCAAGCCCCACAATCTTGTGGTATAAAATTGATAATTTCCAGGATTAGGGTAAACCTTATTCAGCTTATAAGCAAAAAGAATATTGTAAGTTCTCAGGGACAAAGTCAACGAATACCAGTGGTGAAATGGTACTTGTATCATAAGACTAACAGCTGCCACTATACAAAACTTAGCAAGAAATTGGAGTTCATTGCTGAGTAAAATAGAGACAAAAATGAAACAAATAGCTTAGAATCGACATGTCAGTTGTAAATGGTAGTCAAATGGATTGAAACCGCAAAATAGATGCAAAAGAGTGTACATGCAGATTCATTGATAATAATGAATCCCAACAACAACAACTATTTGAAATAAAGCTGAACTCAATGATAGGGAAAACAAATAAAAATCTCTAATATTTCTATAATTGAAGTCCAGAAAGTGACCAGAAACCACAACCATATTAATAATAACCCTACAGAATTTTGAGGCTTAGAAAATATGAAGTGGAATAAAGTAAAATTAATTCACTGAAGATAGAGAAGATGAGAGCAAAAAAGACATACATGCATAAATACATACATACGTACATACATATGTATGTACACACAGACAGATAGACAGAAAAACAGACTGTGGAGAGATTAAGGGAAGGATAATTTTATATATATATATATATCTCATATGTTAATAATAGCAAATGATGAGTTTTACAATGGAATTTTCATTAAGCATTTTATATCCACTAGTTTTGCTCCCCCAACACACTGTCCTATCTTTCCCCTCCCTTCCTGTTGATCTCATTCTGCTTCAAAATAATAACCTCTTTCCATTGCATGCAATATATATTTATACATATATAGACAATATATAATATTTTGTATGTATGTCACATATAATATCAATCATTATATGTTTTATATTCAGTTGTATGTATTCATGTGTTGACATACACACAATAAGTACAGATGCCTTCACAGGCCAGAAGGTGGGGTTCAGTAACCTCAAATGAGTGTTATAGGCAGCTATCATCTACCCAGTATGGGTGCTGGGAACTAAACTTAGGTCCTCAGGAAGGAAAGCAAGCATTAATAACAACTGGGTCAGCTCTTCAATCCCTTGAATACAGTCTCATAGAGATACAGAAAGAAATATCTCTCAAGGCCAACAACTAAGAAATGAAGTTAAAGTTAAAGCATTTTAAGGTAAAAGGAAATCAGAGTAGGCATTGCTAAAGATGTATTTTCAGACAAAATGGAAATAACACCAAACTTTGAATAATACTAACATTGGAACATAAACAAATGATAAATTTGAAACAACTTAAACTAATCCTTTTCATTTGATTGCATATGATAATGCTCTATAGTAAAAATTTAACATTTTTATGTGTGATTGTCAATGTATGTGTATGTAATATGTAATTCAATGATGATATAAACAAGGAAGTTTGAAGGGTTTCACCTGTTAGTAAGATTTCTACAGTTCATTTATGTGCTGATTCTAAGATGCAGAAATACAAAATGTATACATTATAATCTCAGGAGCAGCAGTTGCAACAAAAAATTCTATATATATCACACAATGGTAAATAATATTATATAGAAAATAGAATATGGGTTAGAGATATAGCTCTGTGAGATGCTTGACGAGCATGTGTGAGGACCTGGATTTAGTCTAAAGGACTGCGGAAACAAAATGAAATGATGTAATTATGAAGTACTTAAGATAAGGCAAGAAATAGATGTTGCACTAAGTCCCCCAATAAGTAACATAAAAAGCTTTAGCCAAATAATACGGTGGCACCACTAAGTTTAATGTAAATAGCAACTTCATTGATAAGCCTCAAATATATTCATTAGACAGTGTTACCAAGAAGTAAAAGGAGTCCTTTCGACTAAATTCACCATGCAAATAAAACAGAATCCATAAATCCAAGAAGATGGTATAAAGTGAAACAATAGAAAAACAAAACAAGGAACCATATACTAAATAATAAAATGTAGGGAAGGAGTTGGCATGATGGTTCAGCAGAAAAAGTTACTTGTGACCATGTCTGACAATCAGAATCTTCTATCAGGACCCACATTGTGGAAGGAGAGTACTGACTGGTCCCAATTGACCAGAAGCCCCCATGAGTATGCCAAATCACATAACTTGATACCACATTCCACACATGAACAAACAAATGAATAGAAAAGCTATAAAATCACTTTAATTTGGCCCATAAGACCAGATATAATAAATTTAATAATAATACTAATAGTAGTAGTAGTAGTAGTAGTAGTAGTAGTAGTAGTAGCAATAGCGGTAAATTATCAAATGTCATGTGATCTTACATGTGTATGTATATTATAAGAACTCATAAAATACACAAGCATAAAATAGAAAAACTCCAGCTGGGGACCATCCTCTACCACACTACGCCATATCCAGGTGGTCCAGGGAGATAGCTAACCACCTAGGAGTGCAGAGAGGCCTGAGAGCACAAGTAGGACCGACCCTGCTGCTCAGAGGAACCCGCCTGAAACCCTGAGGACAAAAGAGTCCATGAGCAGCCTCGAACAGGGGTATTCCAATTTCTGTCTGCACCCACAGCTGATCCTGGGCCACAGAGCTACATACTCAAACACCACCACAAGAGAGCTGGACTCCCAGGAGTGCCTACATACCTGTGTGCACAGGTAAGACTTCTCTTCCAATTCCTGGCCCAAGAGGGACCTGCTCAGAGCCATCAGGACACAGGAACCAAGGATTAGCTGGTGACAGGATCCTTCTGGTTTCTGTCTGCACAACTGAGCTGACCCTGTATCATAGCTCTCCATACCTAAATTCCTCCCAGAGAGAATGAGTATCCCAGGAGTACAGATACACAGGCTTGCAGGAGAGATAATCCACAGTCAGAGACAGCAAGACCAGTTAACACCAGAGATAACCAGATGACAAAAGGCAAACGCAAAAACATTACCAATAGACACCAAGGCAACATGGCACCATCCAAACCCAGTTCTCCCACAACAGCACGTTCTGGATTCCCCAACACACGGGAAAAGTAAGATTTGGATTTAAAATCACATCTCATGACGCTGATAGAGGACTTCAAGAAGGACATAAATAACTCCCTTAAAGAAACACAGGAGAACATGGCTCAATAAGTAGAAGCCTTTAAAGAAGAAACACAAAAATACCTTAAAGAAATAAAGGAGAACATGGGTCAACAGGTAGAAGTCCTTAAAGACAAAACACAAAAATCCCTTAAAGAATTACAGGAAAACACAAACAAGTGAAGGACTGAAAAAAACCATTCAGGATCTAAAAATGGAAGTAGAAACAATAAAAAATCACAAAGGGAGATAACTCTGGAGATAGAAAACTTTGGAAAGAAATCAAGAGTCATAGATGCAAGCATCAACAACAGAATACAAAAGATAGAAAGAACCTCAGGTGCTGAAGATACTATAGAAAACATTGACTCAACAGTCAAAAATGCAAAATGCAAAAAGCTTATAACCCAAAACATCCAGGAAATCCAGGACACAATGAGAAGACCAAACCTAAGGATTATTGGTATAGAAGATTTACAACTTAAAGGGCCAGTAAATATCTTCAACACAATTATGGAAGGAAACTTCCCTAACCTAAAGAGATGCCCATGAACATACAAGAGTCCTACAGAACTCCAAATAGTCTGGACCAGAACAGAAATTCCTCCATCACATAATAATCAAAACACCAAATGCACTAAACAAAGAAAGAATATGAGAAGCATTAAGGAATAAAAGGTCAAGTAACATATAAAGGCAGGTCTATCAAAATTACACCAGACTTCTCACCGGAGACCATGAAAGCTAGAAGATCCTGTGTCAATCTCATGCAGACCCTAAGAGAACACAAATGCCAGCCCAGACCCAGCAAAACTCTCAATAACCTTGGGTGGAGAAACTAAGATGTTCCATGATAAAACCAAATTTGCACAATATCTTTCCACAAATCCAGCCCTACAAAGGATAATAGATGGAAAATGGCAACACAAAGAGGGAAAGTACACCCTAGAAAAAGCAAGAAAGTAATCTTCATTCAAAAAACCCAAAAGAAGATAACCACACAAACATAAAAATAACATCAAAAATAACAGGAAGCAACAATCACTATTCTTTAATATCTCTTAACTTTAATGGACTCAATTCCCCAATAAAAAGACATAGAATAACAGACTGCATACGTAAACAGGACCCAGCATTTTGCTGCATACAGGAAACACACCTCAGTGTCAAAGACAAATACTACCTCACAGTAAAATGCTGAAAAACAATTTTCCAAGCAAATGTTCCCAGGAAATAAGCTTGAGTAGCCATTCTAATATCAGATAAAATTGACTTTCAACCAAAAGTCAACAAACAAGACACAGAAGGACACTTCATACACATCAAAGAAAAAATCTACCAAGAAGAACTTTCAATTCACAACATCTATGCTCCAAATGCAAGGGCACCCACATTCATAAAAGAAACTTTACTAAAACTCAAAGCACACATTGAACCTCACATAATAATTGTGAGTGACTTCAATACCCCATTCTCCTCAATCAGGAAAACACAAAATAGAGACACAGTGAAACTGACAGAAGTTATAAATCAAATAGATTTATAAGATATCTATAGAACATTTCATTCTAAATCAAAAGAATATACATTTTTCCCAGTGCCTTCTCCAAAATTGATCATATATTCGGTCACAAAACAGACCTCAACAGATATAAGAAGATTGAAATAATCCCATGACTCCTATCAGATCACTATGAATTAAAGCTGGGCTTCAATAGCAACAAAAACAACAGAAAGCGCACATATACATGGAAGCTGAGCAACACTCAACTTGGCAAAGGAAGAAATAAGGAAAGAAATCAAAGATGTTTTAGAATTTAATAAAAATGAAAGCACAATATGCCCAAATCTATGGGACAAAATGGAAGTAATCCTAAGAGGAAAACTCATAGCTCTGAGTGCCTCCATAAAGAAACTGGAGAGAGCATACACTAGCAGCTTAACAGCACACCTGAAAGCTGTAGAACAAAAAAAACTAATACAACCAAGAGGAGTAGAAGGCAGGAAATCATCAACTCATGGCTGAAATCAACCAAGTAGAAACAAAAAGAATTATACAAAGAATCAACAAAACCAGGAGCTGGTTTTTTGAGAAAATCATTAAGATAGATAAACTCTTAGCCAGACTAACCAGACACAGTATCCAAATTAACAAAATCAGTGATGAAAAGGGAGATAGAACAACAGAAACTGAGGAAATTCAAAAAATCATCAGATATTACTACAAAAGTCTATATTCAATGCAACTGGAAAATCTGGATGAAATGGACAATTTTCTAGACAGATACCAAATACTAAAGTTAAATCAGGATCATATAGACCATCTAAACAGTCCTATAACCCCTAATGAAATAGAAACAGTCATTGAAAGTCTCCCATCAAAAATAGTGCAAGGCCAGATGGTTTTAGTGCAGAATTCTATCAGACCTTCAAAGAAGACGTAAAACCAATACTCTTTAAACTATTACGCAAAATAGAAACAGAAGAAACACTACCCAACTTGATCTATGAAACCACAATTATACTGATACCAAAATCACACAAAGATTGAGCAAAGAAGTAGAATTTCAGACCAATTTTCCTTATGAATATCAATGTAAAAATACTCAATAAAATTCTTGCCAACTGAATCCAAGAACACATCACAATGATCATTCACCACGATCAAATAGGCTACATCCAAGGGATGCAGGGATGGTTCAATATACAGAAATCCATCGATGTAATCCACTACATAAAAAAAAAACCTCAAAGAAAAAAACACATGGTCATTTCATTAGATACTGAAAAAGTAATTTACAAAATTCAGCATCCTTTCATGTTAAAAGTCTTGGAAAGATCATGAAATTAAGGCCCATACTTAAACAAAGTAAAATTAATATACAGCAAACCAGTAGCCAACATCAAACTAAATGGAGAGAAACTTGAAACAATTCTACTAAAATCAGGGAGTAGACAAGGCTGCCCTCTATCTCCAAATCTATTCAATATAGTACTTGAAGTTCTAGCTGCAGAAATTAGGCATCAAAAGGAGGTCAAAGGAAAACAAATTGGAAAGTAAATTAGTCATACTGTCACTATTTACAGGTGATGTGATAGTATACTTAAGCGACCCAAAAAACCCCACCAGAGAACTACAGCTCATAAACAACGTCAGCAAAGTGGCTGGATATAAAATTAACTCAAACAACTCATTGGCCTTTCTATTCTCAAAGTATAAACAGGCCGAGAAAGAAATTAGGGAAATGACACACTTCTCAATAGTCACAAACAATATAAAGTATCTTGATGTGATTCTAACCAAACAAGTGAAAATTCTGTATGACAAGAACTTCAAGTCTCTGAAGAAAGAAATCAAAGAAGACCTCAGAAGATGCAAAAAGAATTCCCATGCTTGTATATTGGCATGATTAATATAGTAAAAATGACAATCTTGCCAAAAGCAATATACAGATTCAATGCAATCCCCATCAAAATTCAAACTCAATTCTTCATCGAGTTAGAAAGAGCAATTCTCAAATTCATCTGGAATAACATAAAACCCAAGATAGCAAAAACTATTCTCAACTGTAAAAGAACTTCTGGGAGAATCAGTATCCTGGAAGTCAGGCAGTATTACAGAGAAATAGTGATAAAAACTGCATGATATTGGTACAGTAACAGGCAGATAGATCAGTGGAATAGAATTAAAGACCCAGAAATGAACCCACACACCTATGGTCACTTGATCTTTGACAAAGGAGCTAAAACCATCTAGTGGGAAAAAGATAGCCTTTTCAATAAATCGTGCTGATTCAACTAGAGGTCAGCATGCAGAAGAATGCAAATTGATCCATTCTTATCTCCTTGTACAAAGTTCAAATTCAAGTGGATCAAGGACCTCCACATAAAACTTTATACACTAAAACTAATAGCAAAGAAAGTGGGGAAGATACTTGAGCACATGGGCACAGGGGAAAAGTTCCTGAACAGAACCCTGAAGCTTAATGTTTTAAGATCAAGAATTGACAAATGAGACCTCATAAAATTACAAAGTTTCTGTAAGGAAAACGACACTGTCAAGAGGACAATATGGCAACATTTGAAATGTAAATAAAGAATATATCTAATAAGAAAAAGAAAGAAAAAGAAAAAATAGGAAGAATAAAAGCCCATAAAAGTAAACAACCAATTATATTTGGAGACCATGACACCTATGTGCTGTAGCTGTATTATATTTAGGTAGAAAATCAACAGTGTATATAGAACTGATCAAAACTAACAACTGGTGAATTGTAATTAAAATCTGTAGACTACTTCATTTAAAAAAATAGAGAAAAAACACACATATTTTTCAAGTGTTCATGGAACACATCAAGAAAGAACATATTCTGAGCATAAACAATAAAAATGACATTTAAAAAAGTAAAGTTACTTGAAGTATAGGCTTTGACATTTATGAAATTAAGCCTGGAAAATCAATAACAAAATGATCACCTCAAAAGATCAGAACATTGGAAAATCAGACACTCCAAATTAGTCATGGGCCAAAGGAAAGGTGTCAGTAAGGTTACAAACTACTTTGAGCTATACGAAAATAAAAACTTCAACAAATTAAAAATATTGAGATGAAATTCACAGCAGTACTGGTAGGAAATACATGACATTTAAGCAGTTATTTTAGAAAAGATAAAAATTGTATGCCTATTGTATAGAAGAAACTTAATAGTTTCTTTTATTAAGGAATCTAGTACCAAAATCCCAAATAAAACAAAAAACAAAAACAAAAACAAAACAAAACAAAACAAAAAAAAACCCCAAAAGAATGACACTGACCATACACTGCCCATAAAGATGTAAACTTACTAAAACATTGAAATACTTAACAAATTTCAGCCTAACCCAAAACAAAATATAATGAGTGATGGGACTGAAATTGTTTGTTCAATGAAGGCAGATGTATGCTGCTACATGCATGGGCAATGGAAACAAAAAAGGAAAAAGGACAATGAAGTTGCATAAACCAGTTCCTCCCAACTCAGCACTACCAACAAACTTTCAAGATAAAATAGAAACAGGAATAGTCAGTGTCTTCAAGATACTTGGAACCACATTTGCAAACTACCTATCTATGGGATTTACCATGTTTCCATGATGGTAAGTTCTACTGAACCAGGGGTTCTCAACATTCCTTCGTGGTGACCCTTTATTACAGTTCTTCATGTAATGGTGAATCCCCTCCTAATCATAAAATTATTTTTGCTGCTATTTCATTATTATAATTTTGATGCTGTTATGAATTGTAATGTAAATATCTGCTTTTTTTCTGACAATCTAAGGCAAGCCCTGGGAAAGGTCTTTCAACCCACAAATGGGTAAGGACATACAAGTTAAGAATCACTGTACTAAGCCTTTATAGAATAAACAGCAATTCTCTATAATACTTTCCATTAACAGAAGATGTGGAAGGAGTTTAAATTAAAATTAATGGCATATTTACAATGTAACCTTGTGGGGTTGGAGTTGGGAGGACCCTCTAGAATGTACCAGAAACCTGGGAGGTGAGAGACTTTCAGGACTCAAAGGGAGGGACCTTAGATGAAATGCCCAACGATAGGGAGAGGGAACTTGTTGAGTCAACCTCTAGTAGAAAGACAGGACTTCAAGTAGAGGAGTGTGGTTGCCATTCCACAGTCAAAATCTCTGACCCAGAATTGTTCCTGTCTAAAAGAACTGCAAGGAAAAAATGGAGAAGAGACTGAGGGAAAGGAAGTCCAATGACTGGTCCTACTTGGGATCCATCTCAAGGGAAGGCTCCAAGACCTGACAGTATTACTGATCCTATGGTGTGCTTACAGACAAGAGCCTAGCATAGCTGATCTCCAAGAGACCTAAAAAGCATCTGACTGAGACAGACACAAAAACTTACACCCTACCAATGGAATGAAGTTGAGGACAACTGTGATTGAATTGGGGAAAGGCTGGAAGAAGCTAAGGAGGAGGACGACCCCCATAGTAAGACCAGCAGTCTCAAGTAATGTGGAGTCCTGAGATCTGGCACATGGCCCCCAACACATATACAGCAGAGGACTGCCTAGCCTGGCCTCAGTGGGAGAAGAGGCATCTAACCCTTGAGAGACTTGAGGCCCTAGGGAGTGGGTAGGCCTGACAGGTTGGGGTGGGGTAGGGGGAGAGAGAGGGGAGGAGAAGTAGGATGAGGAACTGTGGGAGGGAAGACCAGGTAGCAGGGTAATCACTGTACTGTAAAAAAATAAAAAATATATTCACAGTAGTAAAATAAAATATATCTAAACCAAATGACGTCTTTCAGTTATGGTTGAAGTTGGTTTGATCACACAGCAACCAAGTTATCAGATAAATATAGCAACAGAGATAAGAATGACATAAATAAAAGTAAAGATGAAAGTAACAATGTTTCTATCTTATTCATACATGTATAAAGACTGTAATAGTCAATGAACTACTTCCTAGAACTGTGTTAGTGACCTCAGTTCTTGTGTGGATTTTACATACCCATTTACATTTTTTTTGCCTAAGGCCCTTGGTTTGCAAGGCCTTTAGACCCATGTATCTTACATTTATAGGCTTCATATCCTTTTTGAATAACTGATATTAATCATGGATATGAAAGGAAATTTGCCACTGAGGTATAATAAGATGTCAACTGTAAAACTTAGTGTGTTTTTTCTTCTCTTGAATATAGAATGCAAGATAAGACTAGTCACCTTTTATTTTATGACCATATTGGCATCCACATGAGATGCCTTGAAATTATCAACTACCTTTGAGTTATGCGAACTAACATTCTAAAACCCCAGGTCTACAGATTGAAGGTGGCAGAACATTAATGTTCATGGAAATCTGAAGAAGTAATTGGGATATACATTTACCCTATCCTGGAAAGTGAAACCAGGTGTTTTATTACATGATATGTGAATGCTCTTCCACATAGCAAGATGTTATTTGATGTTTTCCACTTTATTTGGAGAAGAATTATCCCAAATGTCATGATAACATATCTCTGTATTAATATATCAAGTGGTTTCAACATTTGTTATGAGAAAATGACAACTTAATATTTTTCTTTTGGTTAAAATTTATATGAATCCTTGGGATTAGAAAGACGACTCAGCAGTTAAGAACACTTGTTCTTGCAAAGGGCCCACCGTTTTATTCTCAGCACCACATGGTGGCTCACAACCACCTATAACTCCAGTTCCAGGCAATCTGATCCACTCTTCTGATATGTGGACATCATATGTGTGTGGTATATAGACATATAAGCAAGCACAAATCCATATATAGAAAATAAATCTTTCTTATACATACATGGTATATGAATCTACTATCATTCCTGAGTTAAAAGGTAGAAACTAATAGAAAACATTTTCTTTTAAAATAACATATGCTATATACTCCATAAAAATATTGGTGATATTTAACCTTATACTCCATTACTTAGAAAAAAGTAATTTCTTGTAGGAATCGGGCCATGTGAATTCTTTTTCTCATTGTAACAATTAACAGTGAACATTGGTAAATTATACACTTATTTTCCTGTCTCATTTATCATTTCAGTCAATTGAGGATTGCAAGATGTACATTATAAGTGATTTCTGTTAATTCTGATTTTTCTTTAATTAAGAAGGCCAAAATGTCAGCTGAAATATGTTGACATTACAGTTCCATGCTTTCTTTAATGGGTTTAAGGAAAAGACAGAAATACAGATAACAATAATGTGGTTATGAGAATATCCTCAGCAAAAATTGGAGAAACATGAACACTCATATTTTGTTTCAATTCCAGGTAATTTCATATTTCATAATGGATTCAAATAATGGCAGATGTGCAGGGCATATATTGAGATGGGGACTTTGCAAATTGCAACTTCCACAAACTTGGCAACCAAAATTTGACATTTGATATGACATTAGGTTTTCTTTTATGTTGGAATATATTCTCAAGATTGTAAGTGCCTTCAAGAGTCTATACTTTTCAGTTATGAAGTCAGTTTATGAAAAATGAAGTGTTGAGAAGAAATTATTAGTAACCATGACTCTTAATCTGACACATGACTGTAGCCATTTGCTCTTAATTGACAGTGAAATGAGAGGTAGCTGAGGCATCTGTCTAAATATTAAGTTCTGGAATAGAATGGGACCAATTCAGCATACACTTAAGTATCATACATTTTCCAAGCACTAACTATGTGACCCATGCTCCTCAAAGTTATGAGAATGCATTAACAACAAAAATGTCCAAGCCCTGTGAAGAAAAAAGGTTTATATTGTTTGCAAAAGACAAAGGAAGGAAGAAAGGAATCTACATATGTATATCAACTAATGTGAATTGTTGCATTAACAAAGGGTGGGTGGAGAAAATTATGTTAAGACAGGATGTGGTTTACTAAGAAGATAGTATTTGATGAGTCACATTAATGAAGTAGAATTAACTAAACAGACATCTAAATGAAGAGTGCTTCAAGGAGAAAGAACAGTTGATACAGAGCTACTCTGCAGAAAAATAAATAATTTATTTGTGTATTTGAAAGGGTAAAGCTCAACAAATATAAATATTAATCAAACAGGTTGTAGGAAATGACCACATAGAGGTGACTACTGGTAGACTGTGTAAACACTTGGGGTTCCCTACAACTAATAGAGCATTTACCCCAAGAGAAACACGAAGCTTTAGGGGAGTGATAATACACATTATGCATTTGGATAGAATGACTGTCTTCTTTAGTATGGAAGGAAGGAAGGAAGGAAGGAAGGAAGGAAGGAAGGAAGGAAGGAAGGAAGGAAGGAAGGAAGGAAAGAAGGTAGGAAGGAAGGAAAGAAAGAAGATGAAGAGTCAATAACTCCAGAATGGAATGATAACAGACATGCATGCACACATGTGAACACACATACACACATTATGCTATAATTTGTAATTATGCTATAATTTGTAATCAGAAAAGTCTTTGGAATATTACAGTTATAAGTGCATAGGATGATCCATAAAGGCAAGGGCATACATATGTGTGTGTGTGTGTGTGTGTGTGTGTGTGTGTATGTGTGTACGTGTTTAAAACTATAAAACTTAATAACAAACACTTTGATATGGAATACATTCCATAAGAAAATTTATGTAGTGATAAAGGTATAAAATGATAATGCATGCCTTTTACATTCCCTGTAGGAAGTAAGTATAGATATCCTTATCATTATAAACCACAGTACACGAGACTGGAGAAACAAATTATTCCAAAAACTAAAATGAAACATAACCCAGTGAGATTAGTTAAATACAAGGGCTAGGGAATATGGAGGAAAAGATAAGGCAGGAAAATATATTTATGTCTAACATTTTGCATAGATATTTCCTCTTTCTGGAAACAATGTTGATATTCTGCATCATAAAATATTTGTCTCCTTCCCATAAGAATAGAAGGTGGGGAATAATCTAACACTGAAAGAATATTTTAAAGGAAATGAGTCAAATTTTATTTGAACAAATATCATATATCATGTGTATAGAAAGGAAGGATGGGAGAAAGGAGGGTAAGAAAAGGGAAGGAGGGAGGACAGAAGGAACAAACAGAAGGATGAAAGAAAAATGGGCAAGACAGGCACTGGCAAATTTACAGCATTTGTGGTTGTTTGCACAAGACTTGTGCAAAATGAAGCCCATCAATACTCCATCCAGCATGGGCAACAAAAGACTCAGGAGGACCCTATTTGAGTCTGTCCTCTACCTGAGGAATTTGGAGCAGGTGATACATGTTGAGAGTGGAGAGTCAATTTTCATCCGTGTTGTGGCCCATGGTAGATTGTGGATACTACAGTGGATGTTGGAATACCTATGTACATACAGACAGTAGTAATTGGACTTGCTTATTTGTTTGTATTTAAATTTATGATCCCTCTATGCAGCCACTACTCTGAGCCTGGACTAGAACTGGAGTGAATTAGAACTCACAACTTGCCTTTCCTCCTATGTGCAAGATTTAGAGTATATGCTATCATCCCATGACACAGTACATAACTAACAAGGAAGAATTTGAAGAGAAAGGTGGCAGAGAAGACTGGATTATGATGTGGATTACAGCCCAGGAAAAATTGGAAGAAGGATAGTGAAGGTTAGGCAAGATCTAAATACATTGCATTAATATGTGAAATCACCTAAGATTGTGCTGTAAAGTTAATTCTCAATGCAACAGTTTTGACAAATGAGATTGGGAGGCAGATAGATCATGAAGACCCCTTCTTTATGAATGAATGAAGTCATTTTACAAAAAGCTTCATAGAGAAACGATACTCCTTTGCCTTCCTCCATCAACCATGTGGTGTATCAGCAGTATTCTCTATTGGAGGACCCAAAATCAAAGGCACTTTCTTGGAAGAAGGAACAATCTGGAGATTCACATCTTGAAGGTACATTGAACTTGGACATCTCAGTGTCTGAACAGTGAGAAATAAATATCTAATCATTTGTGAATCATTCAGTCATGATGTTAATTTAAGTAGCAGCCAAGCTGACAGCCATTCTTAAAAAATAAAACTGAGAAAATGGAAAACTTAAGGACGAACATATCTGTCAAAATTTAGTTGCACATTGGAGCTTAGAAAGATGATTTTAACTTGTAATGTTAGGTGGAGTTAAGGATAAAAATACAGAACGAAAGCAGCAAGTGTGTGTGTGTGTGTGTGTGTGAGCGAGAGAGAGAGAGAGAGAGAGAGAGAGAGAGAGAGAGAGAGAGAGAGAGAGAGAGAGAGAATGTGTGTTATAGACATATTTGTATTGTTTATGGAGGTGTAAGCATACATGATATAAGAAAGTAAGTGAATGTTAGTTGTACTGTGAGTGATGGTCATTGAGTAGGCACGGAAAGATGAAATAGGCTATGCATGTTGAGAGATGAGATTACATGTGAACACTTTTCACTAATAGTGAGGGAATTCTTTTATTTTATTTTTTTCTAAGTTTTTTTATTTACATTTCAAATGATTTCCCCTTTCCCGGTTCCATGCTCCCCGAAAGTCCCATAAACCCTCTTCCCTTCCCCTGTTTCCCGGTCAACACTCTCCCGCTTCTCTGTCCTGGTATTCCCCTACACTGCTACATCCAGTCTTTCCAGGACCAGGGGTCTCTCCTTCCTTCTTCTTGGAAATCAATTGATATGTGAATTGTGTCTTGGGTGTTCCATGCTTCTGAGTTAAGATCCACTTATCAGTGACTGCATACCATGTGTGTTCTTTTGTGATTGGGTTACCTCACTAAGGATGATATTTTCCAGTTCTAAACATTTGCCTAAGAATTTCATGAATTCATTGTTTTTAATTGCAGAGTAGTATTCCATTGTGTAAATATATTACATCTTCTGTATCTATTCCTCCATTGAGGGACATCTGGGTTCTTTCCAGCTTCTGGCTACTATAAATAAGGCTGCTATGAAGGACTATAAATTTGTTAGAAGTCAAGGAGTCTTCACCTACTACTATGATCAGCTAATTCATTAGGTGTCAAATATGTAAAGACAAAACTGAAATGATCCCAGCTCTAAAGGATTGTATAGTATAAGGTAAATCAGCAAGAGAAAAGCCATTGTTAAATATAATAAATGCTACATCATGTGTTTTGAAATGGTGAATAAGAAAAGAGTGACCCAAAGGAAAGCCTGAGACTATGGAGGGTAAGCCAAGTTGGAACAAGGCAGCTCCTTGGAGTTGTCAGTCTTGGCCAGGGTGTGGTGGAGTATTGAATGCAGATTAGTTTGCAGGAACAGAACTATGTGTTTGTGTGTGTGTGTGCATGTGTGTGTGTGAGTGCTTTGAACTCATCGTAAGACCCACTAGGAGAAGAGCAAACATCAGATAACAGGTGTGTTCTTCTACCTGCTTGGTTTGGTTACCATTGCAAGATGGAGGTTGGATGTTTAAGAAGTGGTACGTACTTGTGGAGGGACCCATGGCTCCAGCTTCATTTGTAGCAGAGGATGGCATTTCAGACATCAATGAGAGGAGATGCCATTGGTCCTGTTATGGCTTGGTGCCCCAGTGTATGGGAATGCCAGATCAGGAAAGTGGAAGGGGGGTTGGTAAGCAAGGGGAGGGGGGATGGGATAGGGCTTTTTAGAGGGGTAAAAAGAAAAGGGGATACAATTTGAAATTTAAATAAAGCTAATATCTAATAAAATGAAAAATAAAAAAATAAAAAAAGAAGTAGTAAGTATGATCAGGTCACCTTTCACAAGAGTCATTCTATGTCTATTTTCCATACTTAATCAAAGTATGTTAACAGAGAATGTTTTGCTTTTTTTTTTTTTTTGCTGGGCAGTGTGAGAGTAGATGATTAAATCAACCTCATGCTGCAGAATGTCCATGTTTTTTAATAGTCACAATCCAATTATTAACAAAAAAGCCCTTATAGTGAATAGCCTCTTAATATTCTGCTATGTATATTGGTACAACCTGAATTGGGGAGGGAACTAAGACTAAATATGAATCTTGGATATGAGATGTATGATATTTGAGGCTCTCAATATTTTAAATCATGAAATAGAGGTAACACTGAATAGTTCATAAGAATTTAAGAATAGGGATTTTTGTTGTTTTGGTAGGTGTGTGTGTGTGTGTGTGTGTGTGTGTGTGTGTGTGTGTGTGTGTGTTTAAAATTGATTCATTTCTGAGGTGAGAATTGAGTGTGATGAAATGGATTCAAACACTAATGGATAGTTATACTTGTGCAACTGAATACTGTGAACATTAAGAGAGGCAAGCCTGGGAATAAATGAGACATCATGGTGTTTGACTGCTTCAAAGCACAAAGGACAGAAAGGCTCTGTCTCTGGTTGGAGACAGGAAGAAAGACCAATTGTGGTAGCCTTCATCTAATGAGGATAAATATCTAGGACATTGTTGAAGAGAGAAAGGATGACAGCAGTGATTCTCAAAGGATCTGGAGATGTTCCAATAGAAGAGACGATTCAGATGAAAACTGTCAGGAAAGTTACATTAAAGAACAATGTCCTTAAAGACACCGGGTTTATATCAATCATAGGCATGGTGACCACTTCATTTATCATACAAGGGAAATTTTCTAGAGTGAATGGAGGGATTACTGAGTGTGTGTGGAAACAGTAGGCATAAACTGCACCTATTATTAAATATAGAATGCTTTTTCTCCCAATCACAGGTTGGAGTGAGCATGCATGTGAGATGTTAAGGCAGAAACTCATTCACTTCTGAACATAATAAAATAATAAATAGGACATAAGGAAATGTTATTGCTTCCAAAAAACTTATTTTAATATGCATTATCAGAAAATTCTAGTTGATTTCTTGCAAAGAGATTCTAAGTATAGTAAAGACACTGAAAGACATTTAGACAGACAGAACATAATTTCAGTATTTACAAACATTTGTAACTGCCTGCCAGTATAACCTGAGCAAAAAAGGAACTGGGAACTTCAGAAAAATTCCTGACTTAGATCAAAACATAAAACTAAGGATATATGAACATTTGAGACAATGTATCAGTGGAAAATCAGGTACATATGTGTGAGTTACAGATTCATATTGAGATTTACTAAGGGAAACAGAATGCACCTCCTTATCAATTTACAATAATTGATAGAGTATGAGCCTTTTTCCTTTTCTTTTAAAACAATAAAGTAAATGTGCATACTATTTTGGCTTTATTATTTTTCTTTTCATCTTATCTTTCAAATAAATAAATAAAGCAGTGTGATGCTAGTTTGTGACCTCCCTTACTACTTCTGATGCTGATGCAAAGGACAAAGCAGGTTTAATGAGAAAACGTTTGCAGCCACCAGGACCTGATATGTTAGGCTTCACATCGCATTTAGGGCCATTTAAATGGTCACAGAGTGAAGTTGAGTTGATCTGCTACTAAAAATTCCTCAATTAACTCTTCACCCTTTAGGAAAGACTTGCGTCATTGTCTATCCTGGAGCTTATTCCTTCAGCACATCAGCTTTTCTATTACACCACTTAGAATGGGAGTTGATTGGGACAAAAGGGAAAAAACAGAAAGGAATACAACCCCCAATTGTGAAAGAAGGTGAAAAAGGACTGTGATCTATCTTCCTCTGTCACAATATCTGCAGGAAAGTCAAAAGAACTTCATGTATCCTCTCTCCCTCTCTGTAAACCTGCAGCATCATTTCCCAGATTCAGAGCCCACCTAAACTTACTCTTTTTATTTGTAGCTTAGCACTCACAGGAAAATGTGAGGAATCATCAGGTTTTGTTTTGCAATAGAATTGAAATTCTTTAGTAACAAGGGTTGATGATTTGTTATGTATACTTCTATATGCCTAGGAAATATTTCCCCAAATCATTTTGTTCAAGAGAAATATGATTTCTTAAAATTAAATGGCTTCACATGACCCAAGAATAAGGAGATTGATATCCAGTATCCACAACAGCCCAACTTAAGTGATTTTTCTAATATAGTTTCCTCTTAAATGATTGTATAAAATATGAGATATTTCTTGGTGTTTCAAAGTTTTCCTGACATAAGTTGTAGAAGAATGGAAGAGTATATAATTCCTATCTGATAGATAATACCATAAAAATAGTATTTATGCAAAACACACTTTAAAGCCTAAAATGATACACTAATGTTTAACAAATGTCTATCATCAAACTTCTGCCACAAGCAATTACTTAGAGTGATGTCTAATAATTCCTCAGTACTTTGTGCACATTGATAAATATTTGCTTTGCTCCTAATAGAAAATCGGAACACAACTAATATTTGGCATAACATGTCACACTACTTGGCGTTAGTGGTTTCTGTCCTCACAAACTTACATTTCAGGATTTGTATCTCGACTTCATTGAGTTTGGATATTGGGTAAAGAAAACGTAATGATGACCAGGCTGTTGAATGGATTGGATACAATAAATGGGCCACCACTACTTTCAAAATAGTAATATACATGACAAACCAATAATGGTGATGACAGAATAATGACAAAGATGAAGTTATGAAGTTTAATGGAAAAGAAGATGTGATTTGGTGTGACATTAACTATGGAAATGACAAGCAAAGGAAAATACAGTTTGAAAGTGTCACGCATTAGGATGACAGACACTGTATCCCATGGATCTGAATAGCATCTTTTTAATTAATAAAAAAAAGAAAGGGAAAATATGTCCATAAAATGGAGGGTTTCTTCATTATTTGTGTGTCATTTGTGTATGTGTTCCTATGATACAAATTACCTGACTAGAGCAACTTAAGGAAGAGAGGATTTATTTAGGACATAGGTCAAGGTTCAGTGCATCATGATGGGAAAGTCCCAGAGTCAGGGACTTGAGTCACCTGATCATGTTGCAGTTATTGTCAAGAAGCAGAAGCAAATTACACGCATGTTTTCCTTTCCTTTCTCCATTTTCCAGTCCAGGCCCTCTGAGCACTGAATGGTCCTGTCCACTTTTAGATGTATCTTCCAACATCGGGCAGTGCAATCAACATAATTCCTCATAGGCAAGACCCAGGACAATTATAAATTCTGTGAAGCTCAAAACTAACAATTTCACAGGAGGACAAAAATATTGGTAGGGATTATGATTGAATTCAAGGCAAGAAGAAGAGTAGTTTCTAGAATCAGACTGAGAATAAATAAAATAAAAATTTAAATAGTGCTTTCACTGAGTGAAAGGATGCACCCTGTAATCCCAGGTGTTTTGGTGGCTGACACAGGGAGACAGAATTCAAAACCAGTTAGAAGAATATAAAGAGACTAAAAAAAGACATTAAATAAGAATTGTAAGTGAACTTTGGTCATTGGTCACTTTCCGATGATTTGTATGGTAGCCATTTCATCAACCAGAAGCAAAGTGATAATGATAAATCTGCTAGAAAATTTGATATCAAAATGATACATCTAATCTTTGCCTTCAGTGACATTAAGTATATATGATAGACTTGTTTTGTTTATTGAAAAAGAGAAAACAGTGTCCCTTTATTTAGAGGTGTTCTTGCCTCTAAATATTGAATGAAATGGGTGTCTGAAGGAATAATATATCTCCCTACGCACCTGAATGATTAACTCACTGGGGAATACATGACACCATATGCCAATTTGGGAAATTTATAATGCAGGTAATTACTCTCATTACATTGTCACATGTGAGCTATTTCTCAGAAACACATCCAATATGAGGTCTCTCACAATACAGTATTAGATAAAGAATAAAGACCAGTGGTGCATTTGATATCAAAGTTAAGAGAAGAGGAGGGAGAAGAATGTGTGACATCGGATATCAGGGAACCAGTTACAGGGAAGGAGTCCACATTTTAATAATGACTGAAAGAAATCATTTCATTTTAGGAACAAAGGTAAAACATTATAATATACTTCTCTCCATTCCATCCCCTGCAATTTCACAGTTTACTCTGTTTTTGAATGTCATGATATTTAAAGTTAATTTTATAAATTTTCTTGACACAAATGAAGTGAGGCAGATTATCCGGAGAGAGTGTTTTCCTATGTCACCTTTTCAAATTTGAGTCCATGTGTATTAGAGAAAATCTGTTGTAGACATAGGTTGTTAGTGGTACTCATGGGGCCTTTTCTATGGTATTGAATCCCTGCAAGCAGATTGTGGCTGCTCTGACAGTAATTCAGCAGATGGGATTAATTAACTGGGTGATAATTTTGCAGACCTACCTAAATTAATATTTTTCTGCAAACAATGTATTCTGATTATAATAAAACCAAATGATATTGATAAAAATAGACTCTGGTGCCAGTAATTTTTTAAATAGATTGGTAGTTTCTTCCTTTTGAAAGCTGGCTTAGTCTAATATTTGCATGTTAATCTTCTAATCACTTTCTATCCTATGGAAGGGAAATATATGCTGTCTATCATACTGGAGTTTGTCCAGAGTTCAAGACCACCTTCCTTCGCAGGAGTAAACATAGGAAAATTATTCAAAATAGTTTTTCCCAAATAGATTCCATTTAACATAGGATCTTAGGAAAAAAGCAAAGAATTTTTACCTGAAGAATATTGAATGGCTGAGAAGCACCTAAAGAAATGTTCAACATCCTTAGTCATTAGGGAAATGCAAATCAAAACAACCCTGAGATTCCATCTCACAAAATCTCAGGAGATAGCAGGTGTTGGTGAGGATGTGAGGAAAAAGGAACACTCCTCCACTGCTGGTGGGATTGCAAGCTGGTACAGCCACTCTGGAAAGCAGTCTGGTGGTTCCTCAGAAAACTGGGCATGGCACTACTGGAGGACCCTGTTATACCACTCCTGGGCATATACCCAGAGGCCTCCCTGGCATGCAATAAGGACACATGCTCCACTATGTTCATAGCAGCCTTATTTATAATAGCCAAAAGCTGGAAAGAACCCAGATGTCCCTCAATGGAGGAATGGATACAGAAGATGTGGTATATTTACACAATAGAATACTACTCTGCAATTAAAAACAATGAATTCATGAAATTCCTAGGCAAATAGTCAGAACTGGAAAATATCATCCTAAGTGAGGTAACCCAGTCACAAAAGAACACACATGGTATGCAGTCACTGAAAGACGCTCAGAATAGCCAAGACACAATTCACATATCAATTGATTTCCAAGTAGAAGGAAGGAGAGAACCCTGGTCCTGGAAAGACTGGATGTAGCAGTGTAGGGGAATACCAGGACAGAGAAGCAGGAGGGGGTTGACTGGAGAACAGAGGGAGGGCTTATGGGACTTTCGGGGAGTGGGGAACTGGGAAAGGGGAAATCATTGGGAATGTAAATAAAAAATATAGAAAATAAAAAATAAAAAAAGAAAGGCATTCTTACTGAAAAACAAACAAACAAACAAACAAACAACAACAAAACCAGAAAGACAGAAAACAAAGTATAATTTCAGGTTTATGGCTTCACAGACTGATAGAGAGGGCACAACCTAATCTTTAAAATGTGTCCCTACATATATGGTCTTTCTTTCTTTGCTCCCTCCTTCTCCCTCTTTCCCAAAATAAGTAGCTGAATTTCTACATTAGAATCTTTAGAGTAATACCAAGTAAAGTCCTATTTTAAGCAGGATTTCATGTACTAGTATAACAACTTGGTTAATCAGAAGACTTGTCAGAAATTTTAGTTTAGAATGTTATTAAATCAATTAATCAGAGAAAAAAATGTACAGAAGGATTGCCCGAGCTGAGACATTCTTCAGAGTTATCTAGCATACTACTAGGGAGATCATCTATAGAGAGTGGGAGACTATTATCTGAGAAATTTGATATCATGTAAATCTCAACAAAGTTATCAGAGCCCTCTGCACTGCTCTACTGGAGTGCCATAGTATGAGGAATATACTGCCTTTCAAACCCACACAAAGATTATACACTGTGAGGAGTGTGGTAATTCAGTGGTGTATTAGGGATTCTGTTTTACATGAGTGGCCAAGGAATAAAGAAAAATTGTTGCTGCATTTGTTTGTTTTCTCCTTCTCTTTCTTCTCTTCTTCTCCCTGTCCCTAGGGTCATACTATGTAGACAAGGGTGGCCTTGAATTGAAAAAGATCTACCTGTCTCTGCCTCCCAAGTGCTAGGATTAAAAAGGCATGGGCCACTATGACAAATATGTTGCACATTTTTAAAGTTTAGGCATCTTTGGCTTCTTTGCATTTCATATTTCCTTAGGTTTTTATAACTTATTCTGTTATAGAATGCTTGATGGTGTTTTCCCCAATATATGGACACAGTCACATATTTTGTCAGTTTTAATTTTATGTGGCTTTGTGAGTATGTTTTAATCTTGACTCTGTGTGTGTTTGGTATGTGTCATGACCCTTTATGTGCTAAATGCACTTGTTAATACACTATGTGTATGTGTGTATGCTTGTGATTGTGCATGTGTGAGAACATACTGATTGAGATCAGACATCTATGTCAGATGTGTTTTATTGATCAAAGAAACTCATTTCTTTGAATAATTCAAAGAAACTCTTGATGAATTATGGAAAAACTGTTGCAGAAAAATACAATTTTTTTCAATACTTCCTCCCCTTTTCCTTCATTTCATTTCTTTTGAAAGTATTGCTGTTTTGTTGTGTGTCTATCCATTTGGAAGTAACCTATTAATAAGGAGAACAACAGTAAGAAGAAAATAAATTGCTTTAAGGGAAGCACTGTACAGTTTTATTGGGTTACATTTTGTAGGTTCTCTGGTCACCGCTTTGTGACTAGTTCATTTTTGTCATCTTTCTGTGCTGCTATCACATGTGCCTAATATAAGTTTAAGTGGGTAATGACTTTTTGAGTTACTGTACTAAATATAATGTTTTGTTGTTTAATAAAAATATGGAGCACTTTCATTTAAGAAATTGTGTTACACAGAAATGTATTAAAATAATATACGGCTTTTAATAATGAAAATTACTCAGTTGCAAGCCTGGTTGCCCACCCTGATTATCATCTTCACACGTTCCGATTTATCAAATAAAACTTCAGCCAACTTTGAAATAGTAAACCCTGAAAAAAAAAACCATTAGCACATACTAGTTGAACTGACAAAGTATTCAACATAACATTTTTTTTTAAAAAAAAATACAACTGTTCTTTTACACAGTTTTAAAGAAAGTGGATTTTAGCAAGCAGATTCATTATATATCCAGTTATAAAATGACAAACAAAAGAATGAATATCCCTGCATAGGAATCCCCATCATTGTTAGTTTTTGCAGCTCAAGTAGCTCTCATTAATACAGCATGGAAGTAAACACATGAGCAAGTTATAGAACTAAGGTTCGCTTTTCAAAGCTGTTGTCTTAGCAATATTGACATTTTTAGTCCACCATTTTTCTGTTTTAATCTTGCACTTTATGTAAAAGAGCTATGTTCACATCAATGTGGCCCTCATAGGCTTATTTTATTCAGTTGCTATAATACATCATATCAACCTTAACACTCAAAAATGATGACTGAAACACTTTCAAAATGGCTCTTGAAGAATGAATCTTTTATCAGCCTGGTCTTTTCCCCTTCCTTGTTGATTTCTCGGAAGTGTGTGTTTGCTCCTCTTGTCTAGATATGGTTTTCACCCTTGGATCTCTCAGATGAAAAGTGTTATATTCTGTTGCATTGCTTTTTCCAGGAGAAACACACAGGCAAGCATATTCATTGAGATAGAATAATGACAGACCAAGAAATACATTCCACATGAAAGCAGTTTGGTGAGCAATGGCTCCTTCCTGTTCAGTTACAGGATCATGGGTGGGAGGTTCCTTGATAGTAGGTAGCATGTGAGGCTCTACACTGCCTGCATCATCGAAAAGCTTCAGTCAACGCTAGGTGATGACTCATAAACCTACAACCTGGAAATCCAACAACATTCAACATTCTGATCTCTACAACTCTGGTACCTGTGGAGACCACACCCCACTAGACCAAAATCACATGTGGCAGCTGAGGCAGAAGGGAGTCAGTAGATCGATTCTCTGGTAAGGATCTCCTGATTGCTTTCTAGAGTCCTATGGTCAATCATACCCGTTCTCATTGAAGAAGAAAATGTCTGGAGGAGAGAATTCTTCTATGAACTCTGAGACATTTGAGATAAGTATGTGTGTCTTCTGAATGGACATGTAACTTTATTGAGCCACTAAAGTCATCCAAGAGACAATGAGGGGATGATTCATCTAAAGATCTACAGATGACCTAAGGCATCAGTATTTGGTTAGGATTTGAAATGCAAATGAAATGAATTTAGTTTAGTAGGACTGGTCTTTGGATGAGAATGTTAACTGATTTGATAATTATGGCTAGCACCTTTCTTATAATATTTTTAAATTATGTTTATATGTGTTTATAAGTGTGTGTATATACTATGTGCATATGAGTACAATAGCTATAGAAGCAAGAAGGGGTTTTAAATCTTCTGGAGCTAGAGTTACAGTCAGTTGTGAGTCTGCTTAAAAGTGTGCAAGGAACCAAACTCAAATCCCCTGTAAGGACACTTAATTCTTACTCTTAATGGTTGAGACATCTCTCCAATACCATGGGGAGCACTCTTGAACCTTGCCTCATAGTAGACCCTTACCAAGTGTTACCATCTTCTTCTGGTATCTCTCTCTCTCTCTCTCTCTCTCTCTCTCTCTCTCTCTCTCTCTCTCTCTCTTTTGCTAGTAGGCAAGACAAAGGAAGTAGTCTTAATATGATCATTTGCCTTTAAATAGATCCTCAATTTTTATTACACTAGTCCTTGAGTTATGTTTATTAACATGAATTATAACCTTTCTCTTTCTACTTTAGTCTCTAGTGCTATTAAAACAGTTATTACACACCATTCTCCGTCATCGAAAACATTTGCGTATTCTTTTTATTGTCCTTACTTTATGCAAGCTCTCTTTCCATTCTGTGCACTGAAAGTTAAAGAGAAAAGCAAATACAAACTTGAAGTCCACTTCAGGATGACAACCTGGGCTCGGGCAGAATTCTTAACATTGACTGGAAAATGTGAAGGGACTTATACAGAAAACTAGTTGTCCTTATTCTTGGGACATGCTTAGATTTTGCATAAGTCATATATGAATGTGTGCAATTTTAAATAGCTTTATCTAAACTATTGTGAGTAAAATATTTCACTATAGCTCATCAGTGAATTCCTATATATTGCATTCAATCAATAGCAAATCTTAAGAAATCTTTTGTTTTCTTCTAGCCCTTCAAAGTCATTTTAAAACTGGCTCATAAGACAAGTTCCTGCTAGTGTTTACAATCAGAAAAAAGGTTTTACATGCATGTATATTTTTAATTATTTATAAAGTTAAGATATTGTAATAACAGTTCCATTCCTATTCAAAATATTACAAAAGTTAGATAAATTTTCATTGCCCAAATATGACAATCCAGGAAAAATAAGTTTTTGAGTTTTTAGCTATTGTTTTGTCCATATTTCTACCATATTATTATTTTATAGATTTTTCTGCAAGTTTAAATGAACTAACCGAACAATAAAAATCATAGATAACCTTTCACAAAGGTGATAAAAATAGCCTTAAAAGTACACAAATAAATTGAAAATGCACTGATCACACATTTGGCTGAAGGAAATTTATTTGTTGATTGTTTTATTTCAGGTACACTTGTGGTTATATTAAGTAATATATTATGTTGCATTAGCTAAATATGAGCACAGGATATTGTCTCTCCCTCACAAACAGGGGACAGCTTGAAACTTCAAGAGAGGAGAACATGGGCTTAAGGCATAGAGATTGGGAGTTAATTAAGTTGTAGGTTTAATATGATAAAGGAAGATATTTGATTGAGGTCTTCAGGAATTTTTTTTTAAAAAAAGTATTACAGAGAATTTTATTAGGTCATACTATCAGTTAATGTAGAGGCAAACAAAAGGGGAATGTTAACGTTTTCAAAACTTCCACCATAGAAGTACATTTGGACTTCAAACTTAAAATTAATGAAGTACTATAGAAGTATTATAGAGTCAGGAAAATGCCTTTGTTTTTAAGCAAAAAAAAAAAATTCTCTTACTGATTCTGAAACATTAATTAATTTCTAGAAGCCTTCAAGGAATTCATTAAAAATGCACATTCTTTCCACATTCAAACATGTTTATCTAATTGTTTTGGGGTGGAGCCAGGGCAGCTGCTTTGTAGCCAAGGTCCCTTGGTTCTTCTGCAGCAGGATTCTCAGGAACCAGGTTTTGTAAAGCACTACTTTGGAGTAATGTAGATGTTAACTTATTTTATTATACCTAAAGGATTCTAGCAGATGCCTGCTTGCCTAAGGCTTGGCTGAACTGAAGCATTCCAGGGAGAGTTGAATTAACTTCCCCAGCCTTCCTAAGTCACTAGGCAATTAACCGATCAACCAAAAGCCAATGAAGAGAAGAAACAGAGGAATAGTTTTCTCCCCTCCACCTCCCCTATCTTAAACCAGGGGTCATGGCTTTTGTCTCCAGCAGAAATAAGTGTCATTTCATCTTTTTCTGTCTTACAAATTGATCATCTCTCCCTCACAAACAGAGGACATCTTGAAACTTCAAGAAATGAATTTAATTTATTGAGAAAGAGAAGATCTGAGAGTCCACCACTTGATGGAAAAAGGAAATAAAATATATTATGTGATTGAATGCCAGGTACAATGATTACTAAATAGACTAATTAATTAATTAAGTAAGTAAGTAAATAAATAAAAGTTTGCTGGCACATGTTGGGGCAGGAAACAGTGTCTTAAAGACAAATATTGACCCTAAGAGTGCAGGCAAATGAGTTAAGATTTTACAAAACTGTTTGGGAAAAGATAAAAAGACGAGTGGTGATTAAAGATTTCTATTAAAAGGAAAACACAATTAATAGTTAATCTAATAAAAACAAATAATGCCTGAATTTGCATCTTTCCATGCTAAAATAACAATTACTTTTAAAAGTAGAAAGTAAATATAGTACAAGTAAAAAAATAATAATTTACATTCTCATTATCCAGATATACAAGATAATTCCATAACTAATGCCTGACAAGCATTTTTATAACTATTACTAGGAAACATTCTATGATTAATATGAAAGCCGTTTTGCATTTTAATATTAACCAGATTTCTGTATCTCACCTGAATTTTGAGACTATACATAAACAGATTTTTGTAAAAGCATTTATTTGTAAAAATCTTCACTATTAATAACAAAATAAGCATCTGATTATTTTTAATGTTTTTGATTTACCAACCATATAATGTTACTGTGTTTATTATCTGGCATAAATCAATATTGTAAATGAAATAACGTATAAAGATTTGATACTACATTTTACTATCTTGAGATAAATTCAAAACAGTCGTAAGTTTGCAAAGAACTAGTTTTATAAGATAAAAGTAAACTGCTTTGCAGCCAGGCATTTTTACATGTGTAAAAGCTATGTGGTTGGTACCCCAAAACTCCTTTTGTGCTTAACATTACCAACTATTTACAGTAGAAAAGGGAAAGGACAATTTTCAAAATTTTTATCCTTAAGTTTGAAAAAGAAAATTTAATAATCACACTTTTCTGCAGGTGGAGAATGTAATCAGATTTCTCTTGCAAATTTCCTACTTCCCAGCAAGATATGATATGGAAGATGGGATGACAGAAGCAAAAAGAAATATGTTTCACAGTTAACCTCAAATGGGACCTCATAAAATTGCTAAGCTTCTGTAAGGCAAAGGACACAGTCAATACAACAAAGTGGAAACCAACAGATTGGGGAAAGATCTTTACCAACCCTACATCTGATAGAGGATAAATATCCAATATATACAAAGAACTCAAGAAGTTAGACTCCAGGGAACCAAATAACCCTATCAAGAAATGGAGTACAGAGCTAAACAAAGGGTTCTCAACTGAGGAATATAAAATGGCTGAGAAGCACCTAAAAAAATATTCAACATATTTAGTCATCAGGGAAATGCAAATCAAGACAACCCTGAGATTCCACCTCACACCAGTCAGAATGGCTAAGATCAAAAACTCAGGTGAGAACAGATGCTGCTGAGGATGTGGAGAAAGAGGAGGACTCTTCCATTGCTGATGGGATTGCAAGCTGGTACAACCACTCTGGAAATCACTCTGTTGATTTCTCAGAAAATTGGGCATAGTATTACCTGAGGACTCAGCTATACCAATCCTGGGCATATACCCAAATGATTTTACAACAAAGAACAAGGACACATGCTCCACTATGTTCATAGCAGTCTTATTTATAATAGCCAGAAGCTGGAAAGAACCCAGATGTCTTTCAACAGAGGAATGGATACAGAAAATGTGGTACATTTACTCAGCTATTAAAAACAATGAATTCATGAAATTCTTGGGTAAATGGATGGAACTCAAAAATATCCTGAGTGTGGTAACCCAATCACAAAAGAACACGTTATATACTCACCAATAAGTGGATATAGCCCAAAAGTTCAGAATACCCAAGATAAAATTCACAGACCAAATGAAGCTCAAGAAGAAAGAAGACCAAATAGTAGGTGCTTCATTCCTTCCTAAAAGGGGGAACAGAATACTCATGGGAGCAAATATGGAGACGAAGTATAGAGCAGAGACTGAAGGAAAGGTCATCCAAAGACTGCCCCACCTGGGGATCCATCCTGTATACAGTCACCAAACCTAGACACTACTGTGGATGCCAAGAATTACTTGCTGAGAAGGGCCTGATATAGCTGTTTCCTGAGAGGCTCTGCCAGAGCCTAACAAACACAGAGGTGGATGTTCACAGCCAACCATTGGACTGAGCACAGGGGCCCCAATGTAGGAGTTAGAGAAAGAACTAAAGGATTTGAAGGGGTTTGCAACCCCATAGGAACAACAGTATCAACCAGCCAGACCCGCCAGAGCTCCCATGGACTAAACCACCAATCAAGGAGTACATATGGAGGGACCCTATGGCTCCAGCAGCAAATGTAGCTGAAGATGACCTTGTCAGGAATCAATGGGAGGAGAAGCCCTTGATCCTGTGAAGACTAGATGGATGCCCCAGTGTAGAGGAATTCAAGGGCTGGAGGCAGGACTGAGTTGATGAGTGGGGGAACACCCTCATAGAAGCAGGGGGGATAGGACAGGGGATTTGTGGGGGGGGGCAACTGGGAAAGGGGATAACATTTGAAATGTAAATAAAGAAAATATCCAAGAAAAAAAGAAAAAAAAGAAAGACAGAAAGAAGAAAATATGAATTTCCCCTTTCACTCATCATTGGTGTTTTTGTTTGTTTGTTTTAGCTTTTTTATTGATTCTTATAGCTCTTATACCTCTACCTTCCTGCCTACCCCTATTCCATCCTAATCCCTTCTGAACCCCCAACAGTAAGTAAGAGAGAAAGAAGCTTAGAGGGAAAGGGGTACATGGACCTTTTTAGGCTACTTCCTGCTGATTGGGGACATTGGGTTCCTAGTGGGTTAGAATGTCCAGCTATCCAACAACCCACAAATAGAAAAACCCCAGCAAATGCAGCAGCAGCATGGACCAGCAGGGACTCTCAGGAATCAGCAGGGACTAGCAGGGGACCAGCAGAGTCCAGTAGCAGCTGGGGCAATAGCAGCCACCACAGGCCATACCAAGGAATTCTAGGGATCTTTGAAGATGGATTCCATAGGGACCAACAAAGACATGCTTTTGATCTTTGAAATATATGTCTTAGATTTATCTTGAATTCCTAGCCTTCTATGGTAGAGTGTGGAGTCTGTAGATCCCTGTATAGATATATGGTCATGTAATGACAGCTGCTTCAGAACAGGTAGAGATCCTTTAACAAATTCTGGATATTGTACCTCATCTTGATTATCCAGAGGAATTAGAAGAAAATCATCCCTTAACTACTAAAGAGAGGTAAGATTAAATTAACTAAGAAAATATTCCTATCTCCCTATTCCTCTTTCAAAATGGAATAACCTCTGAATCAAATGTATCTTTTTAACCAGAAGAAATTATATCCAAAATGAGTTAGTATTTCATCCTTCTTCCCCTTTTACTCTTTCTCTGAAACCATCGTCTTTAGATGGTGATTTGTACCTACCCAAATAATCCTAAAACCATTGCTAAGAAAACACTTGCATATATAAAATTGCTACCTTGGGCTTGATCAATTATGGAAGAAAACCTATCATTCCTATACTCTTAAAATGACATTTTCAACTACTCCACACAGAACCTGCCCCAGGGGGTTCTTGGAAATTCAGAAGCAAAAATTATGCATGTTCATTTTGCAAGGATGGAGAAGTATAAGGCAGAAGTTACTTAACTCTTTTCACTAACATTTTAGAAAATCTGTTATGATTTTGTACTCATGAAAAATGTTCAGACACATTCTATCCTGGCCAATAGTACACGTATATCACTGCACATGATTTTCTATGGTAGTGTCTTTGGTTGAAACAGGCCATTAGTAAGCCAAGCTCTTTGAACTCACTATATTGTTTATGCTGGTCTTGATTCATGATCCCTCTCTCTACCTTTCAATCACTAGGATCATAAGCTTGAGTTATTATGCCACCAATTGTCCAAATTTTTGTGGTGTAGACATCCCTGAGAATTCTCGCTAAAAAGTAAAGTAGAACAACTATATATAAATTACTAAAGGAAATGAATTCAAGTTACATAGTGATAAAAGGGAAGAAAGTATGAAGTGAGAATAAATACAATGATATGTATGTCCTTTTAAACTAGTAAGTACATAAACAGAATATTATAGAAAGAAAACATTAATGAACAGTATCTTTAGCTTTTTCTCTCAATGAATTCATAAATTAATTGAATAATTTTACAAAGAGCTTAGATAACATATATCCTGTTACTCCAAACTACAGTCTGTAGCTTCCTATTTCCATAACATGGGTCACATTTAGAACAAACAACCCCTGTTACTCCCAAAGATAGACATAATTATCACTATTATTTGTTAACCTACTAATAACATTATTCTCTTTCTCTCTCTCTCTCTCTCTCTCTCTCTCTCTCTCTCTCTCTCTCTCTCTCTCTCTCTCTCTTATACACACACACACACACACACACACACACTATGTGTATGTCTCATTCTCTTGCTCTGTGTGTATGTGTGGGTTTGCCTATGAGATCACCTATGTAGGACACAAGAAAATGGCAAGTGTCTTTCTCTATCGTCCACTTACCTTATCACCTTGAGGCAGGATTTTTCACTGAATCAGAGACTCAGCATTTAGTGTGTCTGGCTAACCAGCAAACATAGATTTGTCTTGACACAGCCTCACTCCATGCTGAAATGGCAGGAAAATGCACCAATGCCCAGCATAGTCCTCCCTTCACTTCATCTCACTGGTACCCTTATAACCCATTCTTGATGTGCAATTATAAAATCTTTGAGAAAATGCACCACAATTAAAAATTTGTCTATATACAAGCACGGAAGTGTCAACTCTGCTCAGAAAAACTTTCAAAATGGAAAATCCCTAGGTTCCTTGGTAATGAAAAATTGGTGAATGTTAAACTAACCAGAAAGAGTTCACCTAAGGGAGCAACTTGCTAGCTTCTTTCTATGAATTGGCCTTTAATTTCTATACACTACCATACCATGGATGAGAGGATTATTTTTTTAACGTATTAGAGATGAAAATAATAACATGAGGAAAAAGTGCTCATAGTTAAGTTATGTAAATTCAAAGCACAAGATGATGTTGTTCATGCCTTGGCTTCTGAGCATACCTGACATGCCATAGCTTTCAGCTACTGAGATGAGAAACTTGGTGGCCCATAGGACCAGATAACCTTTCACAGACTGGAGACAGCCGTGCTCAATGGGCTTAATTTAAGTGACAGTGGGACTCCACTCCCTCTTGAGATGTGAGGTCAAATGTCTCTTGCCTCATCCCTCTTCTAATGTCTGTGATCACTGCAGTTCTAGTGGCTTATACAATCATTAAGTCCTCTCAGGTTCTGGTATACCCTTCCTATCTCCTTTCTCAAAGAAATTCCCTGTTTATTTCCAAGCTACCCAAAATATCTGAGGTTATTAGCCAAAAGAATCTATGAGCCTACCTCCACTCCCTGCAGAGAGACAGTCACAAGTCAGAGATTAGGATCTGATTTTCTTCTGGTTACCTTTCAGCTTGCCATCCAAAAGTTCTTTGTCATATGCCTTCTGTCTATCTATTTATACCCATTTATGAGATTTATTTTTATTTCCAACTGTGTGGGATAGTTTGGGGGCTATGTTCCTGTGAGTATAGGTACCCACACAGGAGGTGAGAGTCTTAAAATTCTCTGAAGATGGAGTTACAGGCAGTTGTGTGTTACCCAGCTTTGGTTTAGGGAACCAAACTCTGGTCCTCTGCAAAAGTGTGCTGTAGCCTTAACCGGAGAGACATCTCTCTAACCACACTATAGGATTTCAGTGATGTAATGATAATCTTGTTTCATCTTTTAGTTGTAAATATGAGTGTTCCTATTATTTACCAGGGCTTGGTAGTAAGAACAGATTGTATAACAGAAAGGTAAAACTTAGGAGAATTCAGAGTTTCTTCCCAAAATAATTTTTTAAATTATATTTGAATTTCTGTCCTGGCAAGATAAAGGATTATCAATCTAAGTGATGATACAAAATACAGGATTTGGAAATTTTTAGAACATCAAGCATCATGTTTTGAGATCAAAATAAGAAATTGATGCCAAAAATTAGAGTCTTGAGAAACAAAACAAAGTTACATTTCAGAAAAGGGGCAGGTACATTGAAAAGGCTACACATACATTTCATACATTGAACTCTGTGGTCTTTTTTAGATCAAAGTAGCACTGAAGAGCACAAAGACAATGTTGAAAATAGAACATAAGTGAACACAGAATTTATGGAAACTCAGCCAATGGTTTCTTTGTTGATGTAAGGATCATTTACTCATTTTATTTCAAAACAGAAAACTTGGGAGTCACACTTGCATGCCTGTTTCCCTTCATTCTCTACATATAATCTATCCCCATGACTGCTGATTGTAGTTCGTGCAAAGCTCTCAATCCCATCTATCAACTGCACTGCCTTTTCTATGCCATGAATAGCTCCTGTCATGAGCATCTCGGTGTCCTGTTGACAGACATTCAAAAGGAGGCATGGTCACTGTATTGACACTTTAAAAGCTCGACATCTATAATAAAGCTTAACAAACTGGAACAGACCCACTTTTCCAACTAGAGCTCTCAGGTGATAACACTGTGAAAGGGGGAAAATTCAAACCACATATAAATTACTGTCTTCAAGTTAAACCTAGGTAAAAGTTAGATGTGTGCATCAGGAAAAATGATCTCAAAATGTGTGAAAATATCTCCATATTAAGCTAATGTTTCGTTTCAGAAAAAATTCCATTAAAAATAAGGATGAGTGAGCCTGTATCCTTTGTTATATGATTTACTAAATTGCATTAAGCTCCTGAAAGAATTGACACATATGAGAAGATGACTTTTTATTTGAAATTTTGTTGCTTATACCAGGGTTCATCAAACTGTTTCATAATTATTTCTCTGATTAATGATATGTCAAAATTCTAATTCTAGTACCAATTTATGGTGTGTTGGCAACTAGAGAATGGAATAGCAATGGAGACAACAGACAAAATTGATTTGTATCCATCTCCTTTGAATTCCAGTAAAGGTTTCCAAAATGGGCTTTTTTTATTTTTGTCACAATCAAGCTCAATATTATCACCTTATTTTTCCTCAACTAATAAACATGTTTCTTCTGAGAGCTGGTAATTTCATAAAGGACAACAGTATAGTAGGTGATATGATTGAGAGTACAAGTCATTCTGAATTAGAGGTCACAAGGTTAGTAGTGCCTAGTATTAAGCTACACCATCCACAAAGACCACTCATAGAGTTAAGTGTTTATTTGATACATATGGAATTTGTGGGCTCCTTAAAAATAAACATAAATGTAGCAAATTGGGAGGAAATGAAATATGACCACCGGGTGACTATATTGGGCCCTGAACTGATCCAACTGAGGAAAAAAGATTAACTAATAAAAAAACTAAAAATAACTTAAAAAAAAGGGTGAATAAAATAAATAGATATGGATGGAAGTAGGGCTGGAGAAGGAGGATTGAGTGTGGAGGGGGAGGGGAGAGAACACAGGGAGAGACAAAATTAAGGGGCATTTGAGGGGTAGGATGGAAGTCAAATATAGTAGAAATTTCCTAATGTATATACATATATGAAGGTGATCTAAATGAAAACAGCAAATAATGGAAAAATCAGAATACCAACTGGCCATCTTTGGTCAACCGATGAAGTGCCCAATTTGGGAATTGGGGTATATTTAGCCGGGTATCACACGAGAATTCTCAAACAGCCTAGGCTCTTGACAATGATTAAAGCAAGGTCCCATTACTGAATACAACACCCACACAACTCATTGAAGTTGGAGAAGTACAACTGGTACCTCCAAAGAACCTTTGCCTTTATATTCCAGAGTCATCATTCTCGTGGATTGGCAGGATTAATATAGCAAAAAATGGCCATCTTGCCAAAAGCAATATACAGATTCAATCCAATCCCCATCAAAATCCCAACTCAATTCTTCATTAAGTTAGAAAGAACAATTCTCAAATTCATCTGGAAAAACAAAAAATCCAGGATAGCTGAAACTGTTCTGAACAGTAAAAGAATTTCTGGGGGGATCAGTATCCCGGACCTCAAGCAGTACTACAGAGCAGTAGTGTTGGTGTGGTATTGGTACAGTGACAGGCATGTAGATCAATGGAATAGAATTGAAGACCCAGAAATGAACCACACACCTATGATCACTTGATTTTTAAAAAAGGAGCCAAAAAAATCCAGTGGAAAAAAAGATAGCCTTTTCCACAAATGGTGCTCGTTCAACTGGAGGTCAGCATGCAGAAGAATGCAAATCAATCCATTCTTATCTCCTTGTACTATGTTCAACTCCAAGTGGATCAAAGACCTCCACATAAAACCAGACACACTGAAACTAATAGAAAAGAAACTGGGGAAGAGCCTTGAGCACATGGGCACAGGGGAAAATTTCCTGAACACCAATAGCTTATGCTCTAAGATCAAGAATTGACAAATGGAACCTCATAAAATTACAAAGTTTTTGTAAGGCAAAGGACACTGAAAATTGGACTAAATAACAACCAACAAATTGGGAAAAGATCTTTACCAACCCTACATCTGACAGAGGGTTAATATCCAATATAAACAAAGAACTCAAGAAGTTAGACTCCAGAGAGCCAAATAACCCTATTGAAAAACGGAGTACAGAGCTAAACAAAGACTTTTCACCTGAAGAATGTCGAATGCCTGAGAAGCGCCTAAAGAAATGTTCAACATCCTTAGTCATTAGGGAAATGCAAATCAAAATAACCCTGAGATTTCACCTCGCACCAGTCAGAATGGCTAAGATCAAAAACACAGGAGACAGCAGTTGTTGGCAAGGATGTGGAGAAAGAGGAACACTCCTCCACTGCTGGTGGGATTGCAAGCTGATACAACCACTCTGGAAAGCAGTCTGGCGGTTCCTCAGAAAACTGGGCATGACACTTCCGGAGGACCCTGTTATACCACTCTTGGGCATATACCCAGAGGCTTCCTTGGCCTGAAATAAGGACACATGCTCCACTATGTTCATAGCAGCCTTATTTATAATAGCCAAAAGCTGGAAAGAACCCAGATGTCCCTCAATGGAGGAATGGATACAGAAGATGTGGTATGTTTACACAATGGAATACTACTCAGCATTTAAAAACAATGAATTCATGAAATTCTTAGGCAAATGGTTCGAAATGGAAAATATCATCCTAAGTGAGGTAACCCAGTCACAAAAGAACACACATGGTATGCAGTCACTGATAAGTGGATATTAGCCCAGAAGCTTGGAATACCCAAGACACAATTTACATATCTATTGATTTCCAAGAAGAAGGAAGGAGAGGCCCCTGGTCTTAGAAAGACTGGATGCAGCAGTGTAGGGGAATACTAGGAGAGAGAAGTGGGAGGGTGTTGGCTGGGGAACAGGGAGAGGGAAGAGGGCTTATGGGACTTTCAGGGAGGGGAGAACTGGGAAAGAGGAAATCATTTGGAATGTAATAAAGAATATAGAAAAAAATAGAACGTAAGCTGAATGATCTCAAAAGTGAAACAAATAGCAATCCAGCCACAAACCCTTTTATGGGTAAAAGTTAACAACTGAACTGTCTCTTATACCTGCTGGGAGAGGGAAAATCAGTTTTTTGTTTGTTTGGTTTTTTGTTTGCTTGGTTTTTGTTTGTTTGTTTGTTTGTTTTTCAAATAGAATGGTACTGGGTATATCAGTCACACCAGTTCAGATTTCATTTTCAGGAGCAGTTAACCCACATATAATCAACTCCAGTTTTTTTGTGTGTGTGTGTGTGTGTGTGTGTGTGTGTGTGTGTCTGTTGTTGTAATTCTTATATTCTGTTTGTTTTTTTTTAAAGCATCTTTAATCTTTTCTTACATTACAGTCGTTATCCACCTCACAGTCTGCCCTGATTGTTCTTCATCCCATTCCTCCTCCCTTATCTCCAAGAGGATAGCCCGACCCCCAACCCCTCCCCATCTCACCCCACCCCACCAAGTCTTCCCACTCCCTGACTAGTTAAATGTCCAAGGATTAGGCCCTTCTCTCACTGAGGCCAGTTCTGGAAGTATTTTGCTGTTTATGTGTCTGGGGCTTCCCACTAGTTTGTGTATGCAACCTGATTGGTGGCTCAGTGTTTGAGAGATCTCAGGGTTGCAGGTGAGTTGAGACTGCTGGCCTTCCTATGGGGTTGCCCTCCTCCTCAATTTCTTCCAGTTTTTCCCTAAGTCAATCACAGTCCATTGGCTGGGTGTAAGTATCTGCATCTGTCTCAGTCAGATGCTTGTTGGGGCTCTTGTAGGGCAGTGTTGCTAAGTTCCTGTCTGTTAAGTACACCATAGCATTAGTAATAGTGTTAGGTCTTGGAGTATCCCCTTGAGATGGATCCCAACTTGGGCTGGTCTCTGGGCCTTCTTTCTTTCACTCTCTTCTCTGTTTTTGTCCCTGAAGTTCTTATAGACATGAACAATTTTGGCTGAGTTTTTGACTGTGGGATGGAATCCCATCCCTCCACTTGGTGCTTTGTCTTTCTACTGGAGATACACTCTTACAAGTGTCTTCTCCCCACTGTTGGACATTTCATCTAAGGTCCCTCCCTTTGAGTCCTGAGAGCTTCTCACCTCCCAGGTCTGTGGTACATTCCAGAGAGATCCCCACATTGCACCTCCAGAGTTTGCATGATTTGATTCACTCTACTAACTCTCAGGGCTTTACCCCTGTTCCTCCCCCAGTACCTGATCATGTTTTGTTTGTTTTTCTTTCATTGAAGGTGTGTTTTTATTTTGCTTTCTTGTGTTTTTGGGGAGGGGAGTTGTTGAATTGATATTTTGTTTGCTATTTAGGAAAGAATTTAAAGTTAGGAGTAGAAAAGGGGGAGAGGATCTAGCATGATTTGGTGTGAGGGAAGACTATGATCAAAATATATTTCAATTGAAAACAATAAATAAATAAATCGTACAAAGACAAACAAAAAATAGACATGTTAAACATACAGCTCAGAGATTCAAGAAATGGATCACTTAGATCCCCCATCTAACAATTATGATATTAGGAGAAGTGGAAAGAAATGAGATTTCTTCCACAGGCAACAGCAACACCATCAAAATGGAGATTAGGCTACTGAAATTGCATGTGCTTTTAGTTGTTTTATGGATTCAAGGCATGAACGGTTGAGTCAAACAAGAAAAATAGCTATTGGCATTTGAGGTAAAGTGCTAACAGAACCAAGTTCTCATTCCTTTTAAAATATATATCAACTTGTACTAAGAAATAAAGCTAAGACTTGTTTGTAAAGATTAATGAGCATATTCTTTCAGATACAACTCTCTGCTAAAGTTCAAATAGTGTGTCCATGCTTAAAAACACACTACTCAAACCTGTGAATCATGCTTTTTTGCAAGTAATGACAAAATTGTTATTTCAACAGTATTTATCAAACAAGACTCCTTAGAGACCTGATGATAATGGGATTTTGAATGCTGAATACAGGGGATGTAGTGCAGTCCATTTCAAATCACTGTTGCAACAAGTTATCTTATTCCATCAGGAGTTACCTCATAGCATAGTTAATTGGCGACATCACGGTTCACCTTCTTCCCATTAGTCAAGGAGAAATGAGAGTCCTGCATGCACAGTTGCTACATAGCTGGGGATTAGGGAAGGAGGAGATGGAATGTGACTCACACAGAGACTTGTAAGTTAAAAGTTTGAGAGATTTCTGATTTAGTTTTTAAAAACTGATGGTGTCCAGGTATAAATAGGAAGGGGGCAGGGGAGTAAATATCTACTGTGGCTCAGTAGAACTGCCCATGCACTGAGCAATGACACACACACACACACACACACACACACACACACACACACACACACATATAATGTGAGGATTTCTCTTTGGAAATCACTTGATCCCAGTCTCTTTTATTATCTCTAATGTTGGGGGTGTGGGTGGGATTATCTCTTTATTCGTTTGTATAGGCTTCATGTAAGGTGGTTTATTTGTTTTTTCTACTGGTAGTTTCAGAGATTAGAATGTAACTCAGCTATTCTTACTAAATATCTGGAGTCCCTTTAATACTCTTTTGCTCTAGGTGATGCAGGGGTCTTTTAAGTGATTAAAATATGGTGAATTCCCAAGGCTAATGTTGCAAAGAGGAGAAAAATCTGAGGATACCATGCTTCCCACCATGTCACCTAATATCCTGTATACACTGCTTCCATTATAAGAGAGTCTCTGCACAGCCTCCTTCATGGATTCTGCTTGTTTCCAACCTCCTATTGATTGTCTAAGCCTTCTTAATGCTTTCCATAAATTCACCTTTGCATACCTGCAGATATCATCAGCAAATTTATATGGAAATGAACAAAAAGAGGAAAGAATAGAGATGAATTTACTGCTGTGTCAATAATAGGTAATGTTAACGTATTGAGTCTTATGTGAGTCTTGTTCACTTTTAAAAATAAGCAATTGATTCTCCACTAAGGAAGTTATGGACTTTTCTCAGTAAAAAATGTTTGAAACTTTTTGGCTTAATTTCTTATGGTTAGTTTCCTCTATATCGAAGAGGCAGTAATTTAGATTTTCAAAACTTGAAAAACTCTTTGAGGATAACATTCTCAAGTCCTTTTTAAAGGAGAATAGAAATCAACTAACTTTATTTATTTATGTACATTGTCCAAGTTCAGATACACTCAAAATTGAATCACTCAAAAGAAAAAACATTATTTCCCTTTCAGTGCTCAAAAACTGATACACTTAATAAACCTTTACAGTATAAGCAACCTTCATAAATTAGGTTTCCAAATCTTTAAATTAGGTAAAAAATGGAGAACAAGGGGCTGGAGAGATTAATCAGTAGGTGTACCGGCTACTCCTGTGGCAGGCCTATGTTCACTACCCACATGTTGCCTGAAAAAAAATAAAAAATGCTAGTAACTCCAGTTCTAGGATATTCAGTGATATCCTGTGCTTGGCAGACACTGTTCACACATAATACACATACATGCAGGCAAAACACCCATAGACATTTAAAAAAATGTAAACTAAATGTAAAAATGGATGGCTAAGCCCTGAACTTCCTGAGATATTTTTATTTCATGAAACATTTATCCAAGAATCGCCACAAGATTAATCATATTATATGAAACCTACAGAACAAAGATAAAATGCCTGGTTTGTGTTTTTTGTTATCTACTACAATACATTGTGAATTGTAAAGATGTATTTGATAATCCAATTGAGTATTATAGTAATACTAAACAATGGTGGAGGTAAATGTGATTTGTAGCATTGAACTTTACATGTTATTGTCTATGATAATCCTCTATGTTATAGTGGAAATTAGAATAAAATACCATATGTCAACCTCTTGGAGTCTAATTGCACATGGAAAAAAAAATCCACCATCAGAAAACAGTGGTACTATTTAACAAAAAAGACTATGTAAGTGCTGGTGTGTATGTGTGTGTGTGTGTACATATGTGTGTATATGTGTGTATGTATGTATGTGTGTGTGCATGCACATGTGTGCATCCTTTCCCTTGTGTGTGTGTGTGTGTATGTGTGTGTGTGTGTGCATGTGCATATGCATCCTTTTCCTTGAATCCTAACCAGATCACCTTTCCAGATATATCACCAGAATTACTGGTACATGCAGATTTTTGGTAAGAGGATGAATATTTTAAATCCATATGAGCCGGCCCGAGTATTGAGTCTGATCTTACTTAAAACTTTGAAGCCACTTGGTTTTACTGTTGCTGATGTCCATAATCCCAAGACAAGAACTAGATGAATGAGAGTTATCAGGACCCATAAGCTTGGGAGAGTTGTAATCATTCTCAGACAAAAGGCTTCTTTTCAGTATGTCAAGCTGAACACCTCTCCCTTCTATTCCACTTCCCCTTGTTCTCTCCCTCTGTTGAAAATGCTGTTCTGAATGCCTGCTTCATTTAAACACTACATGGAAAATAGGTATCTATTTTAAAACACACAGTGTGTTTCAGGAGCTATTGGAAAAAGGAAAGCTTCCATAGAGTTTAGTTAGGGGATACATCTGTGGTTGGAGGAGTCAGGCAGTTGCATCAACGTTAACGCTGTTTTTTGGGATCTTAGGAAAAGCAACATACTTTCCCTTCTGTTTGGATATGAATCATGACCATCCCTACTTATGGTGCTGGAACAGTTTTCTCTTTTTATTACAAAGAAGCATTATCTGGCAAGAAAAGTGAGCAAATCACCATGAACTAAAGAAGAGAACCAAATGATTTCTGACTTTTTTCTTTCTGAGTTATGGCTTAATTCTCACATGTAAACTTGATGGAATGACTGTGTTAAATTGGTGAAATTAAATGGAAATGAATGCATACCTCAAAGCAGATTAGTTTTGGATATTCAGGTGTGTTAAACATAATTAAGCAGAGGGAATATACAACATATTTTCTCTAAAGATTTTAGATACATGTAACTGTAACAATAATTATTTTTAAAAGAGAACATAAATTTGTGAGAGATTCTCCTTGGAGTGTGGAGGGTTAACTATCATGAAAACACATTTTTCTCATGTAGGGCATTTTCAGAGAGGGACCTTAGATGAAATGCCTGACAGTAGCGAGAGGCAGGGCATCAAGTGAAGGAGTGGGTTGCCATCACACAGTCAGAACCCTGAACCATATTTCTTCCTGTCTAAAAGAACTGCAGGGATTGAAATGGAGAGGAACCTAAGGAAAAGAAGGTCCAGCGACAAGCTTAAAGTGGGATCCAGCTCAAGGGGAGGTCCCAAGGCCTGACACTATTACTGAGGCTATGCAGCACTCATGACTGCACTCCAGAAGACCCAATAAGCAACTGAAAGAGTCAGATGCAGATATTTGTATCCAACCAGTGGACAGAAGTTGCTGACCTCTGTTGTTGAATTAGGGAAAGCTGAAAGGAGAAGGGAGACCCTGTAGGAGAACCAGCAGTTTCAATTAATCTGGACCCCCCCCACCTGAGATCTCTCAAACACTGGACCACCAAATAGGGAGCATACAGCTGAAATGAGGCCCCCAACACATACAGTAGAGGACTGCCAGGACTGTGTTCATTAAGAGATGATGTACCTAATCCTTAAGAGACTGGGGGCCCAGGGAGTTTAGAGGTCAGGTGGGGTGGGGGGGGTGAGGACATCCATGTGGAGACAGGGGGTGTGGGGATGTATGGGTTGTTAAACAGTCAGAGGGTAGATGGGGAGGATAAAATATGGAGTGTAAAAAAATTAATTAATTAATTAAAAAAAAGAAAGCAAGAAAAACAATCAAGCACCTTTTACTTGATTCAATGACTCTAATTAGTGCTACCAAGTCAGGTTTTTGCAAGTTAGTGACACTGGTTATGTTAATACTCCATGATAGGTCCTATACCCAGGAAGAGTTGTTCATCACAAATAAAACAAATTCCATTTTTTGTGTAGTTTCTTTATTTTATTTAGACTAGAATAGGCATTTTTTTGTCTTGCTGGTTTTGTTTGTTTTCAACTTCTTTGAACTTTCTTTCTTTCCTCTTTTTTTTTTTTTACATATGGACTTACTATGTAGAGGAGTAGCCTCTAAATCACAGACATCCACCTGCCTCTGCCTCCCCAGTGATGGCATTAAAGGCAGGCTCCTCTACCCAGTCTCTTTTTGTTTGTTTGTTTTAGAGAGAGAGAGAGAAAGACACAGAGGATGATGTTGAATGAATAAGGAGGTTGGGTTGAGAGGACCTAGGAAGGTTTAGGAAGGGGAAACATGTGATTGAAATAAATTGTATGATAAAAAAATTAAATTTAAAATGGCGTGTAGTTAATGTTAACAGAACAGTAGTTTTCAATTAATTGTCATAATTTGACCATAGAAGTATGGCATACAAAAAAGAGGAAAGCTTACACAGTGCATGTCTTGATGGTATAGTGTCTTCAAAACTTTGACATAAATCAAAAACTCTTCTAAAATAATAAGTATATTTAACATGTTGCTGGCACCTTCTCCTTGACTATGGTTAAGAGCTGTTCCAGTAAATTATGTGTAGCTAAGAAGCAGTCCTAATTAAGCTCTTTTCTTAGACTTGATAGCATACCTTGTCCTAATTCTCACTGAAAAACAATGAATGGGTTTTCAAGTTCACGGGTTTCTAACAGATATCTATTAAAGATAAAAAGAAGCTTAAATCACCTATATTACTACCTCTTGCTTTTGTTTATACCAAGCAAGAGTATTCAGAATGGACCTCATCTCAGGCTCACACTAATCCTTGCATAATTACAGCTCATCTATTGGATGCTAGAAACACCTCACGGAATGTGACTTTGTTCTACTGGCTTGTCTAATCCGATTCAATTACTTGAGTTCCCTATCCCAGAGGCTTCACACTCAGATATCTAGCTCTGTATGGAAAGAAAAACTTGAGAGGTTTGGTAGTTCAGACTCAATAGAAGTGAATCAAACATTAGGGAAAAAAAATACCTACTTCATCCTTTCCCAAATATCAGTCCATCAATAAACATGAGAAACAGCTTGTAATTCACAAAGCTTCTGGCACCTCTGTTGTGATAAGGGCAGATTGGTCTGGTTAAAGAAATACTGGAGATGAGAATAGTTCAGTGGCTTGGACCAATTTGAATGAATGGAAATCACAAAAGTCCCTGAAGCTGGAGAAAATGAAGCTCTGAGGCTGGTGAAACTTGTCATCTGTGTGCAGAAAGCGACGGAAATATTACAGATTTCCAGTACAAAGTGAACTCCTTCAATCACCTGTAAAGACTTCCCTTGTCAATTAGGACTTGCAGAGAAAGGCCTCAGCAACTGAGGGATGCCTCCTTCCTCTCCATGCTGAGAACAGCCACCTGCCCAGAATTAAAACTTTGATTTGAAAAGAGAATGAAATATCAGAGTTCAGAGATTGCTTGATGGAAATTCCATAAAAGAAATTGCAACGCAAAAGAACAGAGAGGCGATAGGTGTGTTATTGCACATGCAAGGGTACATTTGAGGTTGTGTGATCTTAAGATGAAAAGAACAAAGATCTTAATTAGTCATTCAGCTTTTTACCAGAAGTAAATGGTATACTGAAATAAAAGGGGATTGTCATTTTGCTTCTGTGCCAGTTTCTGACCCTTTTGTTATATTTTCTTCTGCAAATCATGACTTTCATCTCAAAATCGTCTTCATCCTTGTAGTAAACCACCTAAATTTCTAAAATTAAATAAATACATGAATGATTGAGTGAAACATAGGCATGAATGAGAAATTAATTTATAGACAATAATCTTTAAATGGAAATTAACATTTCTCAATTTATTGTCTGTAGTTGAAAAAAACACATACTTGGTAGAATTTAAGCCTATATTATTATTACGGATATTGTTTTCTGAGTAATTGATAAAATTTTAAACAGTTAAACATTCTAAACACTACTGAATGGAGGATATTAGTCCTTTTAGCTCAGTAAGGGCTCAGTAAGCCTAATTCTCTTCTCTGATTTTGGGTCACAGTGTTAAACAGATAAGAACCGAGAAGCCATGTAGCACAGACCAACAGTACTATTCTAAGAAGTAAAGAAATCAGAGAGCCAATGAGCTCCTTTCTCCCCTGTTCTACATACCAAACCAAACTCTTGAGTCCTTTTAGCATTAACTGCCCATACAACAGCACCTAACCTTGATTACTGGGAGAAGTAAATGAAATGATATACAATGAGTACTTCCCTGAAGATTCCATCATTTATAAAACTACATGTCATTATGGTTATGATTTGGGAGAGAACCATTCTTACTCTACACTTCACCATCTCAGGGAAGTAGAACACTGAGCATCATAACAACTATTTTATACTTAGAATGCAGTTAGTGACACAAATGAGATGATAACCTTCTTCAATAATTTGATATTTTCCTTTATTAATTATTGTTTTTGGGACTATTTCTTTTCAGGTAGCTGATGTGGGATATGAGATCTTTCTGCCTCAGCTCCCAAGTGCTGGGATTAGAAGAGAACACCAACATGTCTGGCTGTTTCTCCCTTAGTATCACATAATGGCTGTGTTACTCTCATGGGTTAGACATGGACCTTGATGCTGAGAATAGTTTGCTTGAAAAGAAAAGATGAACAAAGTTCTCTATGTTCATAAAGCTCACATTATATAGAGACACACATTTTCCAATGAGCTCACATAATGGAGATACACACTATGTTCTCAAGCTCTGATCCTTTTTTGTGTATTTTGTTTTGTTTGTTTGTATTGTGTATTTTGTGATATTGTTATTTTTTTTTACTTTTGATAAAATTATCTTCCATATGGTTTAAAAATAACAATAAATATATTTAAGAATTTTTGCTTTATAATCATAAAGCAAATATGTGGAAATAATTTTGACAAAGGTCTTTAATTGGCTATTTTCTAGATATTTAACATTTCTTTTTTTTTTTTTTTTGCTCTAATAGTCTATCCTTTATTTGATATATTGATGAAGTTTTCATTGTAGTTTTTTTTTATTTTCTAAGTTTTTTTTATTTACATTCCAAATGATTTCCCCTTTTCCATTTCCTCCCTCCCTGAAAGTCCCATAAGCCCCCTTCCCTCCCTCTGTTCCCCATTCAACCCCCTCTCGCTTCTCTGTCCATTTCAAACATTAAAGATGTCCACTTCAAGAAATTCCCATCAAAAACTCAGTACTCCTCTGACTATGAAATTCAAACAGTGGAAGGGATGAAAATGGCAATGAAAAGTCCTACATTATTGTATAGATTTTCCTAACACTCACCAGGAATCCCACTCAAAGAAGATAATATTACAAAGGCTTTCACCCTGGTCATGTCTGAATTTTCCTACTACTGAGAAGTCACCGAATGGCTAATGTTTTTTCTCAAGAAGTCAAACAAAAATCATGGAGAAATCTGAGAACATAAAACAACAACAACAAAACCAAAACAAACAAACAAAACCCAGTTTGTACAAGAAGGAAACTCTTTCCCAGATTTGGGAATAGCTTGTTTTAAAGGGGATTAATGAGACTTCTGGATCTTGAGAGCATGGATCCTGATCATAGCATTTAACCCCCAATAGCTGCTCTGAATTTATTTAGCAAAGTTAAAAATTATATTTTTCACAACAAGCAAAGGGAAAGTATGACTTAAATTAGTATATTTTAATAAAAACTAAACTTCTTAGGATGTGAAATGAACTTTAGTCACTATAAAATGTCCAATGCTCAATAGTTCTGAATAGTTCTACAGCATTTTACAGTATCCATGGCTCCATGTTCTTTTTTTTTTTTTTTTGGTTTTGGTTTTTCAAAACAGGGTTTCTCTGTGTAGCCCTGGCTGTCCTGGAACTCACTCTGTAGACCAGGCTGGCCTGGAACTCAGAAATCCGCCTGCCTCTGCCTCTCAAGTGCTGGGATTAAAGGCGTGCGCCACCACTGCGCGGCTCCATGTTCTACTTAGTCATTATTAGTGATGCTTCAGTCTGCAATAGATAAGAGACCAACAAATGGACAATGTATAGAGAGTAAGTGCCTTTGGAACATTCAATCCTAAATGAGATTTTTTCATCAAATCTATCCCTACATTGGCCAGGGATCGCGACTGAGGAGGAGGCCAAAGATTATAAGAGCCAGTAGAAATGGAGAACACCAAGGAAACACTGCTCTTAACAGGTACTATGACTGTTATACATATAAACTTAGGGAGCTTATGGTAGCATATAAAGATTTACACAGGCCGGGCGGTGGTGGCGCACGCCTTTAATCCTAGCACTTGGGAGGCAGAGGCAGGCGGATTTCTGAGTTCGAGGCCAGCCTGGTCTACAGAGCGAGTTCCAGGACAGCCAGGGCTATACAGAGAAACCCTGTCTCGAAAAACAAAAAAAAAAAAAATAAAAAAATAAAAATAAAGATTTACACAGGTCTAAGACAGAAAGTAGACACAGATCAAGAAACTGTCTTCAGTTGACAACAACTTGCAGAAAGAAAGAAAGGAAGGAAGAAAGGAAGAAACGAAGAAAGAAAGAAGAAAGGAAGGAAGGAAGGAAGGAAGGAAGGAAGGAAATGTTTTTTCTAATGGAATCTCACTGGGTGCTCAAACCTCAAATATGGGCAGAATCCACCCCCAGCAGGAGATGACCAACACAAAACAAACTCAATTGTATTTTTGGAGGTGTGTGTATGTGTGTGTGTGTGTGTGTGTGTGTGTGTGTGTGTGTGTGTGTGTGTGTGATAGTGGTTTGCTTGTATATTATGGTCTCTAATTTTGTGTTTTTATGTACTTTGTTCTATTTTTAAATTTATGTGTGTGTTTCTTGTGATATTTCATTATTTTTTATTCTCTTTTGCCTACTTTCTTTTCCTAAAGAGTGAGTGAAATAAATGGAATTGGAAAGAATAAATGCATGGAAAGGATGCAGGATGATTTTGGGGAGATACAGCAATGGAAGCGACAATCTGAATGCATTGTCTGAATGTTCAATTAAAACATAAAGGTAAAAATAAATCTTCCTAAATTTGAAATACTTAAAATAAACATCATTGACAGTAAAATACTAGACATAGGACTGTATGTTAAAATTCATAGGACATATATCAAAGTGCTATAGTTAACATACCATGTTCAAGTATAAGAATCAGCACCTTTAAATCACATGTAAGGCAAGAGTACCATTATGCTTCTTTTAGTATACAAATTAGAATTCATTTTAATAATCCAGCTCTCAAAAATGTAAATATGAATTAATGTCTTAAAATAAAGAATTGTACAATGGAAAGGCATTATATAAATATAATTTTTAATTAAAAAACATATAGAAGCATTTTTTTTATTCAGAAATATGCTAATATATGGCTATTTCCTGAGTTTACAGAGATAGTTTGGTTCAGCCATTAAAAGGCTTGGCTTACAACCAAAACATCAACTATTTCCTTAAAACTTTTTTCAAAAATTTTCTAAAGATACCAGATTTATTAAAATATGGTACTGTAAAAATGGTTCAAAAATAACAAAGTAGCTTCTTTCCAGTCCACAAATGCACCTGCACCACATTGGGTGCTCCAGGTCTTGCCTTCTGCGCACACTCAAGGACAGCTTGATTCTCAGGAGGTCAAAGACTTACCCCAATTCCTGGGCTAATTGGGATGCCCATGGAACCCAACAAACACAGGACCTATCTGCCCTGCCAAAGATATACATTCCTTCCAGCCCCAAAATTCTGCCTGGGGCAGATCAGACACTGCAAACCCCCTGCCACAACCAGAGACAGTTTGATAATCAGAAGTTCTGTCATAACCAGGCTCACAGGAGGGATAGGATCCAGTCAGAGATAGCAAGGTTAGTTAACAAAAGAGATAACAAGATGGTGAGAGTAAGTACAAGATGATAAGCAACAGAAATCAATGTCACATGGAACCATCAGAACGAAGTTTTCCCACCACAGTAATTCCTGGATACCATAACATACCTGAAAAGCAAGATTCCAACTGAAAATCTCATGTCATGAAGATGTTAGTGGAAGACCCAAATAACACACTTAAATAAATACAGGAGAACATAAGTAAACAGGTAGAAGCCCTTGAAGAGGAAGGACATGAATCCTTAATAGGTATACAGGAGAATACAATCAAGCTGGTGAAGGAATTTAACAAAATTGTCCAGGATATAAAAATGGAAATAAAAACAATAAAGAAATCACAAATGGAGGCAACCCTGGAGATGGGAAAACTAGGAAAGAGATCAGGAGATAGAGATACAAGCACAACCAATAGAATATAAGAGATAAAAGAGAGAATATCAGTCATAGATGATACCATGAAAGATATTGACACACCTGTCAAAGAAAATAGAGAGTAAAAAATGCTCCTAATGAAAGACATAGAGGAAATTCAGGAAACAATGAAAAGTCCAAACCTAAGAATAATAGGAATATAAGAGAGTGAAGATTCTCAATTCAAAGGGGCAGACAACATCTTCAACAAAATCACATAAGCAAACTTCCCTAACCTAAAGAAAGAGATTCCTATTAATGCACAAGAAGCCTACAGAACATCAAATAGGTTAGAGTAGAAAAGAAATTCCTCCAGTCACATAATAAGCAAAACACTGAATACACAGAACAAAGAAATGATAGCAAAGAAGTAACGGGAAAAGGCCAAGTAACCTATAAAGGCAGTCTTATCATAATTACATCAGACTTAACAGAGTCTCTAAAAGCCAGAAAATCTTGGACATATATCATGCAGACTCCAAGAGAACACAAATGCCATCCCAGGCTATTATACCCAGCACAACTCTCAATCATCATAGATGGAGAAACCAAGATAATTCGTGACAAAACCAAATTTAAACAATATCTTTCAATTAATACAGCCCCACAAAGGATAATAGAAGGAAAAATCCAACACAAAATGGAAAAGACACCCAAAAGAAAACAAAAAATTAATCATCATGCAACAAACCCAAAAGAAGAGAAGCATACAAGCATAATATCACCACTAACAACAAAAATATCAGTAATCAACAATCTTTGGACATAGACCAACAGACTGGATACATAAACAGGACCCAGCATTTTGATGAATACTATAAAAACTGTTCAGTGACAAAGACAGCACTACCTCAAAAAAGTAAGTAAAAAAGTAAGTGAGTAAAAAAGGCTGGAAAAAATTTCCAAGCAAATGTACCCAAGAAACAAGCTGGAGTTGCCATTCTAGTATCCAATGAAAGAGATTTTCAACCAAAAGTAACAAAAAGAGAAGGACACTTCATACTCACCAAAGGAAAAAAATCAACCTAGATGATCTCTTCAGTTGCAAATAACAAGACCTCTCAGAGCTCCCAGGGACTAAACCACCAACCAAAGAGTATATATAAGTGGCTCCATGGCTCTGGTTACATATATATGTATATGTGTATATATATATATATATATATATATATATATATATATATATATATATATATATACACACACAGAGGACTGTATATATATAAGAGGACTGCCTTATCTGGCATCAATGGGAGGTGAGGTGCTTGGTTCTGTTGCCCAATTGAAGGGGAATGCTAGACAAGTGAGGCAGGAATTGGTGGGTGGGTGGGGAGCACCCTCTTAGAGACAAAGGGGAGGGTGGAGGGGTGGGGGGTTTGCGAACAGATCTCTTACAGACTATAAGAGAACACAAATGCCAGCCCAGATTACTATACCCAGCAAAACTCTCAATCACCATAGATGGAGAAACCAAGATATTTCATGAAAAAAACCAAATTTACACAATATCTTTCCACAAACCCATCCCAACAAAAGATAATAGATGGAAAATGCCACCAGCAGTGAAGGAGTGTTCCTCTTTCTCCACATCCTTACCAACACCTGCTGTCTCCTGAGTTTTTGATCTTAGCCATTCTGAATGGTATGAGGTGAAATCTCAGGGTTGTTTTGATTTGCATTTCCCTAATTACTAACAATGTTGAACATTTTTTTAGGTGCTTCTCAGGTGAAATTCTACAGGTGAAAATTCTTTGTTTAGCTCTGTACCCCATTTTTAATAGGGTTATTTGGCTCTCTGGAGTCTAACTTGACTAACTTGAGTTCTTTGTTTATATTGGATATTAGATCTCTGTCAGATGTAGGGTTGGTAAAGATCTTTTCCCAGTTTGTTGGTTGCTGTTTTGTCCAATTGATAGTATCCTTTACCTTACAGAAACTTTGTAATTTTATGAGGTCTCATTCATCAATTCTTGATCTTAGAGCATAAGCTATTGGTGTTCTGTTCAGCAAATTTTCCCCTGTGCCTATGTGCTAAAGGCTGTTCCCCAGTTTCTTTTCTACTAGTGTCAGTGTGTCTCGTTTTACGTGGAGGACCTTGAGTTTAGTACAAGGAGATAAGAATGGATCGATTTGCATTCTTCTGCATGCTGACCTCCAGTTGATCCAGCACCATTTGTTGAAAAGGCTATCTTTTTTCCACACTGCTGGTGGGATTTCAAGCTGGTACAACCACTCTGAAAATCAGTCTTGCGGTTCCTCAGAAAACTGGGTATGACACTTCTGGAGGATCCTGCTATAACATTCCTGGGCATATGCCCAGAGGACTCCTGGCATGCAATAAGGACACATGCTCCACTATGTTCAAAGCAGCCTTATTTATAATAGCCAGAAGCCGGAAAGAACCCAGTTGTCCCTCAATGGAGGAATGGATACAGAATATGTGGTATGTTTACACAATGGAATACTACTCAGCAATTAAAAACAATGAATTCATGAAATTCTTAGGCAAATGGTTGGAACTGGAAAATATCATCCTAAGTGAGGTAACCCAGTCACAAAAGAACACACATGGTATGCAGTCACTGATAAGTGGATATTAGCCCAGAAGCTTGGAATACCCAAGTCACAATTCACATATCAATTGATTCCCAAGGAGAAGGAAGGAGAGACCCCTGGTTCTGGAAAGATTGGATGCAGCAGTGAAGGGGAATACCAGGACAGAGAAGTGGGAGGGGGTTGACTGGGGAACAGGAGGAGGGAAGAGTGCTTATGGGATTTTTATTCTCGGTATAATAGGGAAAGGTGAAATCATTTGTAATGTAAATAAAAATATAGGAAATAAAATTAAAAAAATAGATGGAAATGTCCACAAAATGAGGGAAATCACACCCTAGAAAAAGCAAGAAACCAATCTTCTTTCAACAAATCCAAAAGAAGATAGCCACACAAACAAAAAAATAATGTCAAAAATAACAGGAAGCAACAATCACTATTGCTTATTATCTCTAAACATCAATGGACTCAATTCCCCAAGAAAAAGGCATAGAATAACAGACTGCATTTGTAGAAAAGACCCAGCATTTTGCTGCATACAGGAAACAAACCTCAGTATCAATGATAAGCACTACCTCAGAGTAAAGGGCTGGAAAATAATTTTCCAAGAAAATGATCCCAGAAATAAGATGGAATAACCATTTTAATATCAGATAAAATCGATTTTCAGCCAAAAGTCATCAAAAAAGGTAAGGAAGGACAATTCATACTCATCAAAGGAAAAATCTACCAAGAAGAACTCTCAATTCTGAACATCTATGCTCCAAAAGCAAGGGCACCCACATTCATAAAAGAAACTTTACTAAAGCTCAAAGCACACATTGTACCTCACACAATAATTGTGGGGAACTTCTACATCCCACTCTCACCAATGGACAGATCAGGAAACACACAAAATAAACAGAGACATGGTGAAATTGACAGAAGTTATGGACAAAATTCATTTAACAGATATCTATAGAACATTTCATCCTAAATCAAAAGAATATACTTTCTTCTCAGCACCTCATGGTACCTTCTCCATAACTGTCCATATAATTGGTCACAAAACAGATTTCAACAGATATAAGAAGACTGAAATAATCCTGTGCCTCCTATCAGATCACTACAGATTAAAGCTGGTCTTCAATAGCATCAAAGACAACAGAAAGCCCACATACACAAGGAAGCTGAATAATACTCTACTCAATGATAACTTGGTCAAGGAAGAAATAAAGAAAGTAATTAAAGACTTTTTAGAATTTAATGAAAATGAAGTCACAACATACCCAAAACTATGGGACACAATGAAAGCAATCCTAAATGGAAAACTCATAGCTCTGAGTGCCTCCACAAAAGAAACTGGAGAGAGCATACACTATCAACTTGGCAGCACATCTGAAAGCTCTAGAACAAATAGAAGCAAATACACCCAAGAGGAGTAGAAGGCAGGAAATAATCAAACTCAGGGCTGAAATCAACCACATAGGAACAAAAAATACTATAAGAAGAATCAAGCAATCCAGGAGCTGGTCCTTTGAGAAAATCAACAAGATAGATAAACCATTACCCAGACTAAACAGGGGCACAGAGACATTATCCATTTAACAAAATCAGAAATGAAAAGGGAGACATAACATCAGAAAACTAAGAAATCCAAAAAAATCATCAGATCCTTCTACAAAAGCCTTTACTCAACAAAACTGGTAAATATGGATGAAATAGACAATTTCCTAGACAGATACCAGATACCAAAGTTAAATCAGGATCAGATAAATGATCTAAATAGTCCCATAACCCCTAATGCAATAGAAGCAGTCATCAATTGTCTCCCAACCAAGAAAAGCCCAGGACCAGATGGGTTTAGTGCTGAGGTCTATCAGACCTTCAAAAAAGACCTAATACCAATACTCTCCAAACTATTCCACAAAATAGAAATGGAAGGAACACTACCCAATTCATTCTATGATGCCATAATTACTCTGATACCTATACCAGACAAAGAACATACAAAGAAAGAGAACTTCACAACAATTTCCCTTATGAATATCAATGCAAAAGTACACAATAAAATTCTTGTCAACTGAATCCAACATCAAGTAAGCTTCATCCCAGGGATGCAGGGATGGTTCAATATATGGAAATCCATTAATGTAATCCACTATATAAAAAGCTCAAAGACAAAAAACACATGATCATTTCATTAGATGTTGAGAAAGCATTTGACAAAATCTAACACCCCTTCATGATTTAATTCTTAGAAAGATCAGGAATTCAATGTCCATACCTAAACACAGTAAAAGCAATATACAGCAAACCAGTAGCCAACATCAAACTAAGTGGAGAGAAACTTGAAGCAAACCCACTAAAATCATGGACTAGACAAAGACTGTCTACTCTCTCCCTACTTATACAACATAGTACTTGAAGTCATAGCCAGAGTAATTAGACAACAAAAAGAGGTCAAAGGGATACAAATTGAAAAGGAAGAAGTCAAAATATTACTATTTGCAGATGATATGATAGTATAATTAAGTGACCCCAAAAATTCCACCAGAGAACTCCTAAACCTGATAAATAGCTTCAGCAAAGTGGCTGGATACAAAATTAACTCAAACAAATCAGTAGCCTTCCTGTACTCAAAGGATTAAAATGCTGAGAAAGAAATTAGAGAAACAACTCCCTTCACAGTAGTGACAAATAATATAAATACCTTGGTGTGACTCCAATTAAATAAGGAAAATGTCTGTATGACAAGAACTTCAAGTCTCTGAAGAAAGAAATCAAAGAAGATCTGAGAAGATGGAAAGATCTCCCATGCTCATGGATTGGCTGGATTAATATAGTAAAAATGGCCATCTTTCAAAAAGCAATACACAGATTCAGTGCAATCCTCATCAAAATTCCAACTCAATTCTTTGTAGAGTTAGAAAGAACAATTCTCAAATTCATTTGAAACAATAAATAAAAACCAGGATAGTGAGAACTCTTCTGAACAATAAAGAAATTTCTGAAGGAATCAGTATCCTGGACCTCAAGCTGTATGCAATAGTGATAAAAACTGCATGGTATTGGTACAGTGACAAGCAGGTAGATGAATGGAATAGAATTGAAGACCCAGAAATGAACCCATGTATCTGTGGTCATTTGACCTTTGACAGAGGAGGTAAAACCATCCAGTGAAAAAAAGCCATTTCAACAAATGGTGCTGGTGATTAGCATGCAGAAGAATGAAAATTGACCCATTCTTATCTCCTTGTACAAACCTCAAGTCCAAGTTGATCATGGACCTCCACATAAAATCTGATGCACTGAAATTAATCAAAAAGAAAGTGGGAATTAGCCTTGAGCACATGGGCACAGGGAAAAATTTTCTAACAGAACACCAAAGCAAACAGGATGTAGCTGACACCTGGTAGGCCCTGCTAGTGCATGACAAATACAGAGGGGGCCACTCTCAGTCAGCCATTGAACTAAGTACTAGGTCCCCAATGGAGGAGCTAAGTAAAGGACCCAAAGAGTTGAAGGGGTTTGCAGTGCCATTGGAGGAACAACAATATGAGTCACCAAGTATTCCCAGAATTCCCAGGCACAAAACCATCAACCAAAGCATACAGATGAAGTTACCCATGGCTCCAGAAGCATAGGCAGCAGAGGATGGCCTTGTTGGACATCAAAGGGAGGAAAGGTCCTTGGTCCTGGAAAGGCTCGATGCCACAGTGTAGGGGAATACCAGGACAGGGAAGTGGGAGAAGGTTGATTGGGGAACCGGGGGAGGGGAGATGGGTTATGAGACTTATGGGGGGGGACAAGGAATGGGGACATTTGTAATGTAAACAAAGAATATATCTAATAAAAAAAAGAACTTCAATACCTTATGGTCTAGGATCAATTAATTACAAATGGGACCTCATGAAATTACAAAGCGTCTGTAAGGCAAAGGACACTGTCAGTAGGACAAAACGGCAACCAACAAATTGGGAAAAGATCTTTACCAACCCTACATCCAATAAAGGGTTAATATCAAATAAATACAAAGAACTCAAGAAGTTAGACTCCAGAGAGCCAAATAACCCTATTAAAAATGGGGTAGAGAGCTAAACAAAGGATTCGCAATTTAGGAATATCGAATGGCTGAGAAGCATCTAAAGAAATGTTCAACATCTTTAGTCAGCAGGGAAATGCAAACCAAAACAACCCTGAGATTCCACCTCATACCAGTCAGAATGGCTAAGATCAAAAACTCAGGAGACAGCAGGTGCTGGCAAGGATGTGGAGGAAGAGGAACACTCCTCAACTGCTGGTGGGATTGCAAGCTTGAACAACCACTATGGAAATCAGTTCGCGGTTCCTCAGGAAATTGGGCATAGTACTACCAGAGGACCCTGCCATACCATTCCTGGGCATATACCCAGAGGATTCTCCAACATATAATAAGGACACCTGCTCCACTTTGTTCATAGCATCCTTATTTATGATAGCCAGAAGCTGGAAAGAACCAAGATGTCCCTCAACAGAGGAATGGATACAGAAAATGTCATACATTTCCACAATGAAATACAACTCAGTTATTAAATACAATGAATTCATGAAATTCTTAGGCAAATGGATAGAACTAGAAAATATCATCCTGAATGAGATAACCAAATCAGAAAAGGACACACATGGTATGCACTCACTGATAATTGGATAGTAACCCAGAAACTTGGAATGCCCAAGAAACAATTCACAGACCAAATGAAGCTCAAGAAGAAGGGAGACCAATGTATGGATACTCTGGTCCTTCTTTGAAGGGGGAATAAAATACCCACAGGAAGATATACAGAGACAAAGGGTAGATCAGAGACTGAAAGAAAGATCATCCAGAGACTGCACCATCTGGGGATCCATCTCATATACATTTACCAAACCCAGACACTATTGTGGATGCCAACAAGTGCTTGCTGACAGGAGCCTGATATAGCTGTCTTCTCAGAGGCTCTACCAGTGCATGACAAATTCAGAGGGGGATGCTCTCAGGCAACCATTAAACTGAGCACTGGGTCCCAAATGGAGGAGCTAGAGAAAGGATCCAAGTAGCTGAATGAATTCATAGACCCATAGGAGGAACAACAACATAAACCACCCATTACCCCCAGAGCTTCCAGGGGCTAATCCACCAAACAAAGAGTACACATGGAGGGACCCATGACTCCACCTATATATGTAGCAGAGGATGGTCTTTTTAGACATCAAAGGGTGGAGAGGTCCTTGGTCCTGAGAAAGCTTGGTGCCCCAGTATAGGGAAATGCCAGGACATGGAAGCAAGAGTGGGTGGATTGGTGAGTAGTGGGAGGGGGGATAGGATAGGGGTTTTTTAGCGGGGGAGAACTAGGAAAGAGAACATCATTTGAAATGTAAATAAAGAATATATCTAATAAAAAATAATAAAAAATTATTAACTTTCCCCATAGTATTTTTATTATTATTCTAATTTGGGATTAAGCAAATTATCTGTAGAGAAGACTTATATTTCTAATACATTTATAGATAATATTTACAGAAGAAAATGGACAACAATAAATGCGTAAATATTAATTTTTAATATTGATCCTTCACAGAGACATCACACCTTTCTACCACAACAAATATTTCTCTCAACCTTTTGCAAAATACCTTTCTGTTCTCTAGAATTTCATCTAAATAAGCAAAATCCTTTCCTTTCATTGAACTTTAAATGCTATTGTTTAATTGCATCCTTACCTTTCTCCTGTACCTTTTATCTATTCAAGGCAAAACATATGACCTGTGGATATTTATGCCCATCAAACTCATTAAAAGTATGGCCAAAGTATATTTTCATTAAAATGAGTATATTACTTGAGGTAATTGGTGTGGGAATTAAGTGTGAAATTCTGAGTATTTCTAACAAATGAAAGCCTAACCAAATATTTCCAGGTTAAAAGTACTTTTCTCAATATCTTGAGATATAAATCACTAATGTACATATTTATTTCTTTATATTTTATAAGCACACACCTTTATATTTACCAAACCTAATAAACAAACATTTTTGTACATCTATATATGCGTTTTGACATCTACATGGATACACAGGTAATCTGATTTCACTCACTCAAATATAAACATAGTCTAGAGCTATTTCACTGCTGAACATTTCAAGTCTCCTTCTGTCAATCAGGGAGCTTTTCCTCACAGTCCTACCATTCTGTCCTCTCTGTGCCTCTGCCCCTATGCTCCATCCTTCTGTCTGCCTTTTATGCTAACACTCATGAAAACCTTCTTTTAAATGTTTACTAAAGCTACCATCAGACCATGTTTCTTCCCTAGTGTTAAATCAACACTTCCCACTACATCTCCATTTTTGACTGCTGAGTTTAACACTGGGAGGAGGTGAGGATTTCTGTGTGTGCCAATTGGCACTGCTTGGGAGGAAATCTGGCATGAGAACAATTGCACATTTAAAGGCAATGCCACCAGGCCTCTGTTCAGTGGGCATTTTCCTGGCTCTTCTCAGTGACTTTTGTTCTTCGAAAACTTAATATGCCTCTCACAAAGACTGAAAGAATGATAATCTACCCGGAGTTTTTCATTTTACATAAAATGGAATGCATTATCTTAGAATGATACAACAGTAAGCTTGGAATGAAGAAGAAGAGAATAGATTTCCACTTCCATATGTCTGAGTTCTAAACTGTAGCTGCATATACATGAGAAGTGAAAATTACCTGCACAAGAGTGAATTACAAATTAAAAAGTAACTGGACAGTTGAAGTTTGTGATATTTGGGTAATATGCTTTTGAATGAATTCTCATCCTGAGATTTGTCTGTCTGACAAGTACATAATAGGTAACTGCACAATATTCTTCCACATTACAAAAGAGAGAAATAAAAAAACAGCTTGTAACAATATTTTAAAATAAATTACTGTACTGAGAGCAAAGACTTGATGCACCAAACATTCAGCAGATAATACATATAGTCTCTGCCAGGAAGGCTGATGACTACTATTGACTTCTGCTAATTCAAGTTACAGGCTCATGATTTGATCTGGGCTCTGCAGAGCAATTGACCAGAGAGGAAAGAAAGTCAGCTAAATGGTGACAGCCTGTTAGAGAAAAACCCCAAAGCAAAAGAAAATTGCTGCATTCTGAGGTAACATAGCAAGAGAGGAATCTTTTGCGGAAGTAGGTAAAAGGCAGATAGAATTCTTCGCCATTATAATGACACTTAAGAAACTAAGTTCTAGAAAAAGAGTGTATGCCAGAGCCTATAGACTCCCCAAGATATTGCCAAAATCTTAGCACCATTGGTTTGGAAACTAAGGACTTTGATTCAAATTCTCTAAAAAGAATTGAATCACATTTTATCTTTTAGAGCAGAAGAAATAAAGAAATGTTAGAGTGTCAATCAAGAGTTCACAAGGCACATGTTTGAGGAATTATCTGGAGGCTGATCAATACTGAGGCTTATTAAAGTTGTTCTATGCTCATGGTTTTCGAGACTCTATAGCCAGTTCTAGCTTCCGGCTCACACTGCCTGTCTGTGGAGGGTACCTTTACCTAGGGGAGAAAAATCACTTGCAGTTTTGAGGACTTTTCAACATAAGCTCAGTTAAGGATAGAATTAAATTCATAAGATGAACAGAAAAGGATTTAAAATATAACCAGCATTTTTTTTAATTTAATTTTATTTTCTAAGTTTTTTTTTATTTACACTCAAAATCATTTCCCCTTTCCCGTTTCCTCCCTCCCTGAAAGTCCCATAAGCCCCCTTCCCTCCCTCTTTTCCCCATTCAACCCCCTCTCGCTTCTCTGTCCTGGCATTCGCCTACATCCAGTCTTTCCAGGACCAGGGGTCTCTCCTTCCATCTTCTTGGAAATCTATTGATATGCAAATTGTGTCTAGGGTATTCCGAGATTTTGGGTTAATATCCCCTTATCAGTGACTGAATACCATGTGTGTTCTTTTGTGATTGGGTTACCTCACTAAGGATGATATTTTCAAGTTCTGACCATTTGCCTAGGAATTTCATGAGTTCATTGTTTTTAATTACAGAATAGTATTCCATTGTGTAAATATACCACATCTTCTGAATCCATTCCTCCGTTGAGGGACATCTGGGTTCTTTCCAGCTTCTGGCTATTATAAATAAGGCTGCTATGAACAGAGTGGAGCATGTGTCCTTATTGCATGCAGGTAAAGCCTCTGGGTATATGCCCAGGAGTGGTATAGCCGGATCCTCCGGGAGTGTCATGCCCAGTTTTCTGAGGAACCGCCAGACTGCTTTCCAGAGTGGTTGTACCAGCTTGCAATTCTACCAGCAGTGGAGGAGTGTTCCTCTTTCTCCACATCCTCGCCAAGAACTGCTGTCTCCTGTGTTTTTGATCTTAGCCATTCTGACTGGTGTGAGATGGAATCTCAGGGTTGTTTTGATTTGCAACATGCAGAAGAATGCAAATTGACCCATTCTTATCTCCTTGCACTAAGCTCAATTCCAAGTGAATCAAGGACCTCCACATAAAACCAGACACACTGAAACTAATAGAAAGGAAACTAGGGAAGAACCTTGAATGTATGGGCACAGGGGAGAATTTCCTGAATAGAACTCCAATAGCTTATGCTCTAAGATCAAGAATTGACAAATGGGACCTCATTAAATTACAAAGTTTTTGCAAGGCAAAAGACACTGTCAAAAAGACAAAGCAGCAACCAACTAACTGGGAAATGATCTATACTAACCCTATTTCCGACAGAGGGCTAATATCCAATATATGCAAAGAACTCAAGAAGTTAAACTCCAGAGAGGCAAGTAACCCTATTAAAAAATGGGGTACAGAGCTAAACAAAGAGTTCTCACCTGAAGAATATCTAATGGCTGAGAAGCACCTAAAGAGATGTTCATCATCCTTAGTCATTAGGGAAATAACCAGCATTTCTAAATGCACATTTTAATTTATATTGGTTTGGTCTCTATTTAGTATGCAAATCAATCATAACATTTTCATACATAATGTTTTTACTGTTCCTCTTATCTTGTCTTTATCTCTCATTCGTCCCCCACCATCACTTGTATCTTTCCATTCCCCAGTAGCATCTTTGTTTATTAAAGTCACAGGCACATACACAGCAGAGGCCTGCCTGGTCTGGCCTCAGTGAGAGAAGTTGCACCTAATCCTGTAGACACTTGAGGCCCCAGGGAGTGGGAAGGCCTGGCTGGAGGGTGGAAGAGTAGAGGGGTGGGGACTTCCTCTTAGAGACAGGAGAGGAGAAATTGGGTGATACAGACAGGGATGGGGATAAAACTGGACCTAAAAAGGATTAAAGACAATTAAACCAAAAAGGACAAGGAAGAGAATATATATGTATATGATGTATATGTATATGTATCTATATATATGCATACATATATATAACAAATTGAGTTAAAATTGAAATAAAATGACTTATAACCAAAAAGTAATAAAAAGCAATAGATTTCAACCCCAAAAATCACTTGTGTTCTATTACCACATTTTAATATCCTTAATACTTCTTTTACTATTCTATTTTCTCTTCTAGATACATCATATACACCATAACAGACTGAACAAAAGTGATGGCTAGAGTATAATTGGAAGAGAAAAATACGTTGTAAATTGATTGAACATGAGGGATCATAGAAGCTAATAAAACTCCTACCAGGATTAACAAGCATAGAACTGGGTCTATAAATACCCTATTTAAACTTATAAGAACTAAAATCAAGTAGCAGCTAGGTAAAAATATGTAGTTCAATATGGGTTAGGATGATTAGCCTTCCAATTCTATCAGGGAAGAACAAGCAACAATCCATTCTTTCAAAATCTAGAGGGAGAAATGAAAGGAGAGCCTGTGTGAGGTGGGAACTGAGAGGTCAGGCAGTGATCAAGACGTAAAGGGAATAAATAAGTAAATTAACTAATTAATGGAAAACATGTGAGGAATGGAAGAAGTAAAGGGTGTAGTGTGCTAGAGTTCCATGATACCCAATTTTTTTTTCTCAAAAGCAAAGGAAATAATATATTTTATCATAAATTTGTTGAAGAGAGTTTCTCACCCAAAACATTACACAATAGGAGGAAATGCCATGATGCTCTTCACTAAAATGGCATGATGCCACATGATTAAGACAAAGAAGCCACAAGAAAAATAAATAAATAAAATTAAGTGGAAGCCCATAAGCACCAAGCTGGTGACCATTTAACATCAGAGTGGCAGGCATCCATTGTTGTCATATAAAAGCAAAGGAAATCAGAATGCAGATGCACACCAAAGGGAAGTAAAGCAGTGATTATTGTGATTTTCTTGCATTCTGTTACAATATTAAAGTACTTATTTCTAGGTCTGGGAGGAAGGCTCAGCAGTCAAGAGCAATGGTTGCTCTTCCAAATGACCCAGGTTCTATTATCAGCACCCACATGGCAGCTTACAACCATCTGTCGCTGCCATTTTGGGAGATGCAATACCCTTATCTGGTCTCTGTGGGCACTAGGTATGCGAATGATATGTAGATATGCTTGCCTGCAAAACATGTAGATAAAATAAAATAAAAGTAAATTTCTTCAAAAGTACTGATTTGTATTTGATGTTAGTAAGCTGATAATGCATTTGAATAATTTCTAGTATAATTAATAATAGAATAATAGTATGGCATGTGTATTTTATTAGAGCACATGAAGTAAAAAACTAAAAAAAAAATAAGTCAAGACAGACGATGAAAATAAACAGAAAACAGATGGAATATAAGTAAAACAAAATTCAATGATAGCAGTAATTACATCAAACATAAATATATTTACTAAATAGATTTAAGCACATAGAATGTGACGTAGGGTTTAAAATAAGATATACATGTTCTCTGTTCATAAAGAAGTGAACCTGAAATATAGCAGCATATGTTGAAAATATTAAAATGAGAAAATTATGTCCTTGTAAAAATTAACCAAAAGAAAGCTAGCATTACAATGCTGGGAGAAAGGACTTAGAATATTAGGCAAGGGATCAGTTGAAAGTTCAAGTGGACATATTCAGTATGACCAAAAAGTCACTGGAAAGGAAGCTATGATGCTAAATTTCTGTATGTCTAAAAACAGAGCTACTGTACAAGTAAAGCAAATAATTAAAACACCAGCAAGGAGAATGAAAATCCTTTAATTATACAAGAAATATTAAAACAACTCATAGAGCTGAATTTTGAAAAAATTCAAAATGTTTAAGAAAAGGTATTGTTTCTTACAATCTGACCATATGAATCAACTGACATGTAGGACATTGTATTACATAACAATAAAATGTATTTGGTGCATTCAGGACTTTAAAATAATGTACATGTTCATAAGCTAATTTCCATTGCACTTCAATAAATTGCTATCCTACATCGTGCATTTTCAGATAGAATTACACTGGAATTTAGTAACAAAATAAAAACAAGAAAATTCACAGAAGTTAGGAAAAGAATCAAAATAGTTTTAAGGGATTGTGAGTTAAGTTAAAAATCACAATATACATGAGAAAAGCATTTTTAATTAAACAACATGATACATCAAGCATACCACATGAAACTACAAGTGTTCTCTTGGAAACACAGGTGCGCGCGCGCGCGCACACACACACACACACACACACACACACACACACACACATGCATCCACATGCACACACACAATACACACTGAAAGTATTCCAATGTTTTCATTTCCAGATGCTAGATAAAAAGGAAACTATGTAAAGTGGGGCAGGGAAGGAAGGGAAACAAAAAGAGAAAATAAGGAAAAGAATGGAAAAGGGAGGGGAAAAATTCAGGGTTGGGGGAGGATAAGAAATGGAGTAAAGAAATCAGAGGGGAAGAAACAATACTTAGACTACAAATAAACCATAGAGGAAATGTAACTGCTTGTTTTTTTTAGAATCATCAAATAAATCTAATACCTTGGGAGACTGATGGAAGTAAAAACCATAAACTAGCAATAGCATTAAAAATGTTACAAAATTCCTAGGCAAATGGTCAGAACTTGAAAATATCATCCTTAGTGAGGTAACCCAATCACGAAAGAACACACATGGTATGCAGTTACTGATAAGGGGATATTAACCCAGAATCTCGGAATACCCTAGACACAATTCACATATCAATAGATTTCCAAGAAGATGAAAGGAGAGATCCCTGGTCCTGGAAATACTGGATGTAAGGGAATGCCAGGACAGAGAAGCAAGAGGGGGTTGAATGGGGAAAAGAGGGAGGGAAGGGGGCTTATGGAACTTTCGGGGAGGGAGGAAACGGGAAAAGGGAAATGATTTTGTATGTAAATAAAAATAAAACTTAGAAAGTAAAATTAGAAAAAAAATGTTACAAAATACCTATAGAAATTAGGACACTACAGAGGAGTATAAAGATAGGAGCACCTGTTTACAGATTACATGGTGAACATCATACAAGAAATTATCAAAGTCTACAAGAACTAATACAGAATGGATACAGAAGTTACAGGACACGAACTATGGACGACACTGAAAGCAAATCTGTACTAAGTCTTCCATGGAATAGGTTTCTCTAGCAGTGAAGACAGTACATTGATACCAAGTAAATATATTTGTCCTGTAGAAAGTTAGTTTCCTGAGTAAGCTTTTGGATTCATGTATACCAAGAAGTGAGAACTTAAAAAAAATGCTGGAAAGTCAACTATGTAATAGGTGTAAATAGGACTCAGTCGGTACAAACACACAGACAAACAAACATTTTCATCAAAGGGCTGTTCACACCAAAGATGCATGTTTGGTCCCACAGTAGATTTCAAAACATGTCACTTGAAATTCTGTAAGGAGATAAATTATGTAATTTCAGTGTATGGAGAAAATCATTGAATAGAATGTGAACCTCACTTTATGTATAAAACCTTTAGGCAACAACATAAAATAAAATTATTAATTTTATAAGAAACACCTCCAAACCCATAAAATATTATTCTTAACAATACTATATACATTTTATTTTCTTAGACTAAGGAATATGGTTCTCTGGTAGGACCAGGAGGTGAGAGGGTAAGACTGGGAGGAGAGAAGGGAGGAGAAGCTGTGATCCCAATGTAAAGTAAGTAAGTTAATTAATTAATGACAAAGAAAAGGAAAAAAAATTCTCCAATCCCCTTTACAGTCATACAATGTTAAACAAAAACGGAGTCAAAACTCAGACGTAAAAAGAAAAATACAGTTACCATTTCACAATTTTTTTCTTATACACTGAAAACCTATAATATCATTATTTAAGATAATAAGTTGTCAAATTCCTATCATTTATTTTATATAAAAAGAATTGAACTTTTGATAATATTAGTGGTTATAAACCATCTTTTAAAAATTATACTTAATTCAGTATTATTAATGCCAACATCTTGATTGTGATATTGTGCGCTAATTTTCCAAGTTGTTCCTTGTGAAAGAATACGCAAAATGTCTCTCATATTTCCCACAATCACACCTTAATTTGTTAATCTCACCAAATAAAATATAAACAAATTACATTAGAGTAACATCAAAAATATCAACATGAGTTATAAAACGAACAAACATGAAAAGATTCATATTTATAACAGTCTTATTTTTATAATTCACTGTTGAGAAATATGATCCGAAAGTGGAGTATTGTACACTAAATGCTTAAAAATGCAGTTTTCTGTTCAAGTTCTGATCTATTGTTTTAATTCAGAAGTTTATAAAGGTATATGTTTGTATGTGTACTTATATATTCAATGTTTTTATATAGCCAGAGAACATTATAGTATAATTCTATTTTTTATAGATCGAGAAAACAAATATAAGCCATATTTGGTTCAAAAAGATTTCTGGTGGACGACTTACATCTTCAGAAAACTAGTCTTATTATTAAGCTTTAGTCATAAATTGTCCAGTAATGGCAGTGGACTGACAAATTGGTCATTGGGATATTGCAGAAAGCTGAGAAACAAGCAACACATATATGGATTATTGATTTCTGACATAAAAGTTGTGTGCAACATTGGGGAAAATAGCTTCAGTGACCAGTATTGTATTTACTGAATATCTAGCTCACACAAAAACATGATATAGAAGTAAACTTCAAAGAAGATACAATTAAGTTTCCAGAAAATATTTTATAGGAATTTGTATTTTATGTGTGCAGTCAGAATACTAAAGGCTCACAATACCACAGGCACACAACTTACAATGCTTACAAATTTGAAAATATTTGAATTTTCTTTAATAAGCACAGAAGTTTTAATAAAACTATTCAAATAAAGCTGAATAAAATACAAAAAGGCAGCTGAGTAGAAAAATCTATTAATGCTATGAGCAGACAATTCCCTATAGCATACAAATATCAGTTAACAAATTAAAATGTGTTTTCATTTTACTAATAACTGTATAATGCCAATTATAACCTAATAATAAGACAGTCCATAAGAACAAGTGAAGTTAAAGTTAACCTATCCCTAAAACATAAGTTATTTATGGCATAAAACAAATTGTTTGAGAGATATTACAATGGAAATGTCACTTTGAGAACTAGGTAGGCAATATCTACAAAATTGGATCTAAATTATATACAGCTATGTCCAGCTCTTTGTGTACATTCAACAAAAATGAATAAGATGTGGAACTGGAAGTCTGAGTTATATAAATGATCAATGTTTTCTAATAAAAGAATATAACTGGAAATAAATCAAATACTGAGAGTAAAATATGTAAGTAGTCTGTGATATACAATAGACTATTTTATTTCTAATCAAAGTAAGTCCTGAATACAGTCCTGGCTATCTTATTCACGACACAAATGACCAATATTAAATAAGAGGTTCAGAAATATATACCTATATAGCCAAACTCTAATGAGCAAGTGGAAAGAAGGAAAGGAAGGGAAGGGAAGAGAAGGAAAGGGAGAAAAGAGGAGAGATGATGGGAGAGGGCAGGAGGGAGAGGACAGATAAGCATTAGAACAAAGATTGATTTGGATGTGGAGAGAAGATGTATTTTTCTAAGTATAGGAAAGGCCGAGTGCTTTAGAGACACTTTAATGCTTAATAACCAAGGTTGTCACAATGGTTCCTAAGGCATCTCATTTTAGTTTGTCATTGTAGTATTTATTCCATTTTCTATACATTTCTCTATCACTGGTCTACTTGACAATGTGAATTAAAATATAGTATAAATGGGTTATTTTGCGTATTCAGTGTTATAGCATCTATGTTGATTCAAAGATATTTTTGCATTAACAGAAATACCTAATACAGGAAAACATTAAGATATATGTGAGAATAACTCATTTTTAAACATCTAAATTTAATTGTAGACACACTATGGTTTTCAATCTCTGTAATTATTGTCAAGATTTCTGTACTAAAGTACAGTTGGTTTTCTTGTGGGGGTGTTCATTTTCTTGCCTAATTGGTTTTATCACCATGTCTTATTTCTTTTACTTCTTGTCTAATCTCAGTACTTAGATATCTTGTATCATTTCAGTATTAGAAAATCAGCCTTTAGAGCTGTTCACTCATGTTCTCATGAAACTCATTCATGGATTCTCTAGGCACATTGAAGAATCAACATTTCATACTTTCTAGATTGGCAATCTAAACAAACATTAAATTTCTAGTAAATACACTTTTTGGGGTTTTGGGGCAGTTGGGATTTCTTTTTTGTTTTGTTTTATTTTTGCAGAATACTATTAAAAACCACTCATTCATTCATTCGTTCATTCATTCATTCATTCAGATAAGGTTGGGTGCATTCAAAGCTTCCAGTGGTGGGACTGCGGTGCATTTATTTGAGTTGTTGGCTGAATGTGTCCCATAGAGATCACTAATCAACCAAGGCTGATGGTAGGACACAAAGTTGCTTTTTGTAAACTGATAACAGGCTCCATTACTGAGGACAACATCCACATAGCTCACTGACTCTAGAGCTGTTGAGCTGGTACCTACCTTAATTAAGCCTTCACCCCTACCTTCTAGCTGGTGACTATGTGGAGCCCTCACCCTTCTGTAATCGTCTCTTTGACATGAGAAAGTAGTCTGTAGATTACTGAAAGAGGAACCTCGACACCAACCCAGCCACAAAACCCTTGACCTGCAAGCTGTTCTGGGGCAATGGTGGCACAGAACTTGTGAGCTGGACAATCACTGGTTTAGCTTGCAACCAAAGCCCAGAGATGAATCCCATACCCTGCAATGTCTGTGTGATAGGGTATTTAGGATTTGGATAGACCAAAGACCTCGAGTAAAAAACAAACAGAACTGGAAAAGTGTCAATGAAATGATTCTTAATTATATTCTGTTATACTCATAGATTGGTGCCTTGTTCAGTCCCTCTTCCTCTGGCATCAGATGAAAGAGGGTGCATAGATCTACATTCACACATTACACTGAGAGGCTAAATTGGAGGCCTCCATCAGGTCCCACACCTAGGAGATCAGGGAACTTGGCAGAAGGCTGGGAGAAAAAAAGTGTACAAGTGAGAGGGGATGGGGAATTCCAGGAAAACATAGTCTACCAAATCAACTAAGCAGGGTTCATATGGCCTCACAGAAACTGCCCCAGCCATATGGGAAGCATGTTGCCTGCATGGGACGGCACTAGGTCCTCTGAGTATATGTTTTGACTCTTAGCTTTTTTTTTTTTTTTTTTTGGTGGAATTCCTAACAGTAGGAGGGGATGCATTTCTGACTCCTCTTTTTGCTTGTCTCTGCGACTCTTTTCCTGCTTTCAGGTGGCCTTACCAGCCTTAATATGAGGTCCTTTTCCTTGCCTAATTGTATCGTTTTTTGTCCTGTTTGGCTGTCGAGTCTTGGAGGCCTACTTTGCTCTTTTCTGAAGAGAAAAATGAAGGAAAGTGGATCTGGGAGAGAGGCGAAGTGGAGGTGGGCACTGGGAGGAGTGATGGGAGATGAAACTGTGTTTGGGATATATTGCATGAGAGAAGAATCTATATTCAATTTAAAAATTCCTCCATTCAGAGTCAAAGGCAACTTGATGTCAAAGCTCAAACAAACTGGGAGACTGTCAGTTTCTAGACCATTCTTGCTGATTGGTGTTGGGAACACCTCGAATGCCATTGTCTACGAAAAATGTTTGAACCAAACACTTTATTTGGTTGAGTCAAAGAAATTTCAGATTTTCTTTCAAATGTTAACTATCAAAAGTTCAGTGAAACCAGACTTCTACTTGACACAGAGTGTTTTTATTTTTCTTGACTAAGTGATCTCCAGAACTATGATTTGGGTGAAAAGAGGAACATGGTATGGGATCTAGAACATTCTTTTCCATCTTGGCTTTAGTCTCCTACAAGATTAGACTACACATTTTTATCCACAATACTTAAACCACACGAAAATTTCTCTTGGTTCATGGAAGCATATTTTATGAGTAAATCTTTGTAAGAGAAGTGGATAAGATCAGTCCTGAAAAATATATAATTATGATTGCTAAATCTGGTCATATAAATCCCTGTATGTGTTTTCTAAAGAAAATGAGGGTGTACAGGTATTGTGAATGAATATTTTAAGCTCTAAGACCCACTTTCAGCAAAAGACAGATTTAAAAATCCTTTGGACAGAGACTCTAAATGACACCCACATGAAGACTGTTGCTTTTTTACAGTGTTATAAGAGTATTGTAGAATCCTGTGACTAGCAAAAATGTTTTCTGCCAAAGCCAGTCCTTCTCAATCTGTTCTTAGCTTTTAAAAGACAGAGAGTATATACTGAGGACAGAGACATGAAGGTTGGAGTAATAAACAAGACTAATTCCTCTGTGATAAATATACAAATTGTACAAAACATGAAAGAGTAGGAGATTCAGTCCCTCATATTAAATCAAGCCCATCAGAAAGGCATCGACACTTTCATATTTTTTTAATTGTAATGGTATTTTCCCAGAGATTTAAAATTGAAGTCAAAATGAAACACAGGTCTACTCATCCAGAACCTAAGAAAGGAAAATGCCTACTGCCCTTTCTATTTCAAAGGTTATGTGAATCATGGCTTCTGAACATGTACTAGTGCACACATGTGCATGCACACACTTATTTCTAACAGACTAATCACTGTTTGGGTGAGCCTTCTAACAGCAAAATTACCAAACAGGAAAACTCCCAACAATGTATTATGTGATTTTAATATTTTTTAAGTTATAAATTATAATTATTCTCTAAAGGTCTACCCTGTTCTTTGTATCAAATTTATCTACATGTATTCTTTTTAATTATATCTAAAATACATTGAATTATTTCTTCTTTTAGGGTTCCCACCATCTTCCATCTCTAAGCTACTTCACTGCCTGGATTGCTTCAATGGACTTCTGATTTTGGGCTCCCTCTGATTTAATAGACTTCACCTACACTGTCAATGATGTCTTTTAAAAATAACCACTTTCATTATGACATGTCTCTCTAACAAACATTCATGATTGTGTTATCAAAATTGCCTGGAAATTTTTTCAAAAAAATGCCTCACATTTTTCATGTCCTGTTCAAAGCTACGATAACATTTTACATGGTTGTTAGGGAAAATATCTTTAAGATAAGTTTGTGCAAGATGGTGGCATTTATCAGAAGAATCACAAAGGATGGTAGATGGATGGATGATTGGACGGACAGATAGGCAACTAGATAACAAGAGAGAATGGGGGATCTATGTATAGTTATTTACCAAGCTCCCGTGACATTATTTCAAGAGCTTTAAATCAAAATTAGTTTTTCATGTTTATGTCACACTAGATTGTGGCATTAAACATGTGGGAAAACATCAATGAAGAAGACATACGTATCAGAAGGATGCCACTGTGAAAACCAGTTAATAAAGGATACATTATATGGCTTCATTTTTTTGACCTTGAATAGTGAGTCACCGTATGAACTCAGATAAGAAGTACCTAGAAAATGGCTTACTCCTTCAGTGTGACTGACACTCAGAAAGACATCCAATATTACATTAAATGAATCATTTGAAAACCTTTGATTTCAAATTTTCATCAAGTTCACATTCGAGTGTTTTAGGAGAGATTGTGCTCATAAAAGTGCTGATTCAGATCTATTTTCACAGATCTTAAAGCATCGAAGGGACAGACTTGCATAATGATATTTAAATTTTCTTCATAGTGATGGCTAGAATGGATGCTTAACAGTTTGATGAAAACAACAATTTGAAATGTTATACTTAATCTGGGACACTCAGAGCAAGAAGGTGTTTAAAGACTTGTATGGAAAGCATGTGTGGGAGACTGTGATAAGAGGAAATTACTTAGTTTGCCTACTTGATAAACCTTTGACACAAGTTCCATGATCATGACCTGTGGTCTGTGCTAGAGTTCCTCATGTTCAAAGGACCCTTGGCTGCACTGGAGTTTTCATTATATTAAAAAAACAATAGTTATAATTTTGACAGAATTTGGAAAGCTTCCTGCAAATCCAGGGTTCCATTATAATTTGTTTCATATAATGAGATTTTTGATTCATATCAAATCATTGTCACCTCTGCCATGAAGTCAGTGTTAATTAATGGAAGTTCTGTGATCTTGCAATCACATATTAGTCAGAGTTAAATAGATTATGCTACTCTGCTTGATAAAGAGCATTCTGGCCAGAATGGACTATTGAGAGATCATTTTCTCTTGAACAATTACAAAATTGGCCTAGCATAAGTACACTAAATTAAGTCAATGGAGTATGTTTGGTTTATCAAAATGAATCTTTCAGGAGGAAAAAAAAACACTCTTGAGAATGTTGTTAAAACAATATAACGAGTTAGATGAATATAGATTTGACCAGAAAATGACTCTTCACTTACTAGACTTTGGATTTCAATAATATTTAGCCACAGGCTGTTCAAGTGCTGCCATTTGAGCTTTTTAGGAAAAAAAAATTAAAAAGGTAGAGAGGAAGTTTAATGAGCTCTGCCTGAGTTCATAACATACAGACTGTAAACTGAAAAACAAAACCAAACAACGTTTGACCTATGGTTCTGAAGGGAATTCTTTCCAGAGGTGGAAATTTGCAGGGTATAGACAGGAAAGGAGGGAGAATACTAAAACACAAAACTTGCAACTTCAACACAGCCAGCCAGACTGTAGAATTTACATGGAAGTAAGAACGTTTTCTCAGAGTAATCTTGGAATCTTGTTTGCATTGAGAATTATTGTAAATGCATGCTGTAGTATTTAGAAGACCAGAGATAATGTATTCTTTTTTTTTTTTTTTGCTGATAATCTTCAATTTTGGAAATCCTTGTAAATGATAAATCAGTTTAGAACCTCAACTGTATTTTAATCTTTGTTAGTGGGCAACAACATGTATTAGCAAAGACAGAGAAAGCCTCCTGATAAAGCAAAATAGACTGTCCCATTTATGCAGTGTCTATTTTCAGCAATTGACTAGATATTGTAACATGACCTCTCTACAAAGAAACTATGCCTATTTCCACCTCTAAAACAAAGGACTTGAAATTCACAGATGGGACTTGCCCAAGATTGTATTGCTGGCTTGTAGTAAGGCTGAGTTCAAATTCTGCTCCTCTTTAAATATCTCATTTCCTAGAGTAGTCACAATTGGATTTTCCTAATTCTAAATATCATTGTACCAATGTAATTTCAGATCTGTTTGAAATATGTCACTTAGAGTTAGATTATTGTGGTCATTGTATTGGTGTTTGTGTGTATGTTTTTGACCCTTCTAGACCTATAAAGCATAACAAACTGGCAGAATCTCCAAATTTGTCTAATTTTTAATATGCAAATGCACAGAATAAAACTGGGGCATGGTGTGAAGTATTGGTGATTATTTTTACTGGGGCTCATTTTTAAAGCATTATTTAAAACTTCACATTAATTTGAATAAAGAATACTGACACATCCTTCCAAATTAAAATTGGATAAAAGTGAAGATAATGACAATATCCCTCTATATTTTACCATCACCTTACAGACTCCCTGTCTCTGGCAGTGACTACTATCAGCTATTCTCCTTATTGCCAGGTGTTTGATCTTTAATTCTTGCATATGTAAATATATACACACATGTGTGTGTATTGAAAGCCCAGGCATAATAAAATATCAGATATTTTTATGACTTTAATGCTAGATAATTCTTTTGAGCTTCTTAGCATTTGGCCTTCACTTCCTCTCCGACAGATAATTCCCTAATCTGTCAACAAAGGGCTTCCAAAAATATCATTTAATTACATTGTTTTCTTCAATGAACGTACAGCACTTATGAAGTTGGATTTGTTTGGAAGGTTTTTGTTGTCATATTTTATCTTTAAAAGATGCAATAAATATACTTTGAAGTAGTTCTCATTGTGGGTTCTGATGGAGTTGATGGCACTAGAGATTAGCATCGGTATTTTATGTCACATCTTGTCATTTTAGAGGATGGAGACATGGATGCTCTGTCCAACTGTCTATGAATGTATGCCTTTTACACAAACAAAACTGAGGGTTATGAAACACTTCAATTTTGCCAATCTGACTGTAAAAATTTCCAAAATAAATAAACAATAAAACAAAAGCTCAGTTTTTACAACTGCTTTACAGAGAGTCAGAGGACGTCACATATTGGAAGATCGTCAGTGTCCCTATATTTGTCATATGTGACATGACTTAACCCATGACAAGTTTTGAGAGTTGCTGAAACATTTGAAGCATGTGTGAAAGTAGGTGGTAAAACCTGAATGCCAGAATCCTCTCAAACTCACATGCAGACTTAATCTCCATTTTAGAACCCGTGAAAGTGGTACTTAGGGAAGATGTTGGGTCTTTTGGCAAAGAAATTATCAGTGGGATTCAGGCTTTTATAATAAGGACCCAAGGGGTTAAAAAAAAGTACCAATTGAATATCCACCTACCCCTCATTGATTGTGTTGGTTCCTTGTTCTTGACTGCTCAGGATCCTGATCTGTGAGGACTATGTTTCTGCTGATTCATAGCTACAAGAACTATGGGATTCTGTTAGAGCAGCTGAGACAGATTGAGAAAACAGCCACTGGTAGACTGAGTTACAAGTCCATTTTTCTTGTTTGATTCACTTATGTGTTGTATGTTGGATGTTTTGACATTCACTGGTAAACATGCCTTCAAGTTCAAAGTGACATAGTGTGTTATCATCTTCTAAAGAATATAGGGAAGGATATTCACCATTGCAGAGTTCTCAATCTGACATTTCTAACACCTGTTGCATCTCTACCCCAATATATAGAAGCATATATTTCTTAGGAGGCTTGTTCTTCTAAACTTGAAAATCTATTAACATTTCTATTTTTTAAAAAAATTAAGTACTTACTAGAAAAAACTCAAAATTCACAAGTACATTATTGCTTTCAGTGTCCTTTTTTTCACTTTCCAAAGAAACCTCATTTTAAAAGACAATACCATCCTTATCACAGAATGTGTAGAGAAGATCATGACTGAGAAATGATGATATTGATATTGATTATTACATGAAATCTACAGAGATATGTCCAATCATTAGTGTGGCATGTATTGGTTTGAGGAACTTAAGATCTGATTATAGTATGGAAAATTCTATTCTTATTTCTTACTTAAAACTAAATTTAGTGAGATTCAGTGAATAAAACCACAGACTATATAGTTAAAGATAAATTCTATATAAATTGTGTTTGTTTCCCCAGTAGAGAATGTCTTACTTAAATGAAAAGAACAGTCACCAATTATCAGAAGTTCAAATTTAACAGGTACCATGAAGTTCACCCAGAAACTTCTTTTTTAGAACTTTATCACTGCACTATGAATAGTGATGAAGTCTACATTGTATCTTCTCTGTTCAGAAAAGAGAAAAGCAAAAATACATAACCCTTTCTCTGCCCCTTATCTCCAGTCTTCATGCCAAGCCATTCTCTTCCATCTACAAACAGTTCTTGACAAAGTAATCTCCCCTCATTTCTTCTGGTTCTTCATTTACACTTTGTTCATTATTTCCATGGTGATCTTAATCCTGGCCTCTTCTCACCCTTCAGCTCTGCTCTTGGATATCATATTTGAGAATCTGTCCCAATGCTACATATTTAAAGAGATTCCACTTGTTATAGAACATCTCTAGAATAATGACGCCTATTCCTTGCCTTTGCCTGAGGTAGAGATGTGGTCTGGGGAAGCCAACAATGTATACTCTTCACCAGCCAGCATTCTCTCTTGTGTATACAATCTAACTCAGAAATGTTTCAGAATTGCTCACAAGTAAACACACTGATATTTTCTCATCTATGAATAAGCAACAACGGCTCCAACCACAAAGGATTAGTGTGGGTAAAAAATAGAGAAAAGGGTTGCAGGGTTTAAAAGGATATGCTAATTTAAAATAAGTATTAAAACTATAGCTATTTTCACAAATATTTATTTATTGATATGGTAACATTTTTGTAAGATATTGAGATAATATCCTTACAATAAATTAAGAAATAAATTACCACTCAAGCTCCAATATATGCATACCTATGAAAAATAAACACAAAGGATAATTTATATTTTTATATTTACTTCTTACATTTATTATTTACATAATTGATAAATTTTACATATTTATTATTTATGTTATGTAAGTATATAATATGCAAGTATATAATGTAAGTATATAAATACTTACATAATACTTATATACTGTAAATATATAAATACTAACATTATACTTATATAATGTAAGTATATAAATAAATATATATTTATATGTGCAAAAATTTGTAATTTTATATTTCATATATTTATTATATGTATGTATTGGTATGTATAGGTGTAATACATAGACTACATATACCTATGAAAACCATTACTAGTCTCCACAAATATTTTCTTAATATTTCTTTTTCATCTATGCACACAGCTCTACATTTAGTAACTAATCTGTTTATGTGGGTAGATGTACCCTACTTGTTTATGTTTACTTAAATACATGATGATACATGTCTTTATGTATATCATGATGCATGTCCCATTGTTGACTCTCTAGTTCCTGTTTCCCATTCTGTCTTTGTCATTCTACTTTCCTTCATCTTTTCTTTGTCTTCCTAGCATCACTCTTAAACATCACTCAGTCTTGAACCACTCAATTTCTGTACTATCTCTACTTCTCCCCCAATTTTTTTTTTATTTTCTATATTTTTTTTTATTTACATTCACAATGATTTCCCCTTTCCCGGTTCCTCCATCCCCGAAAGTCCCATAAGCCCTCTTCCCTCCCCCTGTTCCCCATTCAACCCCCTCGAGCTTCTCTGTCCTGGTATTCCCCTACATCCAGTCTTTCCAGGACCAGAGGTCTCTCCTTCCTTCTTGGAAATCAATTGATATGTGAATTGTGTTTTCAGTATTCTGAGCTTCTGGGTTAATACCCCCTTATCAGTGACTGCATACCATGTGTGTTCTTTTGTGATTGGGTTACCTCACTAAGGATGATATTTTCCAGTTCTGACCATTTGCCTAAGAATTACGTGAATTCATTGTTTTTAATTGCAGAGTAGTATTCCATTATGTAAATACACCACATCTTCTGCATCCATTCATCCACTGAGGGACATCTGGGTTCTTTCCAGCTTCTGGCTATTATAAATAAGGCTGCTATGAACATAGTGGAGCATGTGTCCTTATTGCATGCCAGGGAAGCCTCTGGGTATATGCTCGGAAGTGGTATAACAGGATCCTCCGGGAGTGTCATGCCCAGTTTTCTGAGGAACTGCCAGACTGCTTTCCAGAGTGGTTGTACCAGCTTGCAATGCACCTGCAGTGGAGGAGTGTTCCTCTTTCTCCACATCCTCTCCAACAACTGCTGTCTCCTGTGTTTTTGATCTTAGCTATTCTGACTGGTGTGATGTGGAATCTCAGGGTTGTTTTGATTTGCATTTCCCTAATGACTAAGGATGTTGAACATTTCTTTAGGTGCTTCTCAGCCATTAGATATTCTTCAGGTGAGAACTCTTTGTTTAGCTCTGTACCCCATTTTTAATAGGGTTTTTTGGCTCTCTGGAGTCTAACTTCTTAAGTTCTTTGTATATGTTGGATATTAGCCCTCTGTCCAATGTAGGTTTGGTAAAGATCATTTCCCAGTTTGTTAGCTGCCGCTTTGTCCTTTTGACAGTGTCCTTTGCCTTACAGAAACTTTGTAATTTTATGAGGTCCCATTTGTCAATTCTTGACCTTAGAGTCAAGCTATTGGTGTTTTGTTCAGGAAATTTTCCCCTGTGCCCATTTGTTCAAGGTTCTTCCCTCGTTTTCCTTCTATTAGTTTCAGTGTGTCTGGTTTTATGTGGAGGTCTTTGATCCACTTGGAATTGAGCTTAGTACAAGGAGATAAGAATGGATTGATTGTATTCTTCTGCATGTTGATCTCCAGTTGAACCAGCACTATTTGTTGAAAAAGCTATCTTTTTTCCACTGGATGGTTTTAGCTCCTTTGTCAAAGATCAAATGACCATAGGAGTGTGGATTCATTTCTGGGTCTTCAATTCTGTTCCATTGATCTACATGCCTGTCACTGTACCAATACCATGCAATTTTTAACACTATTGCTCTGTAGTACAGCTTGAGGTCCTGGATACTGATTCCCCCAGAAGTTCTTTTACTCTTGAGAATAGTTTTAGCTATCCTGGGTTTTCTGTTATTCCAGATGAATTTTTGAATTGCTCTTTCTAACTCTATGAAGAATTGAGTTGGGATTTTGATGGGGATTGCATTGAATCTGTATATTGCTTTTGGCTAGATGGTCATTTTTACTATATTAATCCTGCCAATCCATGAGCATGGAAGATTTTTCCATCTTCTGAGGTCTTCCTCAATTTCTTTCTAATTGTGATAAGTAACCATGTAGAAGAATCAAAACTTGATGGGTATGGAGGATACAAAGAGGGTAAAATATAGGCATGAAGGCTGTATACAGAGATTATTAGAATTTTCTTAGTTACTTTTCTGTTGCTGGGCTAAAATATCATGACCAAATCATCTTATAAGAGATACATATTATTGGGGTTTACAGTTGCAGACAATGATTTTACGACCATTGTGGCAGGGAGTATGGCAGCGAGCAGGCAGGCATGGTGACAGAGCAGGAGCTGAAGGGCACCCTGTAAACACAATTGATCCACAATCATTAGGCAAGAGGGCTAACAAGAATTGGCAAAGTTCACCCACAGTGCCTCACCTCTTCCAATAAAGCCACACATCCTAATCTGTCCAAAAAATTCTACCCACTGGGGACCATGCATTTAAACATAGGAGCTTAAGGGGGTCATTCTCAGTCAAACCACCACACACATTCCTAAGTATCATATGTGGACCCTGTGTTATTTGCAGACATTTCAAAATGGCATTGGTTGTTAGCCTTAGTTATCTAATCATTGAATAAGAATGGTAAGTTAATCACCTCGCATTTCTTCTACAGGACCAACTTTTTTTAAAATCTTAATTGTTTACAATTAGTCTCATACCTCCTTTGCATTGCATATGTTTTGTGGCGTGCCTATAACTTTGCTGTCTGTCTGGTTTCTTCGATTTGAATACCTAAACTAGATTTACACAGATATGAATGTGTATAGAGACAAAACTAAAGAAATTCAGAACCAAGAAATGCCTTGGGTCATGCCAGATCCCAAGGAGAGTATAATCTCTGTGCTTATTTATGCCGCAAATTGTGTCACGCTGTGAAGACTTAAATGATCAAATAGTAGGAGGATCATATATTTCTGTAGACAAACTTTTGGTAAGCAATGACGGAGAAAGTCATATAAAAATTTCACCTGTTCTATATTGTGAGGTTAATGAGGTGAATGGGTCAAGAGAGAGAAAAGACCTCAAAACCATGTTCCAGAAAACTGTAGCTTCTGTGAAAACAAGGGTCTTGGCCACTGGACTGAATGCCATACTTAGTAGGAATTTACATTTATGTTTCATTTCCATTTCTTCATTTAAAGATAAAAAATTCAGAGTGGTATCTTGCAAATAAAATTAAGACCCGAAAATAAGTTAGAAGTGGGAAGTGAATATCTCTAATAGTTTATATACATTCAATTACAAACACATCTACATGAGTTCAAACTGGTAAGAGAAAGGTTATTATTTATAACTAAGAAGGACAAATATAAATGTTAAAATCCGTGTAAGGTTTTTTTTTTTGTTTGCTTGTTTGTTTTCGAGACAGGGTTTCTCTGTGTAGCCCTGGCTGTCCTGGAACTCACTCTGTAGACCAGGCTGGCTTCGAACACAGAAATCCGCCTGCCTCTGCCTCCCAAGTGCTGGGATTAAAGGCATGCACCACCACTGCCCGGCTCCATGTAAGGTTTTTTTTTTGTTTTTTATTTTATTTTTTTTTTAATTTACATTCCCAATCATTTCCCCTTTCCCGTTTCCTCCCTCCCCGAAAGTCCCATAAGCCCCCTTCCCTCCCTCTGTTTCCCATTCAACCCCCTCTCCCTTCTCTGTCCTGGCGTTCCCCTACATCCAGTCTTTCCATGACCATGGATTCAGAAGATGTGGTACATTTTTTTTTATTTTTTTTTTTAATTTACATTCCAAATCACTTCCCCTTTCCCGTTTCCTCCCTCCCCGAAAGTCCCATAAGCCCCCTTCCCTCCCTCTTTTCTCCATTCAACCCCCTCTCGTTACTCTGTCCTGGCGTTCCCCTACATCCAGTCTTTCCAGGACCAGGGGTCTCTCCTTCCATCTTTTTAGAAATCTATTGATATGCGGATTGTGTCTAGGGTATTCCGAGATTCTGGGTCAATATCCCCTTATCAGTGACTGTATACCATGTGTGTTCTTTTGTGATTGGGTTACCTCACTAAGGATGATATTTTCAAGATCTCCATGTAAGTTTTAAACACTGTATTTTCCTTTGTTCTGATTATGCCTTAAAAATGTTGAATGTGGAAGACTAATATTCCTCAGCACCTCAGTATATATATATATATATATATATATATATATATATATATATATATATGTATGTTGTATAATATATACACATTATATATATTTTAAACTTTACTTCAAAGGAAAAATACTACAGCTTAATAAGACTACATCTGTGGAAGAAACATTTTAAGAAAAACCATTTTCTAAAATATTTATCTGTTTTTTCCATGTCTACTTAGCTAAAGCATATCATAAATTAAGTAGTGTAAAACTCCAGTGCACTTACTTGACTTTTAAACGAATGTATTCAGCTTCTACATATTAGTAAATTCACAGAAAAGGCCTCGCTGTGTAACTTAGTAAAAATTATCAGTGCTAATGCAAGCTTTAACATGATTCATGTTGTATTAATATCATTTTTATATTTTAAGCCTATGATTGCCTTTGTTCTTTGCAAGCATGAAAAATAAGTACTTGAAGTGTTATCGTGAAATACTTATGGAAATTGCTGTTCTATACCTATGGTTGTTATTATTATTATTATTAACCATGTGATACTTGTCAAATCAAAATTAAACTATTGAAGTATCAATTAATGACCATATACAGCCATGTTTTATATTGTCATTGTTCTATTGCCTTTTTATCATGAAGAATTTTTATGTGACTGTGGTATTTTCTAGGGTCCAACCTCCTATAAACCAAAAAGAAAGAAATCATTGAGGTCTTTCTGCAAAGCTCAGTGGTTTTAATATTGCAGTTAATTAATTGTATATAAAATAATTCTTCAACATTTTACAAGGTATGTCTTCCTATATAATAACAATTATGGGCACATAATTTCCTCACAAAACAGTAATAAAGTAAACAGAAATCTTCAAGTTTAACTTATTTGCATATTTCAGGGGAATATTCCTATAGCATAATATTTTTTCTCTCTATTTATTTTATATCCTCTTGACAAGCTTTAGTGTGGGCTTGCTTCATAGCACCATAAAAGGAAAACCACTCATAACCATCAACTTCATATACACCATTTCAAAGCAAGACCTTGCATAAAGAAATTAGCATTCTCTGTGTATTTATCATGTCAAGATGAACCAACAAAAACATGGAAGATGATTTTCACAGCAAAGACACATTAAAGAAAGGATGTTTTAAACACTGGAAATTTAACCATCTTTGAATTTCAAACTCTGCATTTTTTAGAACAATTTTGATGTGACAGACATAAAAGTTTCAGAAATAATATAATGCTGATATCAAAATAAGTCAAATTTATTCAAATAATGGTAGTTTAACAGTAAAGTGTTTTTATATATAATCGAGTACCATATACATCATGCATAATGGAAAAAATAAAAAGAGACATATCTGAATCCTTTTTCTTTCAGTTGCAAGAGTCCTGGCCATTTGTATACTATGAAAAAATTTGCATGTGTTCATTGATGTTTGTGAGTATGCACCATAATACTTGCTGAGATTGTTCAATAAATGTCAATAACTTCTTTGCTTTTATATCTATATTTTGTTTTTCTCTTTCTTTTTGGTTTAGTGTATGTGTGTTTCTCTCTCTGTTTATGTGTCTTTGTGTATGTGTACGTACTTGTATTTGTCTGTCTGTCTGTCTGTCTGTATGTATGTATGTATGTATGTGTATCTCTCTCTGTGTATGTGTGTGCGTGTGTGTGTATGCGTGTGTGCATGTGTATGTGGTTTCATTACATCTGGTGTCTTCTGTCATTTTTTTCTTCCTTATTTTCTGAGACAATGTCTCTCACTGAAGCTAGAGCACAAATTGAGGCCCAAAGCCCAGAAGCCACACTCTCTTTGCCTTTCCAGTACTAGAAGTATAGGTGTGCACTACTGTGCCCAGAAGCATACATTTTACCAACCCAGACATATCTCTTGCCCCTACATTTTCCTTTATTGTGTTCCTAAAATTAATATTATCTTAGACTTGTAAAATACTCTGTGCAAACATGTCTATTTAATACACACATCTTTAAGGCTGTGTTTCTCATATTTTTTAGTGGAGACTGCTCAACTGACCCATCCACACAAATGGGGTGCTTCTAATCTCTACCACATATTCTACTCAGAATTCAACACTATGACTTATGAAACTTAGTTCAATGTCCTTTTCCCCAAACAAACAACTCTTGTATTCCTACAAATACCACTCAACTCAAATATCAGTTGCATAAAGAATATTAGCTTATTCTTTTATTCAACACCAGGGAACATTTGGAAGAAGGGACAGAAAGATCTGGAGCAGGAGGAGGATTGTTATGAAACTGTCTCCTTCACATGATGTTGCTCTTGTAGCCATTAATTCTCTGCCATTTTGGACAAGTCCTTATACTATCATATATAGTGGAGATGAGCTCATAAAATCCCTTTCATTTCTGTGGCATTATATGTAGTCATTGGGAGCTATGGAAATGGGTGTTGTTTCCTGTTTTGATAGAGCCATAAGTACCTCATGTTTTGTGAAATCATTTCTTCCACTCAGGTGAATGCAAGTGACTAACATTAAACTCAGTGAGTAAAAAGGAAAAATCAGAGAATAAGGTGTACTGATGGAGGGAAGAATTATTCTAAAAGTTATGAGTAAAGTATAACTTTATATTAAATTATCAAACTCTGAAAAACAATGCTAATTAAAATTTGTTCATATGGGAGGCAGAGGCAGGAGGATTTCTGAGTTCGAGGCCAGCCTGGTCTACAAAGTGAGTTCCAGGACAGCCAGGGCTACACAGAGAAACCCTGTCTCAAAAAAAAATTGTTCATAATTGCATTAATTTTTAAGTTAATGCAAGCATGAGGTACTTAGAATAGTCTATAGCATCTGTCAAATAATATTGTCATGTTTTAATTTATTTTTATTTTGATAATATTTAAATAATATTTGAAACCCTGTCTGATCAATTTTTAAACATTCCTTTTTTGCTTTTCTTATGATTTTATTAATCAAGTGTTTCACTAGATGGTTAATTGATGTGTAGCTATCATTTTAACCATTTCAATTAATTCCTACAATCATATGTAAATTTTGTAAAAAAGAAATAATTCTGTTTTTATCATGTGGACAAAGGCCACATGTCTTTCTTTGAGGTAGACTTCCATTAAAATATTAGTGACTTAGGGATCAAATATTAACATAATATGTTCTTTTTTCTCTTTCTTTTTTCTTTTTCTTTTAATTTTAATTTTACAATTAATACAGTCCAGTCATTATCTCCTCTTGGTCTGCCCTCAGACAGTTCCTCTCCCATTCATCCTCCCCCATTTCCAAGAGAATGTCCCCTCCTCCCCACTACCTAGGGCCTCAAGTCTCTCAAGGGTAGGTGCATTTTCTCTCACTGAGCCCAGAACAGGCAGTCCTCTACTGTATATGTGTCCAGGGCCTCATACTAGCTACTGTATTCTGCCTGGTTAGTGGCTCAGTGTCTGAGAGATTTCCAGGGTCCAGGCTACTTAAAACTGCTGGTCTTCCTATGAGGTCACCTCTATAATATATTATCCTGAGTGCGGTAACTCTGACCTAAAAGGACATGCATAATATGTACTCACTAAAAATGAATATTAGTGCTCTTCCTCCCCCCCCCTAAAAAAAGTATAGAATACCTAGGATACAATCCACAGAACTCAAGAAAATTAACAAGTTGAAGGGTCCAAGTAAGGATGCTTCAATCCCACTTGGGAAGGAGAAGAAAGCAATCAAAGTCATTGGGGGGCAGAGGGAGGGAGGGACCTGAGTGGCAGAAGGGAGGAAGAGGGGAAAAGGAGACCATGATCAGGTTATTGGTGGGGGTATGTTTGGGGGTGGGGAGGAAACAGGAGGAAAGATCTGAGGTTCAGCAGAATGAATGGAAATATGCAACCTTGCGAGGCGGGAGGTGTGGGGACCCTCTAGAATGTACCAGAGATCTGGAAGGTGAGAGATTCTCAAGACTTGAAAGGAAAGACCTTAGACGAAATGCACAGTAGTGGGGAGAAGAAGTCCACCTCCAGTAGAAAGACAGGGCATCAATTGGAGGGATGGGGTTGGCATCCCACAGTCAAAAACTCTGACCAAGAATTATTCCTGTCTAAAAGAACTTGCAAGGCAAAAATGTAGAAGAGACTGAAGGAAAAGAGGTCCAGTGACCAGCCAAAACTGGGATTCTTCTGTGGATGGGCCTGATGCTGTTCTTGTGAGCCAATCCCCTAATAAATAAAGGCGCTAACCACTGGGTGAGTAGGCAGGATTTCCAGGTTGGATGAAGGAAGAGAGGAAGCAGGAGAGTGTTACTTCTTGGAACCCAGACAGTGGAGGGTTAAGATGTAGCTGCTAGAGTTTCCTAGTATAGTGGTGGATCCTTGCAGATCTACCATGATCTGATTTTTTTTAATGTTTTTTTAATTAGATATTTTCTTTATTTACATTTCAAATGCTAGTCCCGTTCCTCTATCCACCCCCCAAATCCCCCTATCCCATCCTCCCTCCCCCTGCTCACTAACCCACACACTCCTGCTTCCATGATCTGGCATTTCCCTACCCTGGGGCAATGAGCCTTCATAGGTCCAAGCAACTCTCCTCTCATTGATGTCCGACCAGGCCATCCTCTGCTACCCTAGAAAATATCATCCTTAGTGAGGTAACCCAATCACAAAAGAACACACCTGGTATGTACTCCCCGATGAGTGGATATGAGCCCAGAAGCTAGGAATACCCAAGATATAATCCACAGACCACATGAAACTTAAGAAGGAAGTCCAAAATATAGGTACTTTGGACCAAAGTATCGTAGATAGGGATCAGATTTTTTTTTTGTTTTTTTGTTTAGGTTTTTCTTTTTTTAGATTTATTTATTTATTATATGTCTATGGATGGTTGTGAGCCACCATGTGAGTGCTGGGATTTGAACTAATGACCTTCGGAAGAGCAGTCGGTGCTCTTACCCGCTGAGCCATCTCTCCAGCCAGGGATCAGATTTTAATAAGGCTTACAAGATTAGGTTTTAGTTGTTGAGGCCAGAGATTGAATTAAGATTATTTCTGAACTAAGTTTGTGTTGCGTTTTAAAGGTACGATGGCCAAGCGATGGTTTGCTGAGGTGCTCCACAAAGGCTATGGGGGATTTGAATCACAAGATTGGCATGGTAGTGACTAGCCTGCCTAGTGAGCAGGGTAGAGAGATTGTGGAGTTTAGAGTCAGAATCTCCACAAGATAAAAATAGATCGGCCATTGCCTGCTAGTGCATGGCCAGATTGGCCACCAGAGCAGAGGCCCAAGCACGGGAATGAGCAGGTTATACTTCTTTTCATATTTCAGTCGACAGGATTCATCTTAGAGGAGGCTCCATTGCCTGACATTATAACTGATGCTATGGTATACTTACAGACAGGAGCCTAACAAGGCTGCACTCCAAGAGGACCAACAAGGAGCTGAGAGACAGATGCAGATATTTACACCCAGCTAATGGACTGATGTCCCCTGTGTTTGAATGACAGAGAGGCTGGCAAGATGTTCATTTTTCTTATAATTTTTTTTCTAGCAAGAGAGAATGTCCAAGGTTGAAAATTTCAAAGAGAGTCACCAGTCACAGGGTTTGTCACTAAAATAAATTATTTTATCTGATTTTCAAGTTGTCATGATTAATCAATTAAAGCAACCGTGCAAATATTTCATTTTTTAAGCTAGTGAAGTTTCATTTTTAAGCTAGTAAAGTTGTTTGCATTTTAGCTCTCCTGCTTCTCCTTCACCTGGCCTTCAGAAGGCAAACTAAGGTCATAAATGACTCTTATTTTTTAATGATTTATTATTTTTTTTATTTTATATGTATGAGTTGTATTTGAATGGAGGTATGTGTAATATATGCATGTTCACATGGAGGCCTCAAACAATAATCAGATCCTCTGAAGTTGGAGATAGAGATGGTTGTGGGCCTCTATTTTGGAGGCTGGAACTGAAATTGAATACTGTGAAAGAGTAGCTCGTTCTCTCAGACAAAAGTCCTTCCCTCTGCATTCTCATGGACTTTTTCTTAAATAGTAAAACTTATTCATAAAAGTGTATAAAGTTCAATGTTCATATATTTAATAAATTTTGTGTAAATAATGATAAATCATGTTTCTAATCTTTTGCTAATATTTTATTAAACATTTTCTCCTGGGAATTTATATGTATGTGTGGGGAATTTGCATGTATGTGTGTATGCCTGAATGGCTTGTGTGTGTGTGTGTGTGTGTGTGTGTATGTGTGTGTATGTGTTTTGTGTGTGTGTGTGTTCCTGAATGGATGCATACTTTTAAGCACATATTTCCTCTTCTAGATAAGGGGCTCCTGTAGAGGATAATTTTACTCAATCGTATCCTATATAGAGAACACATTACTTTATTTTTGTAGAGCATTTTATGAATGGTTAGTGACTGAGGGGGAAATATTATTTCATTTCCTGTCACATTTACTTACTCAGTCTGATTTCAAAATAGTTATTAATGAATAAATGTGTTCTTCACTGTCATTTCAGTCTAAATAAGTATATTTATAAAGTACTCTTAACTGACTTGTTATATACCTTGAGGGAGAGTGGTGTCTTTGAGTTAATTCTCTAAACATACTAATATAAATGTTATTGAAGATTTGGCAAAGAATATTAATTATTGCCCCCAAGATACATTATGAGTCATGTGATATATTAGACAATATTTAAATATACTTTCTGAGAACATTATAAGGTCACATATTTATCTCTTTTCCAATTTTTCTGAAAACCATTATATTTGCTTTATAAATAATAAATAACTTTAAATTTTTAATAAACTATAATCTAAACACATTTGTACGAATAAAATTATAATTTTAAATACACCATACTTGTAGCAATTGTAATAAGCTGTGGAAGATGGGACCTCAGAAGATAAATCTACATTAAACTGAAGCATCATAAAAAATGCATAGGGAAATGCAATAGGAAGAAACAATTACTCTGGTATAAAAAAATTTACTTGGGGTAGAAAAGAACAATGATACATCAAGTCCCCATATTATTTTACCTTAATTGTGACTTAAAAGTCTAAGAAAATGATTGGTCAGTCTTAGAGTAAAATAGAGTTCTAAATGGGCTTCCAACATTTTATTTTTCTAAGTTAGTATTTGACATTTATTCTTAAGTAAATCTGTATTAACAAATAAATATTAGGTATTGCCCATACACAGCTTCATTCCATGATAGTATCCTAAGACTTTAATTGCATCGAGTTGGGATATACTGAATTTATATACACATGAACTCACACATGTGCACACACATAAAACTCCCACTCTCAAAATGAAATCATCTGAACATGATTCCCTAAGCCCAGCCACAATTATATGTCTTACTGATAGAAAAAAAAAATATGCCTAGGAATTTCATGAATTCATTGTTTTTAATTGCAGAGTAGTATTCCATTGTGTAAATATACCACATCTTCTGAATCCATTCCTCCACTGAGGGACATCTGGGTTCTTTCCAGCTTCTGGCTATTATAAATAAGGCTGCTATGAACATAGTGGAGCATGTGTCCTTATTGCATGCCAGGGAAGCCTCTGGGTATATGCCCAGGAGTGGTATAACAGGATCCTCCGGGAGTGTAATGCCCAGTTTTCTGAGGAACTGCTGACAGCTTTCCAGAGTGGTTGTACCAGCTTGCAATCCCTTCAGCAGTGGAGGAGTGTTCCTCTTTCTCCACATCCTCGCCAACAACTGCTGTCTCCTGTGTTTTAGATCTTAGCCATTCTGACTGGTGTGATGTGGAATCTCAGGGCTGGGAAAAGATCTTTACCAACCCTACATTCAACATAGGGCTAATATCTAATATATACAAAGAACTCAAGAAGTTAGACTCCAGAGAGCCAAATAACCCTGTTAAAAATGGGGTAAAGAGCTAAACAAAGAGTTCTCACCTGAAGAATATCTAATGGCTGAGAAGTACCTAAAGAAATGTTCAACATCCTTAGTCATTAGCGAAATGCAAATCAAAACAACCCTGGGGGTAGCATTTGTAATGTAAACAAATAATTTAATTAAAAAAGAAAAAAACTTCAAAATCTTTTGCTCTCTAATATGTATTCATGTGTGTGTGTGTGTGTGTTTGTAAGCACCTATGCCCCATTGCCCAGAATCAATTTTTGCTTTCCTCCATTTTTTGACATAGTCTTTCATATTTTTCTGTTGTTTGTTTTGCAAATTCATTGGTCCATGAGTTTCCTTGTGATTCTCCCATCTGCATTCCATTTCTGTTGCATTGCTGGACTATAGATATGTGGCCTCATCATCTGGCTTTCCATATTTAGTCATTAGAGTTGTGTGGCTAGCTCTTCCACCCACTCTTTTATCTTTACATGATATGTTTTTTTATATACTCAGTGAATTATTGTTATTGATAGTTCGTGTTTTGTACTAACCAGAACCTTTTTTGTCATATCTAATTGTAACTTAGCACCCGTTGATCAGTCTATCCCCACTTCTCTATCTCTGTCCTTCGTTCTAGAGCCTCCAATAGCCATCATGCAATATGAGGTTTTACTTTATCTTATTTTTGATGCCAAATGAATGAGAGTGTTTGGTATTAGTCTTTCTGTGCTGGAGTAGTTTACTTAATCTTCAGTTCCATGTCTGCAAATGGCAAGATTCCATATATGGCTATATGGCTATATAGCAGTCTGTTGCATATGAATACTGTATTTTTTTAACTCCTCCACTGATTGATGAGCAGTTTTATTGCCTCATTGTGTGATTACTGTGAAGTGTTACAATGAGCACATTGCAAACAACATGCTTCTATAGAGGAATTTTAATCCAGCAACATGGCTGCTCTGGCAAGGTTTCACAACCAAAGACTTTCTAAGTCTGTGTGATCTGGCTGGAACACAGACATGATCTTAGTAAACACCTTTATTTAATCCCTCAGGTTAAACTACAGACACTCCTTTGCTATACAACTTTCATTCCAAACAATGAAGGTAAAGTTTATTTATAGAAGGAAGCATTCATGTCTGAAAGTGATGTTTGAGGGGAAAAGAAAATGTGGAATTGGAGAGAGATTTGACAAAATGAGTCAGAAATAGCATATGCCCAACTTTCATGAGGGTAGGCATTAAAAAGAGGCTAATTAAGACCAGGTCTCCAAGCCAATCTGATAGAGGCATTTGATTCCAGCCTGAGAAGTTAATAGAAAAAAAGTAGTAGTATACTGAGTTATATGGAGTTAGGATCCTTCTAATATGGCTGGTAGAATGAGGCCCTGGTTCTCTGGAGGAGTACTGTATGCCCTTAACTGCTCTGTAACATCATTCTGGCCACCAAAAGCTAAATTATTTCAAGAGGGAAAATTTAACATAAATAATGAAAACATAGATCTTGTATTTGCTACATTTGACAGACTCTAAACTTTGAGCTCTGATGAATATCCAGTTTTCTAATGGGCGGTCTTTGGGGCCATGAAATCACATAGGACAATAATGTTCGATCCTTCTTCTTTCTTTACCAGCTATATTCTTTTACTCTAAGAACTGGAAACCACCTTTATATTTATTTTTAAAGAAAAATAATGAAAAGATTAAAAAAAACAAGAACAGTTCAGAGAGAATTCAGTCACTGAGTTCCTTTAGTTTAGTTGAGAGTCTGTTTTATCTAGACAGTTTTATAGAGACAGATTGCAGAGAGAACAGATCAGACAAAGATGTAGACAGAGAGGCCAGAAAATTAGAAAAAAATGGCAGGGTTAGTTTGAGGTCAAGCAGAGTAATTCAGCAAGAAGCTGAGAGAAGGCAGTCTGTATCAGTTAGCTTGGATAGGAGTTTGAGCCAGAAGAGCTAAGATGAACCAGCCAGCCAGAGGTCAGAAAGAGCTAAAAAGGATGAGCTTGAAGACAGTAAGCCTCCAGTTACATCTGATTACTAAAAGTTACTTTTACATGCCTCTTCAACACAATGGTTCCGGTTTTTCTTTATATGCATAGCAAGAGGTGGGACTCTTAGGACATACATTAGCTCAAATTTACCTTCAAAGGAACACCACATACATTCCCTAAATTCTGTACTAATTTCAATTCCAACAGACACTGTGAAAGGTTTCTCTTTTGTCTGAACACTCTCAGAACAGTTATATTAGCCATTCTTACAGTGGAGGTGATATATATAACATTGGAACTTTTTTATTGGCATGATCCTGATGATTAGAAACGGTGGCAGTTTTTATTACCTCTTGGTGTTTGATAGGATGTGACATAACAGAAGACACTTCTCCTTTCATGTTATGCTCATTACACATCAAACAACCTTCTAGTAATGATGCAATGACCCTTCTAAATTCACATATCAAACATTTAAGAAGTAATTTTGTATTTTTATATCAGCATTTTCATATTCATACTTCAATAATTTTATCTGTCTCATGGCATAATTGTAAATATGATATGGTATGACATTTTTCCAAACATGTAATTAGCATCATAACTTAATAAATGATAATTAGCACTCACCATTTCCTTCTCCTTCATCTGTTCCTCCCATAAACATACATAAAAACACATATGCTATATTTTTAAGAAAAACTTTCCCAGGTTGTTTGTATTTTTTCAAGTTGCATGTATTTTTTTTATATTTTCTTTTAGAAAAACAGAATCTTTTCATTAAGAAAAAGGTAGTTCCTTAAGCTTCTCTGATCTTTATCAGATTTTGTTCTGACTTTTACAAAGATTCCACTGATAAAATGATATTTTGTAATTATTTATAATAAATTACGTATAATAATTAGTAAATAATGTCTGTTCTTTTATTTGTACAACTATATCCCTTAATTTTATGTAATTTAACTTAAAGTAAGCATAATTGTAAAATACAAGTGTTATTGTCTAAATTTCAGAGGAAAAATATATACTGAATTACTAACTACAACTTCACACAGATAGAATATAGCATTTAGTTTCTGTGTCTCTGTCTCCAAACTCTGCATTTCTTTTCATTATTCATTTTTATTTTGTTATTTGGTTCAATCAAACTGAAACATTGCAACAAGGATGAAATATTATAGTAGAGTGAGTCTTTTTGTGGCCCCCTCCTCTGTTTTTGACACACTGAACATAGGAATGTATTCTCAAGGGAAAGAAAATCATTATAGAAAAAGTTAAGTAAGTGTAACTCTCCCATAAAACCACAGACAAACTAAAACCATGTGCTTGCTGGTTTTGTGTCAACTGGGTATAAAACAGCTTTATTGGAGAGGGAGGAGCCTGAACTAAGAAACCACCCTCAGAAGATTTGGCTGTAGACAAGCTTGTAGGACATTTCATTAATTCGTTCTTGATGGGAGAAGGCCCAGCACACTGAGGTCAGGGCTATCCCTGAGCTCCTGATTCTTGGCTATATAAAACAGCAGGTTGAGCAAGCCATAAGCAGCTTACTCATGAGCAACTCTCTTTTATGGCCTCTGCATCATTTTCTGCCTCCAGGACTCTGCCCTGTTTGAGTTCTGGTTTTGACTTCATTCAAAAATGGACTAGACTTAAACCCTTTCCTCCTCAAGTTACCTTTTGTCATGGTGTTTCATAACATCAATAGTAACCTTGACTACGACAACCACAAAATTAAAATATATAGACTTCTCCTATGAAACTGTTCTCCTGAAATTAATATAAACTTTTAAATGCCAACTTACTTTTAAACACCCAATAACATCTTGGAAAAGTAGTAATATCCTTCTAAAACTGGAAGGACTCTGTACTATTTGATAGCAATGTGTCCATTTTAGTGAACATGAACAAGAAATACCATCTTTAAACTTCTCAAAATCTGCAGTCACTTATGCAATCAAATATCATGAGTTCTTTTAAGCAAACACATTTGGTCAACATCTGTGTAGAGCTCAGAAAAAGAAAGCCATTAGATCTCTATGCCTAGCCAAGGTGCTAACTATATACCTGCAGAAAAGGACAACATCACCCTATTGGCTGAAATCCTGGTTCACCTTCCTGTTCTTTGTTGACTTTCTTTATGTTCTGGTAACACTTCACTTAATTTCACACAGTACTTAAGAGAGTGCCACAGAATACCATCAATTTGTGTAAGGAAATTGAAGCTTCTGAAAGTAGAGTTCATTTACTTAAGGCCACAGGTCTAATAGTATTTGAATTAAACCTGCCGCCATGTTGGGCACCATATAGATCTATCATGCAGACATTGTTATGAACATACACAGGGGTGTCATGTAGGTTGATTTCCATAGCATGAATATTTAGAAAAATTTAAGTAGTTTAACATGAAGAATCTATTAAGAAAATGAACAAGTAACAGGAGCGCAGAATCAACTGGTAAATGTTACCATGTCAGATATTAGTACAGGCAAAGAGGCTTAGTTCTGCTTTGTATTACTGGTAATCAGAGTCAAATTGATAAACCATACATCTCAGTCCAATGAGCAAGGAGCTGGGATATTTAAACTTCAGCTCCACACATACTGTTGAGGACCTATTTTGGGAGCGTTAGTAAATATTGCCATTGTTGATTGCTAAATAGTCCTCCATCAGAGCAAACACTCAATTAAGAAGGGATGACACTGAGATATCTAATAATTATGCCCAAAATCACAGTACAGAAAATATGGGAAGATATTTCGTTGCTGCCTACAGAGGCCTTCATTTAATTCCATAAATTTGGTGGCTTTGCAAAAATAAGATGACATCTGTAGTGGGATTGCAGTGGACTAGAAAAGGAGACAGTAAGAAAAATATAGTCTGTAATCTTAGGAATAGCTAAGACTATCTATGAATTCCACTGAAAAGATGTCTGAGGCATATCTGCAAACAGCCTTGCTTTTGTGCAAAATATACGTGCAGTCATTTTTAAATTTTTGATTATTTTTTCTATTTGACTTCCATTTATTTCTACATTTGATACCACTAAATTAGCCAATCATTCAGTGACCTAGAAATAATTTTTATATAGAAGCTAGATTAATAGTTACTAATTGAAGATGGCAAATAAAATCTTGGAAGATCCTTATGGCAAACAAGCTGATTCACTTAGGTGTGTGTGTGTGTGTGTGTGTGTGTGTGTGTGTGTGTGTGTGTGTATACGCGTGTGTGTGTGCCTGCTTGTGTTTGTAGGAGTCATATACATTACCTGCGTGAAGTGTCAGAAGCAGTATTGGATCCCCTGGAACTAACTTACAGTGGATTCTGAGACGCCTTGCAGGTGCTGAGTACTAGTCCCTGGTCCTATGCCAGACAAATAAGTACTCTTAACTCCATAATCATCTTTCTAACCCCCACTTTGAACACTTTATTTGATTTATTCCATAAGAAGTAACATGCTTCCCAATTAATAAACATTTTAACCACACAAGAGAAATTGTATTATTATCCCCTTATTTCATTTTTAAAGTATCCATTGTGTCAAAGGCTAGATTATTATCTTAGAAGAAAAACATGTTCTCTACAAACCATACAGACTGTTGATCCTAAGAGAATATAATGTTTTCCACTCTTCTAGCATAGCTATGTTTGACAATTTCAAGAAGGACATGGCCCTCCATGGTAACACAGTCTATGCTAATCAGTTCTATACATTTCAAGGGTGTTGTGAAGAGGAACTATGACATACCAACACATAATAAGGAAAGGGGTCTATTAATTTTCCTTTTAAAGCAGGAGGAGCAAGGGCTCTTTTCTTTGCAATGATGCCAGTTTTATGTTTATGCTATCACAGTGCAAGGACAAGGATTGGAACTGCAGACATCACAATCTCCATTTTCTGCTCTAACTGATATCCTAGTGTTTTGACAGGAAAAGAATGAGAATAGATAATGGAAACAGAGAATATATGTATGACCTTGTAGAAGAAGAGAAAAATGTATTCAGGGCCATTACAAATTCATAACTAATTAAAGGTTAAACACCAGTTGCCAATTAGTGTGAAAGATAATTGTTCTTCTTTGGCAATCAGACAATGTGTACCTTTTGGGAAGAGAGAATGAGTATTGTCTTGTTATTGATGAATGGAATCACTAGCTCAGAAGCCTGAAGCTTTAACTTTCAAGAGACGTATCAATGAAGTCCAAGGTTGAGTGAAATAGTTCTCTTTCAGTAAGGACAAATGAGCTGGTACATTTTCAAGCCTGTATGTTTACAATGAATGTGAATATAGTTCAGGATGCATTATAATTCATACTGAAGCTCAACAGTTGGGATAAAATAAAATAAATCCCTTTTTAAAATGTAATAATGTTTTAAATATAGTCTTAACTAGAACCATACAGCCTATTACACAATGTAATATATAATATATATAAAATATTACATGTCATATATTATAATATAATACATACATGCAATATATATAATACATACATTTTATATATAACATATATATTGCATTATAATATATATATATATATATATATATATATATATATATTGCATGTTGAATGTACAAGTAGATACCAGATATGCTCAAAAGAGTTTCAATGCTGGCATACTGAATGTGGGAGAAAGTACAAGAAGAAAACAAATCATGGAGATATGTTCTCTGTTGTCTTTATCACAGGTAGCAGTAGAGAACATAGTAATAATAATCATCAGAAATATAATCCTTTATTCCAGGGCAGCCTTTAAACACCATGCAAGTAAGAACAATGGAAAATCCAGCTGCCATTAACTGTTATGTTGCAAATGGATATACAGTTTAAGCTGAAGAGATAAATTGTATGATTTTTCTCATTTTGTATGATTTCTGTTCTTTGAATAAACACTTAGTGTCTGACAATTATTAGTTTCCACATTTATGTATGGACATTGAGTATTCATATCTACAGATCAGGGGCATACTTGCTCTTTTTATCACTTCAATTGAGGATAACAGATACTTAATAAGTAATTTTTGTGCTCCATTGTTTTATGTGCTAGGATATCACATATCCTAATGTTTTTAACTCTGTCCCTTTAAATTTTATCTCAGCTTCTTGGCTTATTCTAAACTTTCATTTACTGCCTACACATAGTGAAAACACCTAACTTTGGTGTTGCTATGAAAAATAGCAGGTGTAAAATATATGAAATATACTTGGCAAAAATGAGAAAGCATAACATCTGTGGATGCCAATCATTAGGTACCATTTGCATTGGAAAAGACAGGAAAAGTGTCCAGTGTATGGGTTCAGGACCTGAAATTCAGAACATTGTGATCAGTCCTGATAAACTTTTGACATGCTTGCAAAGAGAAAAGCCATTTTTTCTCTTGTTGGGCAAACAGGATAATATCTGTATTTAAACCACTTCTACAATTAACAGTAACAAGTAAACTATTTCTAAGAAGGAACTAATTTTCTTAAGTTATGGGGGAAAACAAAAGAAAAGAAACAAAAGAAAAGACTCTGTGGTCATTAAGGTAAAGGAAGAAAGAAAGGAAAGAGAAACACTGTTGCAATACTTGAGAGATAGTGATGGTTCGGTCCTGCGTGTACCGGGAACTGGGGCACAGTTCACCTGATTCAACTCACTGGCTTTGCCTTATGGGGCTAAGTTAAATGATATACCCAATAGACACATAATATATCACCTTAGGAAAACCTTGAAAACACATGACCTTCTACTAGAAGAGACAAAACCATTCAGAGCCCTAATAAATTCATAAGTAATTAATTGGGAAAAGTATTCCCAAGGTCTTTGTTTAATATTTATGTTCTTACCCAGAGCATAATAGTATACTATAAAGAAAACTATCAAGCAAAAATCCACATGGAAATAAAACTGGAAAACCAGAGACAATGTCAGCAAATCACTTAATGCATTTTCTCAGGAAGAAATACCTCATATCGTTACTATAGAAATGACCTGAAGTTGCAAGGCAGATATCATATTTAGCAGGAAAAAAAAACAAAACAAATTTTTCTTCCAAACCTTAAACTTAGCAAAATATGTATATATTTTCATAGGGAAATACTAAGCATATGAAAAAATTAAAATTTTTATGATCTCATTCCTTATTTATACAAATAAATAGAGTCTTTACTGAAGTATCTATACAGAGCAGCAGTTCTCAACCTGTGTTGCAAGACCCCCCACAAGACCATTGGAAAACACATTATGATTCATAATACTGGCAAAATCACACTTGTGAAGTAGTTGGTCATGACCTGGCCCACATGGGTTCTGGGAACTGAACTGGAACACTGGAAAATCAGTAAGTACTCTTAAACTCTGAGCTCTCTCTTTAACCCCAAAGGGCTACTTTTATATCAATGTACGATTTTATGGATTTCATGAGGTCTTAATTTTATTTTATTCCTTATAAAGATAAAAAATATATATGTTGTCACCTGGGAAGATGACTGAATGGGAAAGGTTCTTGCTGCATGAACAGGAGCACTTGACTGATGTTCAGAACTCTAACACCTCAGAAAAACAGTAGCAGTAGCAAATCATGGAATACAGAAGTCATCACATGTTCCCATAGTAAGATGAGCATCAGAAACAGAGAATCACAGGAAGCTTGTAGGCCAGCAAACCTGGAGTATGCAGTGATGAGTAAGAGAACCAGCACCAGAGATTAACCTCTGAAATCTCCACGTGCCCCATGGCACAGAGGTACCCGCACTCACACAGAAACATGCAAACAAAAAACACACAGATATTTTTAAAACATTGATCTTAAACAGGATAAACATTTCAAATCAGTAAAAGCTGTCAATTTGATCTTTGATAATATGCTTCTCAAATGGTTTTACAAAAGCTATCATATTTCATTGTCAAACAGTATCAAACACCTCCAGTCAATACAACAGAATAAAACATGACTTATTCTTGGATGTTTTGTGTAGTTTGATGTTGTAGAGATCTGGTCCTAGATATAAGGATGCAGAGTCAATTCCACTGTGACATTTGCATGATCTTTCAAACTGTTACTAGTTTCCATAAAACAATGGCAGTAATTGCATCTGACCATGTGAGGACTAACCAAGCATAGCAGAAGTACCGTGAGCTGCTTTATAGAGTAAAAACTCAATAGGATTAACTGTTGATATCTCTTATGTGCTTCACAACTCTAGACCCCAAAATGCTTTAGAGGTTGTCTCACATGTGGTCTATAACCTGCACCTGCCATTGGATGCTCTGATAAAGCAGGAGGTATTTGGCTCTAAATAATTGTATTGTGAGATCCAAACTGTATGGTACTTTGGATTGCTTTGGATGCTTGCCACCCAAGTCTGCTCCACACTGTCTCAAAGCCTCCTCTGAATCAACTGAAAGGATTTGTTAGCTCTTTTCTTCACCTCCACCTCTTTCTCATGTGGACACATTTTCTTTTCTGTTTTAAGGATGCAAAGGTCACAACATAAAAAAGAATAAAGTTTTCCCCAAAGTAGGTAGATATTTTAGAAACTGATTTTTTTTCTGCTTGGGCTTCAACTCAGAAGTATATTTAGAAGAAATATAAATCCTTTCTAACCCCATTCAGTCAGTTGCTTATATTGTAGGTCACAAGATTTCAAACGGCACTCTATATTTATTGAGCTCAGTCAGGCAAATGTCTATTAAAACCTCACCGAGCAACTTAGAAACTATTAAAAACCCTCCAAAGGGACGTCACTGTTAAAGTCAGTCAATAAATTAACTACTGGGTTAGGCAGGATGGAGACTCATCTGTCTTTCTGAATGCTGTTAATGAAGCCTACATTTTTGTATGTTAGTTGCTGTGAAACTGGCCATGACACGTGTTTCTTGGTGACTGTGCCTCATGTCTAGGCATTAAGTGTCTCGTAGTTCATTAGAACATTGATGGTGCAGAATTATCTCACAAAGGTTGTCACCAAATGGAAATATAGAGAACAATTATAATAGTTGAAAATTTTCATTAGAGGCCCATATTATCTGGGCATGGTATGTGCCTGCTCTTACACAGACTGAAGAGGCTTCAATGACAAATGTGTAGACTGGCCATTTGCAGCATTAATTGTTAATAGGTTTTAAGCAGGGATATTATTCTCTCTCTCTCTCTCTCTCTCTCTCTCTCTCTCTCTCTCTCTCTCAGATGCTTTTATAATTTCACACTGTCTGTTTCATAGACATTTTTGCATAGAGTATCCTATTGTTCTGTCACATGTGTAGATTGTTGTGAGTCTAACATCACATCATAAGGCAAAATCAGCTAAATAGAAATCTGTTTTCTTTTTTCTTTTTTTTTTAAGATTTATTTATTTATTTTATGTATGTGAGTGCACTGTAGCTGTCTTCAGACACACCAGAAGAGGGCATCAGATCCCATTACAGATGGTTGTGAGCCACCATGTGGTTGCTAGGATTTGAACTCAGGACCTCTGCAAGAGCAGTCAGTGCTCTTAACCTTTGAGTCATCTCTCCAGCTCCCAGAAATCTGTTTTCATTCAACTGCAGAGATATTGTCCATGGTATCTGTGGTGGTTTGAATACTTGACCCCTAAAAAGTGACAATATTAGGAAGTATGGCCTTGTAGGAATAGGTGTGGCCTTGTTCGAGGAAGAGTGTCACTGTGGAGTTGGGCTTTGGGGTCTGCAAGTGTTCAGCCCCTCCCAGTGAAGAAAGGAACCTTCTCTTGGATTCCTGCAGAAGCCAGTCTTCTCCTAGATGTATCAAGATACAGAGCACTAAGCTTCCCCAGTACCATGTCTGCCTGAATGCTGTCATGTTTTCCTCCATGATGATAATGGACTAAATATCTGAATCTGTAAGCCAGCCCCAATTAAATGTTTGCCTTTATAAGAGGTGCCTAGGTCATGGTGTCTCTTCACAGCAAAAAAACTTAACTAAGACAGTGTGTATAGATAGATATGAATATAGAGAAAGAGACAGATGATACAGATGCAGATACAGATATAAATATGGCATTACATGTAGACATACATTATAGATATAGCTATAGTAGTTAGTATATGTATACATATATGTATAAATGTAGGTGAAAGTATAGTTAGATACAGATATAGATGATACAGATATAGATATTGATATAGAAACAATATGATGTTTACTAGACCAAATTATATAATATCCTACTTAGAATAGTTGTGAGTTTAAATGGTGGCCCTCATCCTTCCAGGGCTCAGGTCCCTGGGCAAGGCAAACAAGGGAAGTTTTACTGCAGGATCCCACTCCAGGGTGGGGAAGTGCAGTCTGAGGTTCCCGGTGAACCAGCAGAAGCTGGTTTGTGGATCTCCAGGTCTCACCGAGGTTGAGGATGGCAGGTTCTAGCTCTTAAACATCACAGACACTGCTGGATGTCGAGAGAGACCCGAGAACTGAGTGGGGGGGGGGTTCTTGGTTCTAGCCTGAGATTGAAGGGAGGGGAGGGCAAGAGTACTTAGCAGAGATGTGACTGGTAGCACAGGGTGTCCTGCTGCATGAGACTAGACAAAGCTCTTTAGAGGAAGACCTGCTCTATGGCTCTAGCATAGTGGGTCCAGATGAGAAGAGGCAGTCCATGGTTTTAAAGTGATTATTGTTGGCGGAGAGTTGTGATGAGTGAAAAGTAGAGGTTGGCCATGGCCATGGATAAAGAATGAGAAGGGAATGCAGAGAGAGGGGGAGCAAGATGGCAAGAGAGAGGCAAGAGTGAGAGAGTAAGGGTAAGAGAAGTAAGAGTAAGAGAGAGAGAGAAGGTGGCAAGCAGCCCCTTTTATAGTGGATCAGGCCTACCTGACTGTTGCCAGGTAACTGTGGGGTGGAGTCCAGATAAAATATCAGGGGCTTGGGGCATTGCCCTACATGATTGATGACCACAGAATTATGGAAAGCTGAGGCCTCATGTCAGATGCCTATTTTCTGGGAGTGTGGCAAACAGCCTTACGTTCCTTGCAGAATTATCTGCTGGGTCTCTGGGATTTAAAACTAGCTCAACCAGAACACAGACTGCCTTTCACGGTCCCACAAATAGTGTACTTACCTTTGAGTGTCTATAAAAGCCTGACATATTTGTAAAGAGACCATGAGGCAGAGAAAGAAAGGGAAGATACCTAAGGAGGCAAGGAGTGATATTAGATATAAAAGTGAAAGGGGGAAATATTAGACTTAGAAAGATCTTAGCAGGCAGGGGATCTAGGATCTAGACAAAATTCATATAATATGTACATTTTTATAAGCTTTGAAGACACCTGACATCATCCCCTGGTTTCCAAGAATGCCCAGACTCCTTCACACACACACACACACACACACACACACACACACACACACACACACACACACAGAGAGAGAGAGAGAGAGAGAGAGAGAGACAGAGAGACAGAGACACAGACACAGAGACACAGACAGAGAGACAGAGAAAGAGAGACAGAGACAGAGACATAAAAAGAGACAGAGGCAACCACACCACACACACATCATTTAAATATAACCACACTACCAAAACAAAAAAGACCCAGTCTGGAGTTTTGTCCTACTTACACAGACATGTTGTTATTAATAATATAAGAGATGAAATAGAGGTGTAAGTGAACACGTCAGGATAATATATAATGAGCCAAGAATGATGGTAAATAATTACTGAAGAGTTTGAAAGGAGGTACCCTATACAAATGGATAATACTCCTTTTAAAAAACTGACAAATCAAAATTCCAATGTGAGGTATGGGATACCTGCCTTTAGAGTTGTTGAGGTGTGGGGGTGTGGCATTGTGTTCTACAAAACAATAATAGGCATTGCTCATAGTTTCCCAGAACTTGATCATAAGATCCCATTTGGATATCACACATCTTGACCATAGGACACAAATAAATGAAGTAGGAACTTATGTGATGTTTTCTCCTATCTAACTTTCAAGAGTACCAGATGTAACAGCTGTTCTGCAGTCTACTGAAGAAAAAATGTTGTCAGTAGTCTTACACGGCTGAGGATCCTGCAGGATAAAATGATCTGTCAGCAAAAATCACACTCAGGGACAAATTCAACATGAGCTTGACTTTGATGAGGTTAACTGTGAGCTCAGTTTCTCAGTGATTATCCTCACAGAACTTGCACAAGATTGAGAGGGCCAGCATGCCATCATGGCTGGAATGAGTGACCTAGCAGTCACTTCACTATAGAGAAAGCGGTATTATTTTCTTCAGTGGCATAGCCATAGGTAAGTCACCAACTCTTCAGTCTATTTACACTTAGCCATATGCAAGCAACTCTAATTAAACTCAGTGGATGACGCATAGAGAGTAAGACAGGAACTTATCTATGAGAGGGATGGGAGAGAGAAAGTAATGGACTATGAATACAACTGAAATATACACAAATGTGAAAACTCTCAAGTAAAAGAATGAAAATTGAAAATATTTAGAAAAAAGTTTCATGATTATAATATAAGTTTTAAGAGCAAATTTATATAGATCTAAGACAATAAGAAGTTGATATATTATGCCCATGAGTTAGAATATTTAATAAGTTGGAATTCCCCTTAATACATTTTTTTATGAGAATCACAAGAAATGTAGTGAGATAAAAAATGTTAAGAAATTAAAATAATATTCTATGTTGTATATACATGGCAGCATAATCAACTTTAAAAAGAATAAAAGATGATAAAATAATTTCAAGTTTTATGTTAAAGCTACAGTTTGGTACCAGTGTCCAGTGTCAACAATTCACAAAATAATATATTCAAGAAAGGCTAAGAATCCACATCTCAGTCTATGTTTCTTCCTTCTTACCTCCTAATAACTTCATACAACCAGGAACAATATAATAAACAAATAGCATAAATTAAATGAGTGACTAGATATTTCTCCAGAGAAGAATGGAGAAGGGCCAGTGGTGAGTGTAACCCTTGTTTGCCTTGAATTTGTAGTATTCATGTTGCCTGTAATTTCTGAGTGTTGGTATTATAAGTATATGTGCCACCATACCTTTCTACTAATTTTAATAAAATTTCAAAAAAATATAGATTAATATATATGGATGGACATTCTGTTAGATTTTGCTGTGAATTATTGACAGATTGAAAGAAGGAATTCAAACAGGAAAAGAATAAAAAAATGTCTGATAAACACAAAGCAGTTGGGTAGTAAGTTTTTAAGGTCACAAATATAGTAACAGAACTTTTGTTTGTACATTGTTTTGTTTTGTTTTTCTCTTTCCATGCCAGGGACTCAGTGTATAGCTCTCATTAGTCTGGAGTTCACTGTATTAACCAGTGTGGTCTAGAGCTGACAGATATCTGCCTGCTTCTGTCCTCAGCTTCTAGAATTGAAGGCATTCATTACCATGCCAAGCCTTGTATTAGTTTTTTCGATGTTATAGGTTATGCAACGCATATAAACCCATGTTAAAACATACCAAGTAACACAATATAAATAGATAATGTTTCATAAAATTTGCTTACCTTATTCAAGCTACAAAAACAAATTCACCGAAAGTATTCATTAAACTCAACAACTAATTGCTAATAAATTAAGATATTTTATTTATTTTTCTTTATGTTTGTTCTTGTCCGTGTATAACATTTGTGTGTGTGTGTGTGTGTGTGTGTGTGTGTGTGTGTGTGTGTGTGCCTGTGTAAGGCCACAGGAAGGAATGAGAAGTTACCATCAGGTATATTTCTTAATCATTGCTCTCTTTAGATTTCAGACAGGGTCTCTCACTAAACCTTAAGCTCATCCATTCTGTTATCTAGATAAAAACTTTCATGAATACAGACACACCTTCATGTAGGCACTGTTATAGAGCTTTAAGAGTAAAACAAGACTATCTATCCCCACTATTTTATAATCTTCTGGGTCTCAGAAGTCATGGTTAAAAACAAGGTTCAGGGATCATTTACAAAAGTAAGATGCAATGACATGCCTCTATGTCTGCGAATAGCTTAATTTTCCAGAGTGAATAACCTATGAAGAATATAAAATAATTATGAGAACTATATGAAAACATCTGGAAATTTTTCAGGACAAAGGTCTAATGAGTATATGCTCTCAAATACATTTTATGTGTATGTAGTAACTAGAAAATTAGAATAGAACAGATGGTCTTTATATTAGTCATTAAATTAATAAAGAATTAGAAGGAAATTTCCCCAATGACATATAAGATCTCTCTATTGAGAGCAACAAAATAACCTTGATAATAAGCATTAAAAAACACCTCTAAACCTGTAAAGTACTTCCTTGAACTGGAAAACTCAATGAATAATGAAATGGGGAAAAAAATGGATGAGACAATTCTACACCTATGTGAAAACATAAAACACAAACTGTGCAATTTTTTTCTCAATTAATATTCATGGATGAGAGAAATCAACTAAAGAAACTTTAAGTTTTCAACTTGATCTCAGAATAAACAAAGTTGGAAGATTTATAGCGGCAGACTTAGGACAACCTGTATAGCGACAATGACCAGGATAACAGGATGCTGACACGATGTTTAGCACATAAATCATTGTCACAGAGTAAAGAATTCCAATTGGTAATTCTCTATCATTTCTGTCAATGATGACTAACAAACAATGAACAATGGAGAAAAGTGTCTCCTCAACAAATTGGCTTAGTACTGTTAGAAAATGGAGCTCAGCCAACACAATATAACATAATTAAGTTATTAATTTAAATACATCTAGACAGTTAAACTAAAAGTTTGAATCCACTGAAAAGATATATTTGAAATTAATTGCATGGCTTTTGAGATTTAGCTGTGCACAATGATTACTAAACAATAAATGAGATCCTATCACACTTCAAATGTCTCTCATAGGACGATTCTGTTTGGAAGATAAATCACCAATTTGCTGATATTAGTGATACTATGAATGGACAAGGGTAGAAACAAACTAGAGTTAAAATAGTTGGATAATTCTCCTAATGAAAGAGCCCAAAATGATAGTGGCAGAAAACATACTGAGTCATAGTGTTGTGTCCATTTTGGGAACTCCAAAAGACCACTAAGGACCTGATTGTGATGCAATTGCACAAGGGTCTGTATTCAAACTCAAGCTAAGGCACCAGCATCTTCACTGATGCAGCAGGATGGGTGAATAAAGCCCGTAGTTCAGTTTCAAGCAAGCATTTATAGAGACAGAGAAACTAGGAAGGGGGTTTTCAGCCTGGTACACATTTGATTGGGGGGCTATTATGTAATTTGCTGCCCTTTAAAATGATTGACTGGTTCTGGGAGGCAAACCATCAACTTTCACAAGTAAATAGCTTTAGATATAACTGTAACTTCTGCTTTCCCCCTGATAGGTGCTTGTTAGGGAGTGACCTGGAGACCCGTGTTAGGTGCATGCCTGATGAATAACTCGAGTTCAAACTTAGGTCAGGTTCTCTAAGATAGAGCCTGAATCCAAGATGGAGTTGGTCTGGTCTTTTAATGGGTCTTGCTTTCTGGGAATCATCTAAACTTACAAATTATATATCTAGAACAATATGTGAGTATATATACATATATGTCATATACACATACACATATATGTTTGATTATGTGTATGTTGGAGAAATGTCCTACTACAATTATTACATAGGTAGTATAAGCCTAGCAAACCAATTCTAATACATTATATCTTTTAATTTAGGGGTAAAGGTGGGGAAATACATTGGAAGATCAAATAAATATGTTTGACATTTTGGGAGGTAACTATTCCTTCAAATTCTTACTTATTAAGGAAAGTGGGAATTTTGTAATGAAACACATACAAGACGATTTTGAAGAGGTGTTGATATTTCTTCCTTTGAACTACAAAGTCTAGCGTTAAGAAATTATTATTTTTTTCATTCCAAATGAAATTGTTGCTTCACATCTGGCTCTTAAATGGATGTTAATATGATCAGTTATAAAATATTAGCAAAATTTAGCTTATTTGTAGAAGAAAGTGTCAACACTATCCTAATAATTTTTTTTTTAACTCAATTATTAATTTTATCATCATGAGCTGTGAGTCACTAACCTTTCCTGATGTTTAGGATGCAAACCAAGATTGCCAAGGAAGCAAAGAAGCAAGCAAGTACAGATCTCCACCTCTCCCTCTTCTCCTCTAAATCCAGTCACCCGGGCTCAACCCTGTATCTGTAGCAGACTAACTGCTGAAATTGCCATCCCTCCATGTCCCATCTCCAGTGGATAACAAAAGTCATCTCTCCAACCTTTTATCTCAGTCACCCCTCTTGGCCCAGTCCCCAATTCTAGCAGGTATTCTCAGGATAATGCTAAACCTATCAGAGAAGCAAGTAGGCCAGCAAAGCAGGTAGATGACGTTCAGATATTTATTTTCCCTCCTCTCCTTCAGTTACAATTCCGTGACACATTCCCAGCTCTTTAGGAGGCTACCTGTTGTGGCCTATTCTCAGCCTCTGTCCCTGTTCTCAGGGGACTACACAGATCCCAGTGAACCCCACAGTAACCTTTCTCATCCATCCACATTCCTACACAATAGGAATATCTAGAATATATATGTAAAACAATGTGTGTATGTATATGCATATACATCATATACATAGACATAAACATAGACACAGATATATATTTTATTATGTGTATGTTGGAGAAATCTCCTACTACAATTATTACATAGGTGTACCTGGTAAGCTGCTTCTAATACATTAAATCTTATAATTCACAATATATAGAAACATATTCCATTTTAAAACCCTTTGGGGGATCTCCAAATAATTCCCTACCAGGCAACATACAGCCATTATACCTTCTAAGAACTAGAGAGTGGTAAAGAAATAGAAAGTAACAACATAGACAAAACCAGATATAATCACCTATAATTACAATCATCCCAACCTCAGATGCTTAGTGCCAGCATATAAACACAACGGATAACAGTCACGACAGTGAGCCTCCTCTACAGCCCAGCAAACCTCCCACGGCCTTACAAAATACAACATAGCTGAAGTACAAGATGAGGAATTTAAAATAGCCTTCATGAATATAATAGAAGTCCATAAAGAGGTGAATGAATCACTCAAATAAATTTATGGAAACACAAACAAGTAGTGGAAGAATATGAATAAAAATGTTTAAGACATGAAAGTAGAAACTGAACTGAAAAAATCATCATCATCCTTAGTCATTAGGGAAATGCAAATCAAAACAACCCTGAGATTCCATCTCACACCAGTCAGAATGGCTAAGATCAAAAACACAGGAGACAGCAGTTGTTGGCGAGGATGTGGAGAAAGAGGAACACTCCTCCACTGCTGGTGGGATTGCAAACTGGTACAACCACTCTGGAAAGCAGTCTGGCGGCTCCTCAGAAAACTGGGCATGACACTCCCGGAGGATCCGGCTATACCACTCCTGGGCATATACCCAGAGGCTTTACCTGCATGCAATAAGGACACATGCTCCACTATGGTCATAGCAGCCTTATTTATAATAGCCAGAAGCTGGAAAGAACCCAGATGTCCCTCAACGGAGGAATGGATTCAGAAGATGTGGTATATTTACACAATGGAATACTACTCTGCAATTAAAAACAATGAATTTATGAAATTCCTAGGCAAATGGTCAGAACTTGAAAATATAATCCTTAGTGAGGTAACCCAATCACAAAAGAACACACATGGTATGTAGTCACTGATAAGGGGATATTAACCCAGAATCTCGGAATACCCTAGACACAATTCGCATATCAATAGATTTCCAAGAATATGGAATTAGAGACCCCTGGTCCTGGAAAGACTGGATGTATGGGAATGCCAGGACAGAGAAGTGAGAGGGCGTTGAATGGGGAAAAGAGAGAGGGAAGGGGGTTTATGGGACTTTCGGGGAGGGAGGAAATGGGAAAGAGGAAATAATTTGGAATGTAAATAAGAAAACAGAAAAAAAAGAAAAAATCATACTGAGTGAAATCTGGAAATGAGAAATAAAAAACTTGGAAAGTAATGTCAGAGGCAAGTCCCATCAACAGAATACACTCAGTATATGATAGAAAAAAAAAAGAACACTGCTATCAAAGAACAAGTTAAATCTGAAAACAAACAAACAAAAATAAGGCATGAATGTCTCGAAAATCTGTGAAATTAGGAAAATATCAAATCTCTTTGAATAGGAATTAATGAAAATGAAGAAATTCAGGTTAAGACCCAGAATATATTTTCAACAAAATCAGAGGAAAATTTCCTTAACTTAAAGGAGTTCATAGAAGAAGCTAAGTTGATTGGACCAGAATAGAAGTGCCCCTTGAAACATAATAATCAAAATAATAAATGTACAGAATGAACAAAGAGTATTAAAAACATCAAGGAAAAAGATCTAATAACCTATAAAGTTAAACAGATTAGAATATACCTGACTTCTCGATATAGACTACAAAGGCCAGACGAGATTGAACAGATGTGCTACAAATTCGAAAGAACTACAGTTGTCTGCTCAGATGACTCCCATAGCTAGGAAATTGTTCAGACAATAGGTAGACAGGAAAAATACATGCTATGATTAAATCAAATTTAAATAATAACTGTCTCCAAACCCAGCCCTACATGAAGTATTAGAAGAATAACTTCAACCTGAAGAAAGTAACTACCTGAAGAAAATGAAATGAAGAAATAATCCTAGACACAACCATACCACAATATCAATAAGAACAAAAGAACAGAAATCAAACAACGGTGGTTATTGATCTCACTGTCCAAGATCTCAATTATCCCTTAAAAACAAAACAAAATCCAAAAACAAAAAAGATAGACTAAAAGGAAAGATTCGAACACCAGACTCATCCCTCTGCTTCATCAAAAAAAAAGACCTTAACATTAAAGATAAACATCATTCGAGACAAGAAGATGGAGAACCTTATTCTAAGCGAAAGGACACAAGAAATAATTTGGTGCAGATATTTTAATAGGTAACAAAATAGATTTCAAACCAAAACTAATAAAAAAAAGATAGGGAAGACCACTAAATAGTCATCAAAGGAAAAATCCAAGAGAACATCAGAATTCTTAATATATATGCACCAACCATAAGGGCCCCAAGTTTAAGAACAAACAAACTGATGACCACAGCAATAACAAAACATGATTGCAGCTTAAATCACATATTGACCTTCACACACTGATAGTGAAAGACTTCATTACCTCCTTCGTGCCAATAGACATGTCACCCAGACAAAAACTAAAGGAAGAAGTATTGGAACTAACAGAGGCCCTAATCCAAATAGACTTTATGAATATTTACAGAACTTTTCACCCAAAACTACAAAAAAATGTATTATCTTCTCTGCACCTCATAGAACTTTCCAAAATTGGACACATACTCAGATAAAAAGAAAGTCTCGGAAAAATATAATAAAACTGAGATCATTCTTTCTGATCACCTCAGGTTGAAGCAGCATATTAACAAAAACAGAAACAATGGCAAGTTTACAAACTCATGGGAATGGATCAATTCACTACTGAATATGAAATGAGACAAGACATAAATTAGGAAAGAAACTAAAGATTTTCTAGAAATATAATATAACCAAATTTGTGGTAATCAATGAGAGCAGTTGTACAAGGCAAGTTAACAGCACCAAGTTCCCAAGTAAAAACAAAACAAAAGAAGCAAAGAAAGAAACAACAGCAACCACCACCACAAAAACTCCCAAAATCTTGGAGAGATCTAATACTACTAATATACCCACACACCTGAAAGCTCTAGAACAAAACAAGAAGAAACAACAATCAAAAGAAGTAAATGGTAATAAATAATAAAATGCAGGGCTGAAATAAATAAAATGGGAAGAAAAAGAAAAACCAAGAATACAAAAAAAAAAAAAATCAATGAAACAAAGTGTTGCTTCTTTGAGAAACTTAGAATTGGCAAACTCTCAGATCCAAATTTTTAAAATTCCAGATGAAAAAGGAGACAAAGCAACAGACACTGAGGAAATCTAGACAATTATAAGGACATAATTATAAAATAAATAATCCATTAAATTGGAAAATTAGCAAGAAATGGTTAATTTTCTCAATATATACCACTGACCAACATTAAATCAAAATAATATAAGTAACTTAAACAGACCTATATTCCAAGTAAAATAGAACCAGTGACTAAAAGACTCCCCAGAGAAAGAATGTGCTCAGGGACAGTTAACTTTAATGCATGATTCTACCACATTTACAAGGAAGAATTAATGCTAATTCTCCTCAAATTATTAAACAAATCAGAAACAGAAGAAACACTGATTAATTTTTGCAGGCCCACAGTTACTCTGATAACTAAACTAGACAGAGACTAAACAAAGAAATAAAATTATCAGACAATTTCCCTTAACATAGAGGGAAATAGTCTCAATAAAACACTTGCATACTGCATACAAAACCCAAAACATTCATCTAGCATAATCAAGTAAGATTCCTCCCAGAGATACAGGGATGATTTAAAATATGTAAATAATTTAATAAAAGTAACCGATCATATATAAAGACTGAAAGGCAAAGTCATGTGATTATCTTGTTAGATGTAGTAAAGGCTTTTGATAAAATCCAATACCATTTCATGATAAAAGTCTCGAGAGACTAGTTATACAAAGGGCATACCTATACATAAAGAAGAACGTTATGATCTTATAGTTAACCTCAACTTAAATGGAAACTCAATGCATTTCTGTTAATCAGGACAAGACAATGAAGTCCAGTAATTCCATACCTATTTAATATAGTATTTTAAGTCTTTGTTAGATAAATGAGACAATTGAAGGAGATCAAAGGTATACAAACTGAAAGATAAGAAGTCAATTTATTTTCTGGTGGTATTAGAATATACATAAGTGACCCTGAAAATTCTTCATTCAAATACCTAGAATTGTGTAATGGGGAACAGAGGGAGGGAAGGGGGCTTATGGGACCTTCGGGGAGGGAGGAAACAGGAAAGGGGGAGATCATTTGGAATGTAAATAAAAAACTTAGAAAATGAAAAATAAATAAATAAATAAATAAATACCTAGAATTGGGATGGAGAGATGGCTCAGGGATTAAGAGCACAAACTGCTCTTCCAGAGGTCCTGATTTCAATTCCCAGCAACCACATGGTAGTTAATGACCATCTGTAATGAGATCCAATACCTTCTGAAGTGTCTGAAGACAGTCACAGTGTACTCATATACATAAAATAAATAAATCTAATAAAAAAGTCCCTAGAGTTGACAAAAGCTAAGTAATATAACTGGATGCATAATTAACTCACAAAAATCATTAACCTTTCTATATACAAATGACACAAGGAATAAGAAAGAAATTAGGGAAACAACACCTTTTAAAATTGTCTCAAATAATATAAAATAGCTTGAAGGTAACTCTAAGCAAACAACTGAAATACATGATAAAAGCTTTAAGACATTTAAGAAAGAAATTAAAGAACATGACAAAAGTTGAAAGGATCTCACATGTTCATGGATTGGGAGGATTAATATAGTAAATGTGGACACAGTATCAATGGCTGATTCAAATCAATCAACATTAAAATTCCCCAAAAATTCTTCAGAGACCTTGGAAGGATGATATTCAGCTCTATATGGAAACACAAAAACAAAAACTTTGGATAACTAAAATAATCCTGTATGATAAAAGATATTTGGGAAGTATCACTATCTCCAATTTTAAGTCCTACTACAGAGCTATAGAAATAAAAATGTATGGTTTTGGCACAAAAACCAGCATATTGATTAGTGAAATCAAATTGAAGACTCAGGCAAAAATCTAAATACATATGGACACCTAATTTTTTTTATAGAGAAGTAAGAAATACACAAAGAAAATAAGAAAGTATCTTCAAAATTGGCTCTGGTTAAACTAGATGGGTACATGTAGAAGAAACCAAATAGTTCTACCTTTAACACCATGCACAGAACTAAACTAAAAAAGGTATCAAAGACCTCAAGATAAATCCAGATACAGTGAACCTAATAAAAGAGAGAGTGGGGAATCGCCTTTAACTCACTGTCACAGGGAAGACATTCTGAATAGACACGGCACAGGCACTAAGATCAGCAATAAATATGTGGGACTTCATGAAACTGAAAAGCCTAATGTACAAGGAAGAATGCCTTCATTCAGATAATGAGACAGCATATAGAATGGGAAAAGATTTTTAACAATTACACATCTAGTAGAGAGTTAATATCTAAAATATATAAAGAACTGAAAAAAACAAACTGGATATTAAAAAATATAGCCTAATTAAAAATTGCATGCAGATCTAAACAACAAATTCTTTTTTTTATTTTACAGTTTTTAAAATCAATAAAACAATAAAATAAAAGGCCAGTATGAGTTTATATTGGTAACAATTGTTCAAATAGTCCTTAATAGAGAAAACTCAAATGGTTGAGAAACAGTTAAAAATGTTCAACATTCTTAGTTTTCAGGAAAATGCAAATGGAAATTGCTTTAAGATTTTGACTTGTACTATCAGAATTGCTAAGAGCAAAATTAAATAAATAAATAACACCACATGCCTTCAAGGATACAGAGTAAGGGGTACACTTTTCTACTGCTGGTAGAATTGCAAGTTTGTACAGGAACTATGGAAATATGTGTGATGATTCCACAGGAAGATGGAAATCCATCTAACTCAAGATCCAACTATATATACCCTTCTTGCACTCTTGATCATATATATATATATATATATATATATATATATATATGATATACATCATATATATGTGGATACTCCATCTTACGTCAAAAACACATGCTCAACTACATTCATTGCTACTTTACTTATAACATTCAGAAATTAGAAACAATCTAAATGTGATTCTTTAAAGATAAATGTACAAAGAAATTGTGATACACAGTGGAGTATTACTCTTTCACTAAAAAGAATTAAAAAAATGAAATTTGCAGGTAATTGATGGAACTAGAAAAAAATTTCATTCTGTGTGAGTTATCCTGGACTGAGAAACACAACTATGGCACACATTTCCTTAAAAGTAGATATTAGCTGATAAGTCATTGATAAAAAGCTGCAATATATAGAACCACAATGTTTAGATATAGAGTAAGGAACTAGGAAGGAAGGATAGATCTCCTTAGAAACAAAAATAGAATAGATAGTTATGAATGAACATGATCTTTCTTCAGATAGGAGATTTGTCCAGATAAATGTCTTGTGACACAAACTACACATATATTAAGACTTGTTTTAGATTAATGTCTTGTTTTATAATGATAGAGTATTGGTTTAACTTTATATTCTCTACTTTGATTTTCTTAATGTAAACATTTCCTAACTCTGGAATGGAACAGTACTCTTGAGAATGAAATAGGAAGAAAATGGCATGTAAGAATACAGAGAAAATTCTGGAGAAAGAATGGCATTACACTTTTGTCTTTGGATACTTAAAACAAATAAAATAGCAAACCCCTTTTATTCCTCATTTGCAAATATCTTATGGTTATGTTAGACTCACAGAGCTGTTGTGAGAAAAAATAACGATGTACTTGGCATGTAGCAACTGTAGTGGCATAAAAAAGGGATGAGTAAACAAAAAAGACTCCAAGACACAACACGATAATACAGTTATAGGAGACAGACCATGTCATCAGTACCAGAAATGGAGTTTCTCTGACATATGAGCACTGTGTGAGAAAAAGGATGATCACAGTCATTTCTCTGATGTAGAGCACTAAGTAGCCAGCAATCATTCTCTGCTCATTTAAACTATTAGAAAACAGTAGAGTGCAGGCCTTTATTCACTGTAAAGGAATGGAATATTTATCAGTACTCATTAGACAGTACATATGTTTTCCTTCTTGTGGAAGTTGATAATTGTGTGAAAAATTGAAATGAGGTACAAAATGCAAGTATGTTTGTAGTTCAGTTCACACATGAATTTGTGTCTGAATAATCAAAGAGAACCTGTTACTAAATAAAATAGGTCAATTGACTTTGTTATGGATGTGAAGTAGAATTAAAATTAAGCATGCCTTCTTTCCAGATCTAAAGAAACCACCTTAAGGTAGATACTACATAATGTATGTCTACATTTTCTTCCTTTAAATGGAGTAGATTTATCAGCGTGATTTAAGAAAGTTAAGGTCTTCTACCTTACCTAGCTCTGTAAGGATCCTGATGCTCACCCACATCAGCTTTATGACTGGTGTGATCTTCTCTGACCACACAGACCTCTTTCCATGATATGTTTTTGATCACCACATGGTGCATTGGTTGATCATTAAAATTAAAGGATGATGCTGGTCTCAAGAATCTTGGCTCAGTTCCTCTATTTGTAAGTCTGCCCTTTCTTTGTCAACCTCTCCTAAAATTCTGAATATTCTTATCTAAATTTAGAGTGAGTTGGCTAGATATACTTTTATCATACATATACTTTTATAAAAATATTCTTAGTTTTTTAAAAATTTCCCACTAGGTATTTTGAACATATCCATCTTCTATTATATACCCTCCCTTCCCCTAAATCCACTCTCTGCCTGCCTATCCCATAGTCTTACAAAAACAGTTTCCTTCACAACAAATTTGTTGGCTTGTACTATGTAGAAGATTGAGAAGCATGCTCTACAGGAATATTGCCACAACCTGAATGTTTCTGAAGAAGAGAATGATACCCCCTGCTATCTCATATTACTCGGAAAACAAAACCATAAAAGAACAGAGATCTATCGTGAGTACAGGATTTGCCATTGTCTCAAGGTATTTGTTTGAATTTTCAGTTTCATATATCTGACCCAGAGAAATATGGTCTGAAAAGTAGTAGAAGACAAAAAAAATGTCCTCAGGCTTTCAGACCTGAAGACAGTTCCAGACATGACCTTCGCAGAAAGTCCAGAAGATGACAAATTCATAAGCAAGCACCAAACTTGGTGAAGATTTAATGAAACTGTGATGTGGTTCCAAACTATTTAACTTTGGTGTGAGTTCAGATCATTGTTGTGGTCTGACAGCCTCCCACCCCCAGAATAGCTGTAGTCATTTTGCTCCATGCCTGCCCTCTATTTCATATTGTGGCTGTAACATGCCTGCCAGTCACTGACACATAGAAGTGACTTGACTCAGCAGGGGTATGCTGACCACATCCCCTGTTATGTTCCGAATGCTCTGAAGTTTGCTAATCTTAAGAATTCTCATAAAGCTTTACATAGGCCCATCAAGTTAAAGGTCAATATGAACTTTTCTATCTAAAATGGTTTGAGTCAGAGCTGACCACCAGACAGCACTTTCTGCACCTGATTATGAGCATATTATGGTTTTTGTAGTTTTCCCTTTATAAGCCTGCTCTGAGAAATGTTTGATGTCATAGTTCAGATAATTCTGAGCTGCATCCCTGGTCTGATTAGTATTAAGGTGTGCATTCAATCAACCATCTCTGTCTGACTGAAATCAGTGTCCGTGTGGTATGTGGAGCAATTCTTAGACATCAACAATTATCTGTTCATATTCTGGTCAACAGAAAATAAATTAATCCTAGAAGAGATGCCATTCTTTATTGAGAAGAACTTTTATAAGAGTTAAAAATGATACATCCTCAAATTAACAAGAAAATAAGGTTGACAATAATGAGTCACAAAAATCAGAGAAGATTAAATAAAAACTGTAATACCAGACCTTTTGCTTTCTTTTTCACTGTATACTTTTCCCTTCTAATTTCCACCTTGATTACATGTAATTGCAAGTCAGTGGTTTATATATATTTGTGCTATCTGCCCAAGGTAATTCCTATTATTGATTTTGAATATAATGACATTTTGTCAGAGGGCATATTTCATATGATTTTAAACATTTTTAAAATTTCTGAAGTGTGTTTTGTGAATTAACCAAAGATCTCTGAAATGTCTCATGAACTGCTTAGAAAAATGCATGATCCACTCCAGAAGTTTGAATTATTCTATACAGGTCTGTTAGCTGTAGTTGGAATTTGGGCTTTTAAAGTTTCAAACTGTTATTTACCATTTGCATTATACTGTTTCAGTGACATTTATTTTGGCTTCTTTTTCCTGTACCATGTATAATGAAATGTTACACTTTCCTTATAGATGAATTCCACTTAATAGAATTTCCTTTTTTTCAAGGAACAAATTTTATCTTAAGAAATTTTGTCATACAGATCTTTCACTTGTTAAGAGTCACACCAAGGTATTTTATATTATTTGTGACTATTGTGAAGGATGTTGATTCTCTAATTTCTTTCTCAGTCTGTTTATCATTTGAGTAGAGGAGGGCCACAGATTTGTTTGAGTTAATTTTATATCCAGCCACTTTGCTGAAGTTGTTTATCAGCTTTAGGAGTTCTCTGATGGAATTTTTGGTGTCACTTAAGTATGCTATCATATCGTGTGCAAATAAGGATATTTTGACTTCTTCCTTTCCAATTTGTATCCCTTTGATCTTCTTTTGCTGTCTAATTGCTCTGGTTAGGACTTTAAGTACTATTTTGAATAGGTATGGAGAGAGTAGGCAATCTTGTCTAGTTCCTGATTTTAGTGGGATTGCTTCAAGTTTCTCTCCATTTATTTTAATGTTGGCTACTGGGCCTATACTCAGAAGATGCTCCAATATGTAATAAGGACACATGCTCCACTATATTCATAGCAGCCTTATTTACAATAACCAAAAGATGGAAAGAACCCAGATGTCACTCAACAGAGGAATGGATACAGAAAATGTGGTACATTTACACAATGGGGTACTACTCAGCTATTGAAAACAATAAATTCATGAAATTCTCAGGCAAATGGATGGACTAGAAAATATCATCTTGAGTGAGGTAATCCAATCACAAAAGAACACACATGGTGTGTACTCACTGATAAGTGGATATTAGCCAAGAAGCTTGGAATAGTCATGATACAAGTCACAGATCACATGAAGCTCAAGAAGAAGGAAGACTAAAGTGTGGATACTTCGGTCCTTCTTGAAAGAGGGAACAAAATACCAATGGGGGGAGATGCAGAGACAAAACGTGGATCAAAGTCTGAAGGAAAGGCCATCCAGAGACTGCTCCACCTAGGAATTCATTGCATATACAGGTACCAAGCCCAGAAACTATTGTGGATGCCAACAAGTGCTTGCTGACAGAACCCTGACATAGCTGTTTCCTGAGAGGCTCTGCCAGTGCTTGAGGCGGATGCTCCCAGCCAACCATTGAACTGAGCACAAGGTCCTCAACAGAGGAGCTAGAGAAAGGACCCAAGGAGCTGAAGGTTTTGCAGCCCCATAAGAGGAACAACAATATGAACCAACCAGTCCCTCCCAGAGCTCCCAGAGACTTAATCACCAACCAAAGAGTACACATGGAGGAACACATGATTCCAGTAGCATGGGTAGCAGAGGATGGCCTGGTCAGATGTCAATGAGAGGAGAGGCCCTTGGTCCTGTGAAGGCTCATTGCTAGGACAGGGAAGCAGGAGTTTGTGGGTTAGGGAACAGTGGGAGAGGAAATGGGATGGGGGGTTTTGGAGGGAAAATATGGAAAGGGGATATATTTGAAATACAAATAAAGAAAATATCTAATTAAAATACATACTTTTTTTTTCTGGAAAAAAAAGTTTTGATCCATTTTCACTATTTATACCTACAGATCCCTCTGGTTTCTCTTTGTGCAGTATGTTTCATGTTATTGGTCTCTGTAGGAGAATTTTAATTCAGCAATATGACTACTCTGACAACATCCAAAGACCTTCTACATTTGTGTGATCTGGTTGGAATGCATACACACTCTAAGATACATGTTTAATCAACAATGTCTTCTAATTAAGAGGCAAACAAAAGGGTGAATCAGAGAAAGATTTGACAGAATGAGTCAGAGTCATATATTTTTTCTTTTTTTATTAGATATATTCTTTATTTACATTTCAAATGTTTCCCCTTTCCTGGTTTCCCTCCACCTGAAAAATCCCCTAACCCGTCCTCACTACCCCTGTTCATCCACCCACTCCTGCTTCCCTGTCCTGGCATTCCCCTATACTGGGGCATCTAGCCTTCTCAGAACCATGGGCTTCTCCACCCTTTGATGTCCAATAAGGTCATCGTTTGCTGCATATGCATTTGGAGCCATGGGTCTCTCCATGTGTAACTCTTTGGTTGATGGTTTAGTCCCTGGGAGCTCTGGAATTACTGGATGGTTCATATTGTTGTTCCTCTTATGGTGCTGCAAAACCTTTGAGTTCCTTGGGTCCTTTCTATAGCTCATATATTTATATACCCAACTCTCAGGAGAAAAGATATTTGAGAGCAGCACAGGGAAAAAGGTTTCAGCTAGTTTAGCTGAGTGGAGTTTAGTTTTTCTGTCAATTGAGAGTCAGGTCAGTGAGTGGAGCAGACATGAGTTCATTAATGAGTTCATATATTTCACTGCAGTTCAGCAAAGGCAGTTGAAGCCAGACAATAGGAAGGAGCCAGAAGATTAGAACTAATTGCCAGAATTAGTTGAGGCTATACAGAGCAATTCAGTGAGAAGCTGGGAGAAGACCTATTGAATCAGTCAACTTGGAGAGGAATTTGAACCAGAGCAACTAAGTTGAGCCAGCTAGAGTTCAAAAAGAACTAGAAAGGGTGAGCTCATTCAGCAGTAAGCCTTAGAGATGACAATTATGTCTGGTTAATAAAAGTTACTTGTACAGTGCTATTGTTAACTAATCTCCATCTTTGTATTTAAATATCCTAGATAATTTTCAAGAATCAATGGTATTTCAATGATGAGATTTTGTGTTTTGTATCAATCTCTGTTGTGCTTAGAGCTTTAATCAAAATATAGTTAGAGTAAGATCTGATAATGTTTCTGTCTTCTACTTTGTTATTGTTTTGTATATGTCTTTCCATAGTTCTGTTCCTGTCTTCCTCATGTTATTTATTTGTGTGTGTGTGTATGTGTGTGTGTGTGTGCTTGCGCAGGTTCCTATGTGGATGGAGGTCAGAGTAGAATTTGGCAGAGTCAGTTCTCTCCTTCCACTATGTGGAGTTCAGAGATCAAACTCAGAGCTGTCAGCAAGAGTTTTACCTGTTGAGTCATCTCACTGGTTCTTGTCAGTATTTTCTTACAGACCACATAGAAGGGAGTGTCTGAGTCTTATTTTTATGCATCAGAATGTACAGTGGGGGAAATTCAATGCTGACAACCAGTAGACATTAATCAGAATAAGGAGATTGAGAACAAGTTTCATCGTCATCTTATTTTTTGAATAGAAATGCAACTCTCTTCTTTCTCAAATAGGAGAGGAATATGTAGTTGGTATGAAGATGGAGATGAAGAATTAATTTACTACCAAAGATAATTGTATTAAAATTCCAAATTGTATGTTTTCTGTTAAAAGGTATTCAGGGATTTATTTTGAAGTTTATTACCATAATCTTAGCTCTGAAAAGATGACAATGAATTAGAAAAGGAATTATACCTTACTCTATTTGACTTAACTGAGGTGCACCATATATTCTCTCATGAAAATGTGTAGGTTCTTGTATTAATAATTAATATTTTAAAGGTAAGAAAGGTCTGCTTTTATCTTGTTAAATTAAAGCATGTGATAGATCTGTATAATAAAAAGAAGATGGGTAAGTTTAACAAAATTTTCTGAGGAAAATACATCAGGAAATGCCACTGATACCACAGTGACAAGCAAGAACTAGTCTATGAAAATGAGCAGCTTTCTTTGTGATATAAGAAAAGTCGCAAGAAGAATGAGACAATTAAGAGATCAAGGATTCACATCTGAAGCCGAAGCTGCAAATGGATGGTAATTTTGGCAACCACAAAAAGGTTATTGCAGAAGAGTGTTAATTATATTCACACTTTGAAAGCTACAATGTAGAAAGGTGAAGGATCTGGATAAAATTCTCAAAGCCTGAAAAAATCTGTTTAAACCCTAAGGGTCTTTTCTGTGTCAGATTTGGAATTAAAAGTGCCTATTAGGTCCTAACATCTTGGGGTTCTTTTTAATTCAAAAGTACAAGTTGCCCCACTAAGGATACAAAAAGTCACAAGTGCAAAGGCACACAATCCATATTCCATTAAGTTTACAGGGTATTGTGTATATTTTTATACCAACAAGTTGGGTTCATCGTTATTCTAATAAAAATAAAAAATGTCTTCTTGGAGCCTAATGCTTGATTCCTCTATTCAAATCTGTGACAGAGTCCCAGTAAAAAGGGTAAATATTTGCTTTCCTGCTTAAAATCACCGCTCCCAGTCATGTTTCTTATGCTTTTACTCCTGTTCTCTACAATGGCAAATCTTTGTTCCATTTAGAAACTGTGATTTCATACAAGAATAATGTGGGGTTTTTTTGTTTGTTTGTTTGTTTGTTTTGGTGGGGTTGGAGGATAATGTCTCAGAGTTAAAAGATGCTTTGTAGATTTCCTATTACATAGAGAGACACAGATTATCAATTAGAGTCAAGAATGTCTATAACTTCTAATAAATTATGTAGTTACTGTATGTGTCTTTTCCAATCGTTTCAATTGGTGTTCTGATATTCAATTGGCTATTCCACTGGCAGACAGAAAATATAAAGATATTATATGAATATCATCAAATCTAATTAAAAGAACAGTGTGAACTAAGCTAATAATTAACTGCTTTAGTCTGAAACACAGTATCATCAATTTTAAATTTACCAATCTGGGTCCAGTAGTGAGGCAGACATCAAATCATTGATGTGAGTTTAGCTATTAATTCTCCTCCCCCTAGTCAGTATTGGATACTCTATTCAAGAAGTTATAAAATTGGAGGTTAGAGAGATGGTAAACTATTGCAAGGGATCAATTTACAGATTTAGAAACAAAGATATTGTGTCAGATATTCACATTTATGAAGACGGATTTCCATGTCAAACTAACAGTTGCTGCTATTGATAATTATAAAATTACCAATAGATAGTTGATATGGTAAGTTTTTCTGTATTTGATCCACTGTTTCGATTGACTAGTTAGTCAATCTTTGTGACTCTCTGATTTATAATACTCACACGCCAATGTTTACTTTCCACTTTCTTAACCTACCTCAGGACAAAGATATTTTTTTTTAAAAGCAACTACTGAATTAAACAACAAACAATTGTACAAACAACTAATTACCAAAAGCAAGCTAAGAAATAATTATTGTTCTATAAACCAAACTATTGCACCACTTTAAGAGGGGAAGACACAGCTGAACAAATACCTCTCCAGGGGAGAAAAACACAATAACTCTCCTTTCCCAGTGAACGAAATTTCTTCTCCTGTCCTATTTGCTGGCAACATGCTTTGAATTCCTCTTTGTGTATGTGCTTGGCTTTATTTCCTTTTGCTGTCTCCTGTCTTTATCCATTTTCCTAACAATAAAATTCCCAGGAGAACATTTTCTCTAATCCTACGCCCAACTGTTAGTTTGGTTTGTCTACTTTCTTGACTCACAGCCCAAACCTTCTGTATCAGTTTTATCCCCAACAAGAGAGGCAGGAAGAAGACTCGGGTGGCATTTTTACAGCCATTTGTTATTGTGGCAGTGAGGAATCTGTAATGCTCAGCACAGATTGCCAGTTTGTCCTATGACAGGAAACATGGGAGTGAGACAGATAGAGAATTCTTGGTTTGCTTTCTAAAACCCTCGTGAGTTTCTACAGGACAGAAATGAAAATGCCAAGTGAAAGCATTCAAAATACATGGCACCTCTCCTCTGTCCCCACAGATTGTATTCCCCAAGACAAATCATTAAGATTCATACAGATTTGTACACATTACAAAATAGGGCTGCCTCACAGACACCCCAATATGCTATTATTCGGAATTTATTATTCGGTCAGCCTCCCAGACTCCTCTACAAGAAAAGGAGAGAATGTGTGTAAATATAAAGGGACCTTCCAGTATTCTGCTCTGTAAAATGATCTATTACTTCAATGAGAGAATAAACATTGTGTTTTCCCTTTTGTAAAGACCATGACAAACTATTATTTCCTATTATTACTAGAAGTATAACTCTTGGCTTTTGAATAATTTATTGACACAAGTCCACATATAGTGAAATTTTCTTTAGGCCTTGCATATGGCAGAGAGATGAGCATTCTATCAGTGACCAAGAAACTCAGACCAATGTATTTAATTTTAAAAACAAAACTAACTTTATCCATTTGTTGGCTTCAATGACTTTTACAAAAGTATTTCGTTACCCTGTGGAAGTTTAAAACATATTTTTCATATATAAACCATCATATAGAAAACCATTTGAAATACAAAGATCACTGAATGTATTTTTCATTTATTTTCTAACACCCATTTAGAATAGTTGTTATCATGAGGGATGTGATCTGCTCTTTCCACATTATATTATGCAATATGCATTCAATGCCCTCTCCTAATTTCCAGTACAATTATTTTAATGGTTGAAATGGTCTGATAGAGGAATGCACTGAAATTATCTAATCTACTTCATTTTATTGAGTAAGTCTGTGGTTAACAACATGACTATATTAAAAAGGTGATTCAATAAGCAAGATTATGCAAATCTTTTCTTTATTCAAGATTGCTTTGCATTTCTAGCTAATGAAATTTTGATTAAGCTTAAAATTATTAAAAAATCCACATCTTTAGCAATTGTTATCTGCTTGTCTTTCTCCTAGGAGCACTTTGCCTGCTGTCCTTCTCCCCTCTTCTTAGGTAGGCAAGCTTTCAAATTTCGGGAAATTCTACCTTGAAAATCACATCTTTGGAGAACCCAATCCTGAGCTCCCTTCAGTGACAGACAGGGATTCCCAAAACACAGTCTCTCTTCAGCTTTACTATGGATTTATGTTAGAATCTTAAAATTATTAAGTCAGGAGTGACTCTTTATTTTAATACCTAAGTGTCTCCATTCCTAGGTTCCTGATTACATCATTCTAGTTTCACTTGAGAATGGGATTAATGAAAGGGTACAACTAAATATGAACTGTGAATGATGGACAAATTTCAAAGTTACTTTCTGTAAATATTTTAATTCCAACAAGTTCATAGTGGATCATATTTACTTGTATTTATAGCAGAGAATTATAAAATTATAGACCAACTTGTTAATATGAACTGGATTCTTTCTTTTGTGGAGACATTCTCACATCCTAACCCTATGCCACAGAATTTGGATCTGAAGTTTATCTTCAAAGAAATAGCTGAATATCAGTTTAAACTTTACCTGGGAAAGATATTTCAAACTTTTTAATGATAAATTATACTCACATTTTCTACATAATCGAATAATGAAATAAGCAATGTAATAAATGATTTTACAGAAATTCAAATTAAGGATACCACAGGAATGTATTTTAGAAAGAACAGAAGTATTTATTTTAGGCAAATGGGCTTTCAAAAATGAAGTACCAAAATAGCTTTAAAAATTCTAAATTCATGTAAGTTTCTTGGCATCCTGTACTTATGATTTTCACGCAAAGTTACCAAAAATCTGGTAATTATATTACTTAACTTTGGCCTGCAAGAAATCCAAGTGTTGTAGGCTGATAAGTCAACCTACTAGTTCTCATTTGGTCTTGTTTTATATTGGAAATTTTGTTTGTAAACTTGTCTTTGACAAAGAGGTTATAAAACTACTTTTTTTCCCCTAAAGGATATGAGCCCAATTAAAGATTTTATTTCCTCAATTCACATGTAAAGCACAAAGAAAATGTGTCTGTTGCTGTGTTATTTGCTGTAATTAGAAGATGGGTAAAGGATGCTTAACACAAAGAGAACATAAATCTTTCAATTTGATGAAGGATATAGTTGTCTTATTATGTGGCAGTGGCTCTAGGAAGTATGAAATAATGCCAAGTTGAAAAGGTAAGGTTTTATATTTGACACCTTCTTCATATATAACTAGAGTCTTTCAAAGGGATGGATATGGACGAAACCAGGGAGGATATCAGAATTGTCCTGTGCAGACAGGTACAGGCCAGGACTTCCAAATTTGAGGAGGGAATCCCTAAACTCAGAGAAAGAGTAATGTGTCCAAACTCACAGCCTCATAATAGCTGGTGGAGGCAGAAATCTGACTAGAGCTGAAACAAGCCATGGCATCCAACTGGGAAAGATAATTCAGAAGACTACAGAAAAGAGATCCAACCAGGGGTATATTGAACTTTACACAATATCAATAGGGCAGAGCATAAGAGACTCTTCAAAGACAAGGAGAGACACAATGTACAGATCTCTGTACTCACAGAAGAAAATACTGTTTCAATAATCTTGAGACTGAGTCTTTTTCTTTTTACACAGACACCTCAAGCAAGTAATTTAAACACAATAGAAAGACTCCACCAACAAAGTGTTCCAAATAGGTAAATCCTTGCACAGAGACAAAGGCAACATAAAACCCTATAACAAAATGCTGTCCCTAAATTGTCAATCCCATAATAATGGCCATACTGTGAATGATCTAGAAGGATATTTAGAAAAAATTCAGAAGACTGACTTAAGTATTTTCAAACAATGCAAAGAAGATATGGATATAGCATAAATGCATGAGCAGGAAGCCCATCCGTCTGATGAACTTGACATTCAATAGTTGCCAAGATATGAAAAGCCACACATATGGTCTTGAGCTAGCATTATGGTGGACTTTCAGAATTGAGTTATTTGAAAAGTTAAGTTGATGCCACAGGTCATGGAATTAAAAGATCTAAGGCTGCCCAAGTGTATATGTGTGTGTTTGGGGGTGGTTGTTTAACTAGTTCTGTGAAAAGAATACAAATGAGAATTTGGGAGGGTGTAAATTGCAGGGACATATGATAAAGATTAAAAAATGTCAGGTGATTATGTGATCCATTTCTGAAGCAGAATGTGTAGAAATTTGAAGCTAGTAACAGTTATGCCACAATGACTTTTACAATGGTATCAAGTATAACTTCAGATTTTTCCAAGTGCTGAATGCAAACACATTTAGAAGGACATATTTTTTCACATTAATGTTAGAAAAGTATCACACACACAAACACACACACACACACACACGAAATAAATCCTCTAATCTTCTTCATCACATAAAACAGTAAAGAGAAATGGTAAAGGTTCCACTCTTGATTAGGCAAGAATCATTCTGCAGCATCTGCGAAGAACAGGGATTGATAACAAGCCATATGATAGCCTGATGGGATAATCGTCACAATTATATAAAGCAATGAAGAGACTGGAGGAAACTAATGTTTAGTCTATTTAAATCAAGAGATATGAGTCTATTTCACTCTGATTAGCCTCCTACTTCTCTTTCATTTCCAAGAAACAAGTACTCTATTTTACTGTAATTCTAAAATCTTTAAATAAACTAGGTATAGGAATTGCATGTACCTGGCTTAAAATATTTTATAGTATTCATTTAATTATTTTTATTTAAGATATATGATATTGGTACCCTTTTCTATATTTTCAGCCTGAACACACTCATTCCCAAGCTTGCTGGGGCAGAACAAACAAGCTAAGTCCCATCAGTATTTTTATAAGGGTGAGAATTCTGGCATTTTGTTTTTTTCAAAAAAAAAAACCCCACAAAAGTATTATAAGAATATGTTTTTGTTTCAATCCCAATTTTGAGGGATATGGGGCTAGTTTGAGCAGCTATGATTTTCCTCTTGATCTAGCAGAGGCATGTTTTTATCAGCTGCAGAGTTTCTGTGATTGTGTGAAGTTTGCAATCCTGGGAAATTTTCACAGGCTATATAAATGCTAGGACCTAAAAAGGAGAGTTTGGTCATTTGAATGGATTGGTTGTGACTTCTTCCCTGAGTTGTACTCAGGGAAGAAACAAAAGGAAGGGAATTAGATTCAGGGATCTCTTTCTCTCCATTCTATCCTTTTTTCTCTCCTCTCTAGTGATGGGATAAAACTGCAGGAATGGAGGGTTGCAAAGAGAACCCACATAATAGCACGGCCAGCTCTATGAGTGTTGAAATGTTATTCATGATTATCAGATAGGTTATTTCCAAGGTCAAAACAAAAGCATAAAATGAGTTGCCAAATTGTAGCTCTTCTTCCTTTACCACCCCTATTGCCATCCCACAAAGAAATCAAATGAACTAACAGACAGACCTATAGACAATGGAGAACCATCTTCAATTTCCATGTGACATATTCATGCATGAAGGATGTCCACAAAACCAGGAAGTCACAAGTCTGTCCAGATTTCCATTTATAAATCCTAGGGTATTGAGGCATGTTCAGAAAGTTTGTGTTGCTATGATTGATTGGCCAATAGTATGGCAGAGGCTATAAAATTGGTAGCTAATTATAAGACAATCCAATGATCAAGAGATTCTTATTTTAATCTCACATTGAACACTGAAGGTATATATGTATACAGATTATTAATTTTAATTTTAGAAAAACTATCCTAAATATAACTTCCTATTACACTTTTCTGTTGTTCAGAGATAGGGTGGCACACCAGTCCAGGATGGCATGAAACTCAGTATGTAACCCAGATTTGTCACTTACCTGCCTCAGTCTTTGAGTTCTGGGATTACAGGTATGGACATTATACTTGGCCAACTTCTTTTGAATTATAGAATATTTATATACTATGTATAAATAATTGGTTCTCAACATCAAGCAATATTAGTTATTTCAAAAATGTATTCCATATCATCTTTGTAGCAATACTTTATACCAGAAATCTATTTGTTTCTGATATCGTATCAGAGGTGAAACTGCTTAATTCACAGGGTATTGAATTTAGCCCTTCTTTGATTCATTTCAATGCACACTACCAAAAAGGTGAGTTGGTTGTTGACCTCCAATGACTGATTTCCACTTAACAAGGCACAAAGGAATAGAACTCCGGTATCATCACAGGTCAACAGGGTGCAACCACTGAAACTCATTTGTTTAGGCCTTATTAAGTCCAGTAGAGGGAGTATGAAAATGCATTCAAAAGGATCAAACAAGAGAAAGGCATGAGGACAACCATATGCAGCAGGCTTTCATTTCTTCCTACAATAGGGAACCATTGCCCTGCGCTGTCAAGTTCATGAACTTGCTAACAGTGTGTTATAGGAACAGTGCGTTTTCTGCATTTGATCTGAGAGAGACACATCTGAGTGTTCACTAGTGTCCACTTGCCTCCTGAATGTGGCAGCACAGAATTCTTCAATGTCTGACATTTCAAAACTGGCCTGGTATACAAGGCTTTGTGCAAAGTAATTCTACTACACTACCAGTACTTCCTTGAAAAGGTTGACAAGAAAACCCAGATGAGACCATGTTTCACTGTCTGGTTGTCATTGTGTGGTAGAGTGCGAGTTAAGCACAGCGGATACAGGATAAGGCAGGAGAGTATCAGGCATGGAAGTAAAGCACTGATATTTTCATAAGACAAATCTGCTTTCCTTTAAAAATGAATACATTATTTTACAGTGATTATAGGATCCAATTATTTTGACATTATATCTGCCTTACTTACTGAGGAATTTGGTTTACATGGTTAACACTTTCTTTCCTCTTGAATTTTGCACACAGGAGAACAAATGTAACCGGTTAGGATAAAGAGAGTCACATGCATCCGACAGAGGTAAGATAGCATCTCCAGGATATCTACTTCTTGACTGGAATTCCAGGAATTCTTTTGCTCTGACGAAGTTTAGACTGTACTTTTTCTGCCCTGTTTTTTAGTGCATAGCCCATTTTTGAAATGTACGAGTTACAGTTCTTAAATAATTTTCATAATTTTTCTTAACCCTTGCTCCCTTCATAACAAAAGAGTAATTGTAACATCGACTGCTTTAACTAGTTGTGTAAGAAGAAATTTAGAATATGGGTGACACCCACGTCTCAATGCCACATGGCAACTAATCAGTTAGCTGCTAGCTGTTACCATAAGTCATTATAATGTTTTTCAGAAAATTCACCTCTGTGGGGGTTGAGGGGGAAGTTACATAAAGGTTCATATGAAATTTGTTTTCTGGACAGATATTTAAATTTGTATTTTTGTCTGTAAATGTTAAAGCAGAGAGTTCTGCACCTGTACAAACTATCAGGTACCAGTCATTGCTTAACCACATCACCACAGAACTTTACACACCCTACCCAAATTGAAATATTCACAATGAACTAATAGGTCCACAGTGGATCAGAGCCAAACCCACATCCAATTCTTCATCTCTTTAGAAACTGCAACAATTGAAAGGCTAACGTGGCAGAAAGAATATGAAGGGCAAATCTTATTTTTACAGCACACTGACAGCTATAAAAAAAAGTCTATCCCAATAATTAATTCCTCAGCCATTTCTGCTACGGATTCTCTGATAGATAATTCCATTAATATGTGCAGAGCACATATGCTAGAGGCTCTCTGCTACAATTTACACACTTTGGTGCCTGACTCCTGTATGAAATTTAAATGGTGAAATAAGATAAACCCACTGATTATCTTTCTGCGTGTCTGATAAATGGATGTGGCAACAAATTTTTACAGCTGAAAAGGTTATTTACTTAAGTGAGATTTTGTGTGTGTGTGCACATGGAAAGGTCAGATTTTTTTCCCTCCCATCTCTGTGAAATTGCTTCTGCTTTTTAGCAAATCTTTTAAGACGGCTATTCTCCTTGCAGTGTTGACAAGGACGGGAGAAGGATGTGGCTGAAGGAAATCACACGAGCAGTATAAAACCCTAGCTGGAATCACAGGGAGCCCACAGTTTGCGTTTTTTGAAAGTCTGTCAAAAAAGTTGCATAATATGAAAGTGAAGGCTGGACTTCTGAACTAAAATCAATAGTGGGATCTTTTGAACTGCCCATGTACAAAGTTCTAATGAAAATGTCCTTGGGGGGAGTGCTAATGGTGGACTTTGAGATCAGCTTCACCATCGGTCTGCTAACACTGCAGAGCATTTGAAGTTTTCAAAGAATCCGGGACTTGAAAAGTTCGGTTCAAACACTGAGGATGTAAATGGCTCTGAGGGGTCTGAGAAATAGCTACCCACTGCGGAAGAAAGTACGATATATGTGTTTCCTGAACCATGTCAAATTTTAGTCACTGGACATAATTTACTTCAAGGGGGGTTGATGGCTCCCTAAAAAGAAGCACCCCATGTTCAAACTAATAATTGATCAGACACAAGATACCAGGGACCACTTAGTAAATATGCCATCCAGAAGAGCTGATTAGAGGACACATTTTTCTAAATACATATGAAGCAATACTCCATAAAATTATTTATAAAATATTCTTTTGTCTTGTTTCCCACATTTTGCTTTCTTTATATTGCTTTAAGAGAGCATAGTTGATCATCTTTACCCTAGTTACAAATTTATTCATAACCTGAATCATTATGATATCATCAACATAAAAACTAGTCATTAAAATTTTAAGTCATTTAATGTTATTTTTTTTTTATTTGTTTTTCTTGTTTCTAAATCTTAACCACCAAAATACTCATTACTTGGGAATAAAGCATTTAATAGGTTGAGGGAATATAATCCATCATAAAAGGAAAGAATACACACTCTACTGTTTAGAAAATCATTGCCTTAAAGAGAAAACCAGCTTTCATTTGTGATTCTTAGAAAGTTTTGTACTTAATACATCCTTGGAAGCAATCCCCTATCATGCCATCCAAAGCATGAAAAAATATTTTGTCATATAGGCATTTAAAAACATATGCATTTTCTTATTTTTCACACTGTCAGAACTCTACCCCAGACAAAACAAAGTGATGACTTACAAATGCTGTCATTAGTGGTCATTTATGAGATATAGTTCCAATTGGAATTATCTTTATATTATAATTAAGTATATTATCTTTTATATCATCTCCATAGCAATGTTGACTGTTATCAGTATCAAAAGTGCATTCATGTCATTATGTCTAAACTTTGCACTATTTTCCTTACAGTTTTTTCACAAGAAATATAATAAACAAAGTATGTTCTTTTAAGCACATAGAGGGGTATATGACTTGGGACATATTTTGGGCTAGAGTATTTAATCTGAGAAGTCATGTCTTAGCTCCTCATACTTGCCACCTGTGTATCCTCTATAATTCTTGGCTCTCACACTGCTCTATGCTATGGACTGGTGTAGACTGAAACATATAAGCTGATCTACAGAAAGATGAGCATCACAATGACATTTATGGACCTGAGAAAAGCAGTAAAGGACACAGTAAAATTCAAGTAAATATGTGGATCCACTTAGGATTTAACTTTACCCTTGACCTACAGGAAACTCTGGAGAGTGAGGAATTTTTCAGAATTTTCCCATTATGGCATGAGGGAGAATGGGAATCATCATATATTAACTCATGACTTCCTTGATAGCAGAGTAAGTCATGCTTAACCTCCATGGTACCTCTAGTGAGGTGATGCCTACTAGCCAAATAACCTATCTGGGGCCATTTAGCATCAATGGTTTCTTTGACTAAATTATAGTTGTGCTGTCAATCAAAGCAGATCTCACAGTACCATCACTCCTATCTATGGCAGCCAGGCAAAGTTGTATAACAGACTAGATGAAACTATTTTCATTCCCAGGAATATGTCTGTGGGACCTTAATGAGATGTGTGGCCACACCCCAGGTTCTAGCCTGACTCCGCCTCTGCAGTCACCTGCCTACAGCCACACTCCCCGCCTCCTGGTTACCTGACCACTCAACTCTATAAATAGCACCCCTCAGCGTGTGCTCTCTCTCTCTCTCCTGCTTGTTCTCCCCCGGCCCTCTTCTTTGTCTATCTCTCTGTCTCTCCATTTTCTCCCCTTTTCATGTGGTCATGGCTTTTCTTATCTATTTTCTCCTCTTTCTTTGTCTTTCTATCTCATTTTTCTTTTTATTTTTTTAATAATAAAACATCAAAGCTTTGGGCCGCCTCTTATTAAATTCGCCACATGGAGCTATCTGGTAGGTGCTGTCTGAGACTCTGGGATTTAGCCACGTGGACAGTCTGAGCATAGGTAACCAGCAGAGAGATCCACACCAGAACGCCTTCTGTGTGGCATTTCTCTGAGCCCCTGCATGTGCCCATGCCCGGGATGGCCTGAGGTGTGACCGCCCACTCCCTTCTTCCCACCCCACCCCCCTGCGGAACCTCCGTGTCAGCCTGCGTCCTCTGCATATGTACGCCACCTTGGCCCGAGAGCAAGGCCTGCACGCCGCCAGCCTGGCCTGGCGTGTGCCACCACTGCCCTGCACTTTTCTTTTTTTTCCCCACAGATGGCGCCCAAAGTGGGCCGCGAACCCGCCCATACAGGGACAGATCCAGTGTGCACACGCCTAATCCCCACAGTCCTCCCTTTCCCTCCAGCCCAAATCGGGTCAGTGGCTCTTTTTACCCGCGGATGGGGTCTCGGAGCCTCTCATGGCAGGATGCTCATCCTGTAACAGACCACCTTCCCCCCTCCCCTCATTCTCAGCTCTCCGCAAGAGCTAAGAACCAACTAAACTGCACTCTCTTCACCCCTGGGGCGGAATCCGGCAGACCTCCATGGTCCATTCCTCTCTCACAGCAGTCTGTGAAGTGACCTGCAGTCTCCCGTGTCTGCCCCACCAGCATTCCGATAAACCCTGGTGAGACCCTGACCTAACCTTTTGTTCCAAACCTGCGTGCTCTGGCCAACTCCCTCCCCTGGGTTCCTCTTGCCTCTCTAAACTGCTGCTACCTTCGCTAATGCTTTTAAAAAAAAATAGGTTAACTTTTCATCTCCTTTCCAAGAAAAAACAAATGGGGCAACCATCTCTGAGCCCGCTGCCTCGTGGCAAGCCAGGCCCCTCCCCCTACCTGAGACTCAGCTCCAGAACAACTAAACAATGTTTTTCAACCTAAGATTTTCTAGCTCCTTTATGTAAATACTTATTTCCTTTTCTAAAGACTTATTTCTTTCCCTATACAAGCCTAAAATTTTTTCAACTTTTCTAAAATTTCTTTTATACTTCCACAGATCCAATTAACTCTACTAAATAACAACCAATCTTCCTTTACAGATCTAACATAATATTTTCTTCCTCAGCCACCAAAGCAGACCCCGGCTGGGATTCTGCTCCTCTGTTGTTTTGCTACAGGTTTATCTCTATATCTTGCCTGCTGCCATACATCCAACAGAGAGAGTGCCACCTCCTGAGACCCACATACAACAACAGGGCTGCCTTCACCCCATCTGACTGAAGACACCCCAAGACACGCACTGAAATCTGCAGACACGCTACAGGCATGAGACCTTCCAGCTATAGAAGAACTCTCTTGCCACAGCCAAATGACTGTTGCACTTGGGGGAAATTACATGATAGTCAGAAAAACAATGTCTATCTAGATTATTAATTGATTGCTGTTTAAAGCTACTTGCTGTTTACCCTCAAATTGTACTATCGATTCAATCATACCTTGTCTTCTCTCGCCTCAACCCTCTTTACAACTCTAACTTTCTTCTGATACCTCCACCCCACCCAAAATCATCATAATTTGTGAACAGGCAGCTTGGTTCTCAGGTGGAGCAAAAGACTTTGAACCCCGGGACCCGGTAGGGGGTGGCTTCTACCTACAACCTTGTGGGTGGAGCTTCCACCTGCATGGGATGGTAGGAGTTCAGTCACCGCGCCCTAGAATCTAGCTCCTGCCACAGTTACAGTCCCCCCAACACAGGTCAGTGACCCCCCTCCCTTTTAAAAAAACAAAAAGGGGGAAATGTGGGACCTTAATGAGACATATGGCCACACCCCAGGTTCTAGCCTGACTCTGCCTCGGCAGTCACCTGCCTGCAGCCACACTCCCCGCCTCCTGGTTACCTGACCACTGAACTCTATAAATAGCACCCCTCAGCGTGTGCTCTCTCTCTCTCCTGCTTGTTCTCCCCCAGCCCTCTTCTTTGTCTATCTCTCTGTCTCTCCATTTTCTCCCCTTTCCACGAGGTCATGGCTTTTCTTATCTATTTTCTCCTCTTTCTTTATCTTTTTATCTCTTTTTCTATTTTCTTAATAATAAAACATCAAAGCTATGGGCCGCCTCTTATTAAACTCGCCACACGGAGCTAGCTGGTATGCGCTGTCTGAGACTCTGGAATTCAGCCACGTGGACAGTCTGAGCATAGGTAACTGGCAGAAGAATCCACACCAGAACACCTTCTGTGTGACATTTCTCTGCACCCCTGCGTGCGCCCATGTGTGTGACCGGCCAGCGGTGTGACTGCCTGCTCCCCGTTAGGCTGAGGCACGTGTGCATCTTGCCTGCTTCCCCAACCCCCCCCCCCATGGAACCTCCATGTTCACCTGTGTCCTCTGCATATGCACGCTACCTTGGCCCGAGAGCGAGACCCGCGCTCCTCCGACCCGGCCTGGTGTGTGCCACTTCCCCCCCCCCCGCCCCCTGCATCCATGCGTGCCAGGCCCGCGCTTCCTTTCTTTTTTTTTCCCACATATGTCCACTCATGTAAGGATGGAACCGGCTTGTTCCAGTCTTCCATGAATAGTGTCCTTAAATGGACATTTCTCTATAGTCCTATTGTCTTAGATATCTCGAAAGTAAAATGTGCTACATGGACTAGATTGAAAACTATTGTTCAATGTGCAAAAATGTTTCCCAATATATTTTTCTATTAATTGTTATTCTATATCTTTGACGTTTATAGTACAATTGTAGTGAGATCCCTGACGGGACAAGCATTTCCTTCACCTCTGCAATAATCTGAACTTGAGACACTGTCTGCTGTTCACTTTCATTTGTGTTTTGAAACTTTACTGAAAACTCTGAAGTCTTGCCCACTCATAGCATATATACCCCCAAATGAACCTGAGATATGCATCATACTGGGGTACAGTTACTGTGTTTTCTACAGTTACTCCGAAACCTGACAGTGATCGTCATGCCATGTTCCCCTAAATTTGATCATGGGACACATCCTTTGTATTCTCTCAGAATATTGCCATCTGTGGGATTCATCCTTCTCCTCCTCTTTTTCTTTGTAGTAACTATTTTATTCTTTTACTGCTCACAGAGTCACTCACCTTACAGTTTTATGATATGCACCACAGTTGCATTATCATGTAGACCAATAACCTCCTGGTTCAACTGGCAGTCAACATGTAGAATAATGCAAATTGATCCAATCTTATCTCCCTGTACAAATCTCTAGTTGAAGAGGATCAAGGACCTCCACATAAAACCAGATACACTGACTCTAATAGAAGAGAAAGTGGGGAAGAGCCTGGAGCACATGGACATGGGAAAAATTTCCTGAACCGAACACTAATAGCTTATGTTGTAAGATCAAGAAGTGACAAATGGGACCTTATGAACTTACAAAGCTTCTGTAAGGCAATGTACATTGTCAATAGGACAAAACGGCAAACAACAGATTGGACAAAGATCTTTACCAATCCTACATCTGATAGATGGCTAATATCCAATATATACAAAGAACTCAAGAAGTTAGACTCCAGAGACCCAAATAACCCTATTAAAAATGGGGTACAGAGCTAAACAAAGAATGCTCAACTGAGGAATACTGAATGGCTGAGAACCACCTAAAGAAATGTTCAACATCCTTAACCATCAGGGAAATGCAAATCAAACACTCTAGTCAGAATGGCTAAGATCAAAAACTCAGGTGAAAGCAGATGCTGGCAAGGATGTGGAGAAAGAGGAGCACTCCTCCATTGCTGGTAGGATTGCAAGCTGGTAAGACCACTCTGGAAATCAGTTTAGCGGCTCCTCAGAAAATTGGACATAGAACTACCTAAGGACCCAACTATACCACTCCTGGGCATATTCCCAGAAGATGCTCCAACATGTAATAAGGACACATGCTCCACTATGTTCATAGCAGCCTTATTTATAATAGACAGAAGCTGGAAACAACCCAGATGTCCCTCAACAGAGGAATGGATAGAGAAAATGTGGTATATTTACACAATAGAGTACTACTCAGCAATTAAAAACAATGA